>LR999453.1:16883205-17483205 GCA_905216605.1 Arabidopsis arenosa | reverse complement strand
AATACCGAAAGCTATTGGATAAATCTGAAAATTACCATCCTGAGCTAGGGCTGTTAGAAGGGTCCCTTTGTAACTTCCATGGAGAAACGTACCGTCGACAACAACAACTTTGCGCATGAAAGGAAACCCAGCAATACTGGCACCAAAAGCAATGAACACATAGTTGAATCTTCCTTCATCATCAAGTTGAAGACGCGTGACTGTACCCGGATTTGCCCGTCTTATCATGTATAGGTAAGAAGGCAGTTCTTCGAAACTACTCTCAGGAGTTCCCTGATCGATCTGCCTTGCATACAGGAGCGTCCTATGTGACTTCCAATAACCCATCTGTTGACACCAACATATCGTAACTATAAGTCAGCCGTAATATATATAACCCAGCCACAATGTAAACATAAGTCAGCCGTAAGATATAAGTCAACCACAATGTAAACATAAGTCAGCCGTCATATATATAAGTCGTAAACTATAAGTCAGCCGGAATGTATTGATAAATCAGCCGAGATGAGAAAAAGTCAGTCGTATAGTAATCAATAGGTCAGCCGCGACACAGTAATTACCTTTATTCTAAAATGCTTATTGATAATTACTCCGACTGATTTAGGTTTAACATCCGCACCAACGTCACCAAGAAAGTCCCTGTAAAGACCTCCCAAAACATCAGGTGTTGCTTGTCGGGATCGATTAGAACGTTCCGTCACAGAACATGTGTGTTCCGAATCGTATATACGAACATAAAAATGTGGCTCATCCCCTTGTGTAGATGCACGAACTCTCCATCGACATTCATCAACCCAGCAAACAATATTCACTGCGGTCGGATTTGAGACTGGTACATTAAAATCAAATCCATCCCTTACCGCAAGAAGTTTGAGTCGATACACCAAATCTTCTTTGCTCCGGTATCGTTGACCTACAGCGAGGTTTAGCGAAGACAACTCCAACCTTAAAGCCTCCGAGTCCCCAGCCGATCCGGCCATTTCAATGTTCTGAGGTTTCTTCTTAGGAGGCAGAGACGGTGAATCTTCGTCTTTATTCTGAGGATCGCCGTATACAGTAAAGTTATCATCATCAGATGAGGCACCATCGGAGTCGTCGAAAACATCAAATCGGCTTGAAAATTCATCATCTTCTTCTTCGTCATCTGCTTCTTGGTCACCTGCTTCTTGGTCACCTGCTTCTTCGTCTTGATTTTCACTATAATCATAACAGAAACCTTCAAATCCACCATCGGGAACTTCGTATCTAGATTCTAATTTTGAGCCAGAACTGGATGGCCGTTTCATCCTTCCTCTCGATCCGTCCTTCCGACTAATTTCCATATACTCTTTCACCGTAAATTCCACACAGAGACGTAGTTGATCGATTTTCCGTAGGCTTAGAAAACATTGCAACTGTCGATCATTGGAGACATAAACTGGTGGAGTATCAAGCGACATATTTTTCATAGCCTTCTTCGAGAACATGTAGCTCAGCTTTAACTGATGGCTCAACTCATTCAATCCGTAGTCATCGAGCACCAACTTCACAAGCTTGTCGTGCGTTGTTTCCTCATCTATCTGCACAACTCTACACCCTTTATCGTCGGTGTTAAATACGAATTTGTGTTTCTTTACCCAATTACCGGAAACAACAATTACCGGAACCGGATCAGTCATATCGGGGTAAGGAAGAACGAAAATGAAGAAGTAAGACGATGACGAGTCGAGTGAAATTTAAGTTCCAGAGATGTGGAAAAACACAGGTGAAGATCGACACAATGAAGAAGAAGATGAGTAGTAGAAAAGACCTTTCGTATTTCCCTTGATGATGATGACATGGAATGATGACATGGAATGTTGCATGCCACGTCATTTTTTTAATTGATGAAGTGGCAAGTAAGCCACCAAACGAAAATGTTAATCAACCGAATTAAACCAGCCATCAAACAAAACTTTAACTCGGTCGCAACATGCATACTATTACAGTAATTAAAAATCGAAAAAAATGCAGCCAAATTCAGCCGTTTAATGTCGTAACTCAACCGAAAATATTTAACTCAGCCGTATCGTTTGATAAGTCGGCCGTAATTGCAAGCTATTCTAGTAATTAATCTTTCGCTACTAAGTCAGCCGTAATTGGGCCGAGTTTTCCATTAACTCAGCTCATTACGGCTGATTTATGACACTAGAGGATAAATCAGCCGTAACGACATCACATAACTAGGCCGTCTTTGATAACCCAGCCAACCGGAAAAAGTTAACTCAGCCGTGTCGAAGCAATAACTCAGCCAAAATTTTGACAAATCAACCAACGGGTGAAATCTCAGCCGTAACTTAGGCTGGGTTATGCTCGAAAGTCAGCCATTTTCTCATAACTCAGACCGACTTAATTAACTCAGCCGTAACTAATGTCTGAGTTATACTCGTAAGTCAGCCGTTTGCTCATAACTCAGTCATTTTCCATAAATCAGCCGATACTAACCGTAACTCAGCCGTAACTGCCGCTGTATCGCTTTACGGCTGAGTTCATTAATACACGTCAGCGATTTCTGACGTGGCGACGCGGCTTTGCTGACATGGCAGTGGCATTCTTTGTAATTACGTTTTTTCCTGTAACGTTTAGCAGGGGCACGCTGGGTATAAAAAATATACCCGAAATATGATAGTAATATTAAAAAGATCTGTATGTATCTGGTAATTTCATATAAAATGTTATACACCTGAGTAAAGTTCCCTTTGAAATATCATGTAAATCCTAAAGTTTAGTTTGACTTTTCAATAAAATGGTCAAGTTTCGTTGACTGCACCATTTCGGACATGTCATTAACTTTTGTATTACAGACGATCACGGGGTTAACTTTCCGTTAGAAGTTTCCGTTGAAACAAAGTCGTTTCATTAGAATATAAGAATGAAAAACTATATCCACGAAGAATCGAACTGCTGACTTTTGTAAACTCATAAGAGACTCTCAACTATTGAGTTACAATAACATTTAGATATTATAGCAAATAGGGCATAGATATATACTAAAAATAACAATATACAATTAACTAAAAATTTATGCCACCTTTTGTAACTACTATCAATTAATAACCGATATTTAATATTTGCGCCAATTATGTATCTAATGACTTTTTCTAATATATTTTATTTAAATGTAGTTAAAGATATCACCAATTATCTCACGCCAATTTTAGATAACAGCTATTATGGACCAATTATATTATAAGAATATATAATATATCTAATTTAAAAATATTTCGCGTCATTTGTAGTAAAGTGTCTCTCTCTCTCTAATTATATCTAGAGATAATTGGGCTGGTGACAAGGATTTGGATTCAATTTAGTTTTTCATAAAATGTTGTGGTGACCCATAACATAGAAAATATTAGCCCCTCTTTTTACCAAAAATAGCCTTACGCGTTTTACATTCGACATGATCCGGTTTAATACATGAGACATTAATATGTTGTGCATGAATATCTAAAATCTTTTTAGATCTATGTATATATTTTATATATTATCTTCCTCGTGTACCGCCATCGTTCATATTGAGCCAGGATCGAACAGAGCACCGCACTGTAATAGCAACACTTTAAATTCAACACAATTAGTGTTGCTATTATGATAAATCTTCGTAAGTTGCGGTGACAATTTAACACAAACTGATAAAAATGCAATGACAGTTCGACGAAATCCGGTGATAATTCAGAAAATCTGGTAAAAACTCAACAAAAACCGGTGAAAATCCATCAAAAATTTGACGAAATTTATGATTCCAATGATATTTCAATGTCCAATTACAATGCATTATTCATTTGCTCCGTTCAACGGTTTGGGATACATTAGTTGTAGTTATATATGTTTGTAGCGTGCATACAAGTATACTAATGTTAATAACGCTCTATATAAGTGTTTACATATATACAAATGTTAATAACGCTCTATATATGTGTTTATATGCATACAAATGTTAATAATGATTCATGTACATGTTTATATGTATATAAATATTAATAACGCTCTATACATATATACATAGATCTAATAATTTAACACTATAATTATTTTTAACGCTTTATATAAGTGTTTACATGTATACAAATGTTAAAATAGTCTAATATATATTTATAGCGTGCTAAAATGTTCATATTTTGAAAAAAAAAAACAATTTATGTTAGTCTGTCTGTTATTTAATGTTTGATTGCATTAAACGTCTATCTACTTTTCTTTTTGTCTCATATAAACGTTATATAATGTGACTAGTATTTACTAAATGTCGCTTCATGCCTTTTTGCCAAAAAAAAGTCAAGGACGCTATCCCACGCGCATAAGCGTGTCAACAACTAGTTTTTTTTGTAAATCTTTTGAAACCTAGGGCCATTGATAACGATCTATTTTCTTCCGTCTGAGACAAAATTGACTTTTGTCGATTAGCTAATTTGATGCTCCATTTTTGTCTCTGCGCAAATCGTCCCTTATATCTACTGACTAGTGTCACAACAATATTTAATAAATATGTAACAAATATGTTTGTAAGTACTATACAATTACCTATGTTAAGTATATGGAGCTAAAATAGTTAAAAGTATCTTTTGCTAATTACATCTAATGACTAATGTCAAATATCATAAAAATATAATTAATATATTTTGAACCAATCATATTTGAAGACAATTGTATGTCAAATAATTATTAACAAATCAAATAAATGATTTAAATAATTGATGAGTACAATATAAACATTAAATTAATGATGATGTGTATGCATGAGAATGGAGAATATGAGAGGAACTTACTTATACTTAAAATATTGATGGTAGACCAAAAATTAATCCACATATTAGACAAAAATAAAATAAACTAATTAAATAGTAGATGCAAATTCGTAGAGAGGCAAATGTATAATAAAATATGATGAACATAACAAATTCCTACAATATTGCCGAAAACGTCGATCATGACATAATTATTTCTTAACTAAAAATTAGTTTTCTAATCACTAAGATTATTAATATTGATCTTCTTTTCTTAAGAAAATTTTATGACTTCTTAAGACATGTTTAAGAAGTTTTTAAGAATTTTATTAAAAGAAATTTTGTAAAAAACATAGTAGCACATACAGAGTGCCGGAACTACTTGTCGAATTCAAAAGAATATCATTTATTTTAGAATATTGAAATATTTTTATAATTTTAATATTACTATTTTGATTCTAAAGTATTTCTTTATTTTTGCTTAAAATGGTATCGTTTTATTTAAATAGTCCAAAAGAAACAATATATATATATATATAAAAAGATACCATTTTAAGCAAAAATAAAAGAAATACTTTAGAATCAAATTAGAAATATTAAAATTATAAAAATATTTCAATATTAAAATTTTATATATATATATAGAACTTTTGATGAAATACTAAATAAATAAAATAAGAAAAAAGTCAAGTAGGTCAAGCTGAGTCAAGTCAGAGCACATATATTACTATGTTATAACAAATGTTCATAAAATAAGGATTCACTTCTCAAATTGCTAGAGCATAGAAGAAGAAACAGCTCAAGATACAATAAGCAAATAACCAATATAAACTGAATAATAATTCAAGGTTTCAGAATTTTTTTTAAAATACAAAGTTCATTTTTGTTGGTGTCGGATCCCGCACCAGTGGACCGGGACCAACCAAAGATTGCCACGTAATCAAGATGAAGGCCCGCAAAGGATAAGGCCCATTAAGCCCATGGATCACAAGATATAATCGAAGTGGGCATCACCATAAAGAGAGCCCGGAGTGGTCACACCTCGGGATATGACTCGGAATCAAAGTCGGATGACTTGGGCCAAAAGGCGAAGCCCATGAAGATCGGAGTCAATTCAAATTCAAACGTTGGGCATTAAAAACTCGAAGACCAAAACGGACGCATTTAAGAGAGAATAATTATGTTTAATTGAGAGTTAAATGTCGTTTGTCAATATAAATAAGAGGGCTAATAGCCATGTAAAGCAGAGGCAATTTTTCTAGCAAATACACTATAATCATTTTCCATTTCAATTCATAGCTTTTTGTATCGTATTTTTGTCCTCAAGAGTATTCATTCCCACAAAATAAACAAATATTCAAGTGTGTGAATCCGACATCCACATTTTGGCGCCGCCTGTGGGGAACTAGAAGATTCTTGAGTTGTCAGATTTCTCTCATTTCCGAGATAAGCAGCAATGTCTGGAGCAAGCATCCCTGATTCGACAGTAGCCGAGGCTCTCAAGACCATGCAGCAAGCCATAACAGAAATGTCGCAGAAGTTCTCGGATGTGGAAAAAGCTGTGGACACGCTTAAAACAACCCAGGTATCTCTTGGTCAAAACATCAATACTATTCAATCTCGTGTTCGTTCTCTAGGTGCAGGAAGTACCGTGGGAGTCCGAAGAAGCATGTTCAGTACGCCAAACTCCCGTGTGCGAAGTGAGACCAACGAACAAACAACTTCTAACCCAACAATCCAACCGGATGTGGAAGAAGAGACGCAGCTCGGAGATGAAGATCAGCTTGTAGATCAGTATGATCAAGAGAGCTTCGATCAGCTCGAAACCATGAGGAAGGTTAGCCAGGAACTAAAAGAAATGAAGTCAAAGTTCCACCAGGCCACCAGTTCGGAGCCGGACATCAACCGAGTCATCGAGGAAGCTAGGCGAACTCCTTTCATTCCGCGAATTGCAAATTTGAGAATCAAGGATTCTCGGAAACTCAAACTGGATCCATACAGCGGATTAGAAGACCCAAAAAGCTATCTCGCAGCTTTTCTGATTGCCGCTGGAAGAGTCGAATTGGATGAAGCTGATGAGGATGCAGGATACTGCAAACTTTTTTCGGAAAACCTTTGCGGTCAAGCACTAATGTGGTTCACTCAGCTGGAACCAGGCTCAATCAATAACTTCGACGAGTTGTCGGCTGTTTTCCTGAAACAATATTCTATCCTTATGGATAAGAGCGTTTCGGATGCTGACCTTTGGAATCTAACACAAGGGCCAAATGAGTCACTTAGAACTTTCATCACCAAATTCAAGGGGGTGCTGTCAAAACTCCCAAGAATCTCGCAGCAGTCAGCTCTATCTGCCCTACGAAAAGGTTTATGGCATGACTCGAGGTTCAAAGAAGATCTAATACTTCACAAACCGGACACAATTCAAGATGCACTTTTCCGTGCAAATAACTGGATGGAAGTAGAAGACGAAAAAGAGAGTTTTGCGAAAAGGAACAAACAAGCAAAACCAGCGGTCACTTTCCCTACCAAAAAGTTTGAGCCCAGAGAGAACCAAGGACCTAAAAAGTTCGGATCGCAACCCCTCAACAATACCGTCGGGAAACAATTTCAAGGAAAAGGAAGGTCGAACACTTGGGTCCGTGACGAAAGTTTGTATTGTGACATCCATAAGGTAACCGGACACTTAACCAAAGACTGTAGTGTCCTCAAAAAGCACCTCTGTAGCGTCCCGTCCCGGACGTCTCGGCGTCCGGCGACCATTGACGCACGTTCGTGCCTCCTCCCGGCCGAACCTCCATATTTTTCGCGATTTAACATAGAATTGCCTTTATGAGGCTTAACTCTATAATCACTTTCTTAACACAGCGGAAGTCTTTCTACCCTTGGTTTAATTCCAACCAACCCTTGTACCGATTTTTATCGTCCTTGTCCCTAAGACTTAGATCGATCCTTAACTCGGTCAAGACATGCATATTGTTTGCTAACCATTCTAAGTCTAACGATTGCATATTCTTTTATCCTTAATCCAACGGCCAATTCCCAAACGTCTAGCTTAACTAATAAGTTAGATTCGTTTACATACCTTGGCCAACATGCGGATTCGATTCCTCTTTGATCCGTCCATTAATCCTTCCCTTAGCCTTCTTGTTTCCATATTCCATTCGTACAACGATTCTTAACCAATCGTGTATTGATGGACCAATCTCTATCGTTACTTAGCCATACAACCAACCAACCCCACTGGTCTAAGTCCCTTGATAGAGATTGGGGATCGTACGTTTCCCTTGGTTCACGGTGGCCGAATCAAGCTCTTGGCTCATTGGTCCATCCGTCCTCCAAACGTACACCCCTTCGGTTTCATGGTGGTCGATCAAGCCCGAGGCTTATCGAACCATCCATGTTTCCGATCCGGTCGTTTATCACTACGACCACCCACGGTCTACTAACCGTTTACCCATCCGGTCCATGGTGGTCATAACGCTTTCGGCTTACCGATCCATCCATGCGATCCGAACAATATCATTATCACACCCACGGGTCCGTGGATTCATCCATCGGATTATCGTAGGCTTGCCCATGAAATCATTCGTTCGTCGGCCATTGGTTTACTCGCGGGTCCAACATCCGTTTTGTCCATCGGTTCTCACCGTGGACTTTCCCGTTGGTTATCCGTCGAGTCACCATTGGTCTTACCGATTTCCGATCGGTTTCACCAAGGCTGCGACGTTTGATTCATAAGGCGGCCGCGATATTTGATCCTTACATGGAGAACCACGTGCCTTACCCATTCTCGGTGCTTTCTCCCATTCTCGGTGAGATTGCATCTATGGGCGACCCTTGGGTGTGTTCGGTTGCACTTATCCTCGTGCTTCCTCGAACACCTTTCCCTTATATACCTTCCCTCAACGATCTGATTTGTCGGACGATCCATCGACCCCATAATCGAGCTATCGATCCGAACCATCAATCGAATCCCGACGATCGATCCGCCTATCCCGGTCGGTCAATCCGCCGATCAGACTGTACCATCCATCTGATCCGTCTCCTTGTCAGATCCGATCCATCTGTCCGACGGTCAGTCTCTCCGATCCGATCCATCCGACGACCGATCTGTCCGATCTGATCCGTCCGACGATCGGTCTAACCGATCCGATCCGTCCGACGATCTATCTGTCCGATCCGATCCGTCTCTAAGACGATCGGTCCATCCCATCCATCCCTTAATACATTCTATCGAACCGTTGGATCGGGAGGTAGCATGCGCATCAGTTCGGTCGAGGCTCCGAGAATCCATTCCGATTCCGGAGATACTCGCCGAGCCGCACCCCCTTTCCGACCAACACTTCGTAGAGTGTTTTGAGACCCCTTTTGGGTTGTGATGGTGATTCTGAAGTGTGTGAATGGTCCTTCGAATGCCTTGGGCGTCCTCCCTTATATAGGGGGCGAATGGGTGTGTTTCCGAAACATCACATCCGTTCGTTGCACCCTTCCGAAAGGTTGCGTCTTTCCGATCGTAACCGTTCGGCCTTATCCACCCTTTGGCCAACGGTAACCGTTCGTAGGTAACCGTTCGACCTTACACCTCTTCATCCCGAGCTACCACAGTCCACCAGCTCGAGTGTCAGCTGACCGGACCACCCAGCTGGGTCAGTACTCGATCAGTTCACCGAGCTCGGTTGAGCTGCCGGTCAGCTCACCTAGCTGAGCTAGCTAGTCCTCCAGCTGGTTTAGCTCACCTAGCTGAGCTAGCTAGTTCATCCAGCTCACCTAGCTGGATTAGCTCGGACAGTTTTGTCCGTTCTTTTCGGCTAAGTCTTTCGATCCGTTTTCTCGGCCTTGACTACGCCCTTTCCATTCTTTCCATGATCATTTCTCCATGATCACTAGATTATCCCGAAACCGTCTAAGTCATCTACCCTTTTCATGACTTAAACGTTTCTTTCGTTCCTTGGGTTAACTTGTTCATAAGTCTTTCTCGACCATGATCTAGTTTTCCCTAAAACAAACCGGCCCCCTTTAGGATCGCGGGACGCGGACGTTACAACCTCGCAGAGTTGTGGGCCAGTGGAGATCTTTCTAAATTCAAGTTAGAAGATTTCGTGAAAGAATATCACGAGGCAAAGGACACCCCTAAAGATCAGAGTTTAAAAAGACCTAGGCAATCCAACGAAGAAGAACCTAGGAGTTCAAAAGGAAAAATCAATGTAATCATTGGAGGTTCCAAGCTTTGTCGGGATACGATCAATGCCATAAAGAAGCATAGGCGAAATGCTTTATTTAAAGCAAATTTAGGAGAAGAAATGGACTTTCAAGGCGCGTCAATATCATTTGACGAAGAAGAAACGTGTCACCTCGAAAGGCCTCATGATGACGCCCTAGTCATTACCTTAGACGTTGCCAACTTCGAAGTTTCGAGAATTCTCATTGATACGGGCAGTTCGGTCGACTTAATCTTTTTAGGTACCCTGGAAAGAATGGGAATCAGTCGGGCAGATATTGTTGGACCGCCGTCTCCTTTGGTGGCATTCACAAGCGAATCGGCCATGTCTCTTGGGACGATCAAGCTACCAGTTCTTGCCAAAAACGTGTCAAAGATAGTAGATTTTGTTGTTTTTGATAAACCAGCAGCCTACAACATCATCCTTGGGACTCCATGGATTTATCAAATGAAGGCAGTTCCCTCGACGTATCATCAGTGCATCAAATTTCCAACTCCTAGTGGAGTGGGAACAATTCGAGGAAGTCAAGAAGCTTCACGAACGTGTTATCTGACCAGTCATCGACTAAAGATCCAATAGCAATTAACGAAACCTGCGAAGAAGGAAATTCCAAGATTTCCTAGTGGGCAAAAAGAAGACGATGTGGTAATCGAAGTAGTATTGGAAGAAGATAAACCAGATCGGAAAGTCCGAGTTGGAGTCACTTTGACTGGCGAAATAAAAGAAGCCTTGATTGAACTTCTAAGGAAAAACAAGACGTCATTTGCATGGTCAGCGGCCGATATACCTGGCATAGATCCAAGCATAATCTGCCACAAATTGAACGTAGATCCAAGTTTTAAGCCTGTGAAACAAAAGAGAAGGAAACTCGGAGTAGAGCGAGCAAAGGCAGTAAATGATGAAGTGGACAAACTATTAAAAATAGGATCTATAAGGGAAGTACAATACCCGGAGTGGGTAGCAAACACTGTCGTGGTCAAAAAGAAAAATGGAAAGGACAGGGTGTGTATCGACTTCACCGATCTCAATAAAGCATGTCCGAAAGATAGTTTTCCTCTCCCGCATATAGACCGGCTCGTAGAATCTACCGCTGGGAATGAGTTATTAACTTTCATGGATGCTTTCTCGGGTTATAATCAAATAATGATGGATCCCGAAGACCAAGAAAAGACGTCATTCGTCACAGACAGAGGTACCTACTGTTATAAAGTAATGCCTTTTGGTTTAAAAAACGCAGGAGCCACTTATCAACGATTGGTCAACAAAATGTTCCATGAGCATCTCGGGAAGACAATGGAAGTCTACATAGACGATATGTTGGTTAAGTCTTTGAAGAAAGAGGATCACATTAAGCATTTGGAAGAGTGTTTCGAAATTCTCAACCGATATCAAATGAAGCTGAACCCGGCGAAGTGCACTTTCGGAGTTCCATCCGGAGAGTTCCTTGGTTATATCGTGACAAAAAGAGGAATCGAAGCTAATCCAAACCAAATTAATGCCTTTCTAAACATGTCATCCCCGAAGAACTTCAAGGAAGTACAGCGTCTGACTGGTCGAATTGCAGCCCTAAACAGATTTATTTCAAGATCAACGGACAAGTCTCTGCCTTTTTATCAAATTCTGAAGGGAAATAAAGGGTTCCTTTGGGATGAGAAGTGTGAAGAAGCATTCGGACAACTTAAAGCATACCTCACTACTCCACCAGTGTTGTCTAAACCCGAAGTGGACGAGAAGCTCTATTTGTATGTTTCAGTGTCAAAACATGCAGTTAGTGGAGTCTTGGTCCGGGAGGACCGCGGGGAGCAAAAACCGATTTACTACATAAGTAAGTCAATGACAGATCCAGAGACAAGGTACACAATGATGGAAAAACTCGCACTTGCAGTAGTAACTTCAGCCCGGAAGCTGCGCCCATACTTCCAGTCTCATCCAATCGAAGTGTTAACCAACCAGCCACTCCGAACAATACTTCATAGTCCAAATCAATCCGGACGATTGGCGAAGTGGGCAGTGGAACTAAGTGAATATGATATAGAATATAAAAGCCGGGTCAGCATGAAGGCTCAGGTTTTGGCAGATTTCCTAACCGAACTACCAGTGCTGGGCACACCGGAGCAACCAGAGAATCAGACTTGGAAACTATATGTAGACGGATCTTCATCAAAACAAGGATCTGGAGTAGGAATCAAGTTGGAATCTCCAACGTCGGAAATTCTTGAACAATCATTCCGGCTATTGTTTAATGCTTCTAACAATGAAGCAGAATATGAAGCACTAATTGCCGGACTTCGGCTGGCACAAGGGGTTGGAGCTGAAGAAGTGGTTGCTTATTGTGATTCACAGCTGGTAGTTAATCAGTTCAATGGCGATTATGAAGCGAAAGATCTAAGAATGGAAGCATACCTTGAAGTAGTGAAGGGTCTTTCCAAGGACTTCAAGAAATTCGAACTAATTCGCATACCTCGAGGAGAAAACACAACTGCGGATGCACTTGCCGCATTAGCGTCAACATCAGATCCTGAACTAAAAAGAATCATTCCAGTTGAGTGTATCGCGGAGCGAAGCATTAAAACTGACAAAGAAGTCCTCGCTGTTACAAGATCTCGAGCAGCAGCGCGTGAACGTGGCGAGCCCGAAGTCGAGTTGCCACCTGTTAAACGGAGGAAGTCGAAAAAGCACAACAAAGAGCCAGATGTACTTCCGGAAACTATTATAGAGACGGAACCGATAATCGAGGACGACCATCCCGAACCAGACCTTGAACCAAATGAGCATCCCGAACCGGAACCGCGAGTATTTCATGAGATTGACCAAATTCCGGCTAAAGATTGGGGGGCTGATTGGAGGGAGCCAATAAAGCGCTACATCGTGACAGGCGAGCTCCCGAAAAACAAATGGCAAGCCAGAAAAATGAGAATCGTTAGCGCGAAATTTTGTCTGTCAAAGGATATATTATATAAGCGAGGTGTTAGCGACCCTTACTTATTGTGCATCTTTGGGCCCGAAGTCGAGATCGTCGTAAGAGAAGTACACGAAGGTCTATGTGGAAGTCATGCGTCTGGAAGGGCCATGGCTTTTAAAATAAAAAGGATGGGCTATTATTGGCCCACTATGATCACGGATTGTGTCAAGTTCGCTCAAAAGTGCAAACGCTGTCAACTCCATGCACCGATGATCCATCAACCTTCGGAGTTATTCTCCTCCATTTCTGCCCCGTACCCATTTATGAGGTGGTCGATGGACATCATTGGACCATTGCACAGATCAACTCGAGGGGCACAATACCTATTGGTCCTAACGGATTATTTTTCGAAGTGGATTGAAGCTGAAGCATACGCTAGCATCAAAGATTCGGCAGTGAATACTTTCATTTGGAAGAATATCATATGCCGATATGGGGTTCCATACGAGATAGTTACTGATAATGGGCCACAATTCATTTCGCACGAATTTGAAGCGTTTTGCTCAGAATGGGGAATCAAGGTCAGTTATTCCACTCCACGGTATCCACAAGGAAACGGCCAAGCTGAAGCTGCGAACAAAACAATTTTGAGCAATCTCAAAAAACGCTTGAGTCACTTAAAAGGAGGATGGTATGATGAACTCCAACCCGTCCTATGGGCTTATCGAACAACCCCTAGGCGACCTACCGGGGAAACTCCGTTTTCTCTAGTTTATGGCATGGAAGCAGTAGTACCGGCTGAACTAAATGTGCCTGGCCTTCGCCGAACAGAAGCACCATTGAACGAAGAGGAGAATTCAGCAATGCTCGATGACTCGCTGGATACCATTAATGAAAGACGAGATCAAGCCTTAATTCGGATACAAAATTATCAGCAGGCAGCAGCTCGATACTACAACTCCAAAGTCAAAAGCAGGCCATTCTTCGTAGGCGATTATGTGCTAAGGCGAGTTTTTGATAATAAAAAAGAAGAAGGCGCGGGCAAACTCGGCATTAATTGGGAAGGACCTTATATTGTTACCGAAGTGGTTCGAAATGGCGTTTATAGGTTAAAGGACTTAGAAGGCAGTCCAGTCCAGCGACCTTGGAACGTGATCAATCTAAAAAAGTTTTATGTTTAATACGCATTTTGTTATGTACATGAACTACGGTGTGGCTTGATCCCGAAATGGGTACGTAGGCAGCTCGAAAAAGAGTTCAGCTACTAATAATAAAAATTCGTTTTATTTCTTAGGAAAAGAGTTCGACTATGCGAACATACAAGATGAAGAAGTTCGGCTGTGCGAACATACAAGAAATCGAAAGTAAAACATTTATTCAAACGAACAAGATAAAGTGTCGATCTTCGCACACTTCGAGTCAGGAAAACCCTCCCGGAGAGCAGAACACTTGAACCCCTTGACCTGCGAGGTCTAGAACTGGCATCATACAATCCGGGATTCGAGCAAAGTCAGAGATCCCGAGTTCAATCCAGTCTCCGGGGTGAGAGCCAAGGATGTGAAGATCTCTTGACACCGTAGTAAGCCTGCGTTGCATTCGGTTAATCCTTTTCCGAAGCCTCTTCTTTTCCAACGTAAGCTTCCGGTGTTGAAGCGCAAGCGCCTCTATGAATGCCATCGCTGTTCCTTGGTCCCTGATTGGGAGGTTCTTGATCAAAGCACATGGAGCTCGGATCTGGGATCTAAAGAAGCCGCGAGGAGGAGGAGATCGTCTACTTGGAACATCTGAAACATCTTCATCTATCATTCCGATCCTGGAGAAGTCGGGCATAGATTCTGAACATCGAAGGTTGAACTCCATACCTGCTAAAAAGAAAAAGGATGGTGAGGAGTAAAGGGGAATTGAGACTGTAATTTATAGGAACTTCATATCCCTGTTAAGCTGCGGATTCTATCCTAGGAATGGAGTGATTCGCGGAGAGATTTATGCTCTCAATCCGATCCTGCATTAAAAAGACGTATCTCCAAGAATAATATGAGAATTAAAGTGTTTCCATAAATAAAAGGGGCCGAGGCCCATTACGAGTTCAAAACAAAGAGTGAAGAGAAGGAAAAATAAGCAGAGTTAGGGAACATTTATGGAAGGGGCTCAGGAACATGCTCCCTAATCGCCGATGTGGAATTCGAAGTGGAAGCACCGTTCCCACCCTCAACTTCGGGTTCATTCGGGACACGTTTCCAAGGATTGTCATCATTTTCCTCGTCTTCCTCTTCACTATCAACAAGAGCTGCTTCAGTCGGGGCATTCACCGGTCCCTGAACTTGACCCTTAGCACGGAGGTACATCCGGAGCATTCGCGGAATCTCCGCGATACAGTCGAAGTTCCTCCACTCCCATTGAAAGGGGTCACTTTCCAAGGCTCTCACTTTCCTCTCCACTCGAGCAATACGAGCCTCGAGTGTTTGCCTCTTTAGTCCCAGCCGCTGCCTCTCGTCGCACAAGCGGCGATGTTTGTCGACAACCTGTCACCAAAAAGAATAAATTAAAGTGAAAGGCATAAGATTTTGGTCAAGAGAGTCGAATTTTAACCTTGTCCATGAAGTCGTAAGCCTCTTTCTTTTCCCTCGAAGGGAAGTGGAACACAGCATGAGGAAAGAGAACGCCGGCCGGTTCGAAGCCATCGCCGGACAGGAACAAAGGACTGCCAGGATCGGTGGGGACCACAGTTGCGTTTTCCATTGTTATAAAAATTATCGAGAGAATTTTGGAGTTCCTTGGAAAAATTTAGAGGTAAACTTGCCTCTACTTATAATAGGTCTAGGGTTTATCTCGAAACCGTAATTTAATGATGATAGTGTGCCCGAGTGGTTTAAACTGTTTTTGGAAATAGAGAAGCAGTTATTGCCTTAAAGGCGTGCGACTTTCCCTATTTCCAAGGAAGGGAAAGATCAACCGTCGCATTTAAGGCAAGAAGCCCATTAAGCACAAAAGTTTTCGAGGCCCAAGCCCAACAAGTTCACCGAGTTGACTAAACCCGAAGTGGGGAACTCGTGTTAAGCCGAGCTCAGTTCTCGCATTCTAAGAGAAAGGCCTGATCAGCCTAAAAATCTCGAAAAACATAGCCACAAGGCCAAGAAATGTTAAAAAGCGGACTTTGCAAACCCGCATATAATTTTTAACCAAAACCCCCTTGGGATCATAACCTTAAAGAAAAAAGGTTTAAAAGCCTCCTCAGGCAAATATCTTGTTCAAAAGAAATTAACAGCAAAAAAGAAATAAGTTTCTAATAGGACAGGCCCCAATTTAAAAAGTGGACTCGGCCACTACGGGTCAGCAATCACTTCGGATTCCATTTCGGTTGTCAGGTCTTCACCGGCCTCCTTGGCTGAGGCTTGATCAGAGGAAGTTCCTTGTTCATTCCCCATGGTACAGTCATCTCCCGGAGTGACCTCCGGAGCAGCAGGGACTCCAGATGGAACGACGCTTTCCGTCTCACTTGGACCTATAAAAGACAGTTCGGGTCAAACAAAAGGGGAAGAAGAAGGTAGTAAGCATCAGGAACCAGTGTTTACCTGCCCAGTCTAGACCTGATTCACTTAGGGGAGGAGATTCAGTGAAAAACTCCGCAAAATCCTGAGGGTTGAAGGACGAAGCGGGAAGAGCTGACAGACGATTTTTCTTTTCGGATAAACTAGACGACAGCTCGGATCTCTCTTTTGCTTCGGAGAAATCGTCGTCGTGAATTTGATCCAGCAAGATTAGGTTGCTTTCGTGCTCCTTGATGTCTGATTCCAGATCTGATTTAACCTTCTCAGTTTGAATAAACCGGATGGCCCCTTGAATCAACTCCATCCCTCGTCCCTTTACCTCTTTTCTGGCTTTCGACGCCGACCTTGCCAACTCGGAATCACGCAACTTGGTAATCGCGTTGTACTTCGCGCGAAGTTCAAAAAGTTGATTATTTAGGGCATCGGCGGATGATTCGGATTCATGAAGTTTACCCTGAACACCAGAAAGCTCGTTCTGTAGTTGGTAATTCTGGTCGTACTGATCCTTCAGCTCCCCCTTTACCTTCTCAAGCTCAGATTTGAGGCCGTCTACTTGATCTTCTAGTTGTTGCTTAGAGCCCGAAGATGATTGAAGGTCGGACTCAAGAGTAGTAAACTTGCCTCTCCATAATTCAATCTCCTGTTGCTGACTGAGTAACAACCCTTCATAGTGTTCGATCATGTCGTTGAGTTCGCTGTTCGCCTGGCATTTTGTATAAACTCGAAATGATGAACCAGGTGGAAAGTTAACATAAAAAGGGAGAATGAAGTAAGACTAACCCGAGATGAGTGATGCGCATGAAGCAAATAGCGTTCGCGAATTGCAGGACGCCACTTGTCGAACTCCGGCAGAATTAGACCCGACCGAGTCTTAAAGCACCGAAAGACGCTACCTTCTTTCTCCATAGCTGTGAAGGAAGAAGAAGGAATTGTAATATTTTGAATCAAGATGAAGTGAAAACCCTTAAGAATGCGTGAATCGTTACCTGAAAGCGATCTGATTTGGGGGACAAGAGCAGGTTTTGACTTCGGAGAAGCATCTTGAGAACCAGAACCTTCCTTCTGAGGAGATATGCTCCGAGTGGTCTTCTCGCCATCATGATCGGGAAGAGAAGACATGTCAACCGGAGCAGGAGGACCCATTGTTTTAGATGGAGGAGACAAACGTGGCGAACGGTCCGTCCGGGCCCTCGATTTTTCCCTATGCGGAGAGGAATCGCTGCGAGATGGCCTGTCTCTTTTCTTACGAATCAAATCCTTAAGTGGTGCGCTGCTAAAGTCATCTCGGGGAGGTCGAGGAGAGCCACGACGAGGAGATCGGTCTCTCCGAGGAGAACGATCATTACGACGCTCACGACGAGGTGTTAATCTATAAGCAATGACAGATCTAGTCCCCTCGGTGCTGTTGTCGTCAACCAGTAAAGTCCTGCTGTAGTCCTTCTTGTCAATGGCGGCCGCAAGGAGTGCCTTGTTTTCATCACAAGCCTCCGCTATCGGCTTGGAGAGCTTCTTACGCTGGGCAGCAAGAGCCCGAGCTGACAATCCTTGAGTTGAAGGAGGAGGCGGTAGACGATGAAGGTGATTGGGCGGACTCATCCTGAGTTTTCGATTGGCTTCGATGAACCGATCGAGAGTAAAGGAATTCCAAAGGGTTTCCCCTCTAAGGATTGTCTTGAAGAAATTGACGAATTCCTCAGTTGGGAGAATTGGAGCAATGAAGGCTGCAAAAACAAAACAACAAGTTTGATTAGCGAAATAATAGGATGATTGGGAAAGTGTCTGTGACCTATTTTCTACCAGGCTTTGCGGACCACTTCGATGGAAGTACATCGGAAAGACTTCCAATCGAAGCGGGAGTTTTCTTAATCAGAAACCAAGGATGGTGCCAGCTTTCATCCTTGTTCGGGAGATGCGAAATGATGTTCCTATTAGCATTCGGGTACGCCGAAAAGTACCCCGCTTTCTTCGATGAACTTCTCACACTTAGAAGTTCATTCAGCTCGGGAACCCCAATAATGTAGCCAGCTTCCGCCGCAACGGTTATGATTCCAAGGATGGTTCGGAGGAGATTGGGGGTTAGCTGAGGCAAAGCGATCTCAAGGGCCGCCAGGTACCGAACTAGGGCTTCGGGAAGAGGGAAGGTCAATCCACAGCCCTTGAAGTAGATTTCGTAAACACAAAAGTAGCCGTCGCGGTGGTTTTCTGGGGATTCCGTAGGATCGGCTATTTGAGATTCTGCTATAATTCCAGGGGGAATCTGGCAAAGCCCCTTTAATCTTTCTAGGGATTGAAGGGTACAGGTGGATCTATAATGTGGACCAGCAATATCGTTAGGACGAGTGCATTCGTCATTGCTAGGACGTCTCTCATCGTAAGACGGAGATTCGGGTCTGTCGGAATCAGAAGTCATCGGGAGGAATGGAAAATTCAAGTTTCAAGGAAAAGAAAATTCGGCGAAGGAGACAGAGAAACTTAGCGAGAAAAGAAATGTTTACCAAAAGATAAGAGTGAAAAGGAGGTTACCTCACGCTAAGCTAAGTGGTAATGATGGAACCGCCTCGGAAGACGTGGAGGAAGTGGAAAGGTTTTCCCCGTTTTAATAATAAATAATTAAGATACGGTCTTGATGATGACAGATGTCACACGATCAAATATGGGTAATACCGAAATTAAAGGACGATGCACTTTGTTGTAAAAACGTTATTTTTCTTTTGAATATAATTTAACATTACTTTCAAAAAAAAAAAAAGAAATTAAAGGACTGACGAAATCTTGGCGGGAAAATCAGACGATCCCTCAAGCGCAATCTCTGGTCATCAAAACATTAAAGTCCTCCGAACTGGAATAATCACTTCGAAAGACTTGGGGGGCTAATTGTTGGTGTCGGATCCCGCACCAGTGGACCGGGACCAACCAAAGATTGCCACGTAATCAAGATGAAGGCCCGCAAAGGATAAGGCCCATTAAGCCCATGGATCACAAGATATAATCGAAGTGGGCATCACCATAAAGAGAGCCCGGAGTGGTCACACCTCGGGATATGACTCGGAATCAAAGTCGGATGACTTGGGCCAAAAGGCGAAGCCCATGAAGATCGGAGTCAATTCAAATTCAAACGTTGGGCATTAAAAACTCGAAGACCAAAACGGACGCATTTAAGAGAGAATAATTATGTTTAATTGAGAGTTAAATGTCGTTTGTCAATATAAATAAGAGGGCTAATAGCCATGTAAAGCAGAGGCAATTTTTCTAGCAAATACACTATAATCATTTTCCATTTCAATTCATAGCTTTTTGTATCGTATTTTTGTCCTCAAGAGTATTCATTCCCACAAAATAAACAAATATTCAAGTGTGTGAATCCGACATCCACAATTTTAATTAAGTAAACTAAATTTACAATGGAAAGAACATGATAAAGATGCTTAGTACGGCTTATAACAGCATAAGCTACCACAACCACTTCAGTTTCAGCCACATATCCCATTGCTTTCTTGGCCCCCATGTCTGTCGTTTCCTTCTCTCATTTCGTTTCTGTCACCATAAATCATGCGATATAACTCATATTCGATCATGAGGTGATGCCTCAATGACAAGAAAGGGTGAGTACTCTCCCATACGTTAGATGGGTTAAGTGGCATTGTGTTGCTGCTTGAATATGACTAACCCATTGGTGCAATAACCATTAAGATATCGGATCTTCCTAAGGGACTATAAGAAAAAAAATGAAGATGTTTTATCTATTAAAAATAAGATAAAGATAGGGAATTTGATTGAAAACAGTCGAAGACATGAAATATTTTTAACATGTGGCTGCAAAACCGATGAGAAAGGATATGCCTAGCTCTCATCACCCCTTGCCGTAAGAAACTCCAGAAAATATTTCTGTTAGATGGTACAGGATAGGCGGAAACAACGAATATGGGTTGCGATAAGAGACAGTGGTATCACAGGTGAACCATTAGGATTAGGGACTTCTTCAATGTTTGTGTCCCCTTGGCTACTTGAATATGAACTCTCAGAGACTTCACGAGAAGTGGTCAGTAATGAAGAAAGAACACTCTACATAAAGACATTGTAGACCCCTACGATGTTTTGAGAGAGCGAGGATGTTAAAGTGCAAATTTTGCCAAAGTTTTACAACATTAAAGTATTAATGTCATATTTAGTGTAAATCTTAGACCTAAGCATCCAAAAGGGCATACCTCCGATTTTACAATCTACAAGATACATAAAACATTATTCAAGCATTACTCTATACAAGATTTAGTAGACTAAGAATACGCGAAGATGTCTTTTAAGCATCAAAAACCATATGTATATTAGATGCAGTCAATTGAAAGATAAGCCTCGTTTTTGTAAAATTCATTAATAAAATAAGACCAATTCAAAAACGAAACAAATATTACCAATTGAGAGAAGCATCCAGGATCATTGTCTTCTTCTTGTTCATCATCATCATCAATCATATTATCGGCATTTAAATGAGTGCCGTTTGCAAACCGCCATTTACCTGGTTCTATATTCCTAGAGTTTGGACATTCCATGAAGCCCTTTGCATTATATGCTAAGCCGATATATACAGTCTGTACACAAAGAAAACATGTCAACAAAACATTGTTAGATGTCTATGAATAACAATAGCCCATAAAATATTGATAAAATGATGTAGTGGATGTATCAAATGCAAGTAGATTAAAAAAATTAATATACTTGTGACTAAATAAAATTGATACAAAATATCACAAATCATAGATCACAATCTCAAACATATAACTCTTTCAAAATATGTATTTTTTTAACACTTGAGAAACTAAGGATCTATAGTTCTATAAACGATTTGAAAAGGGGGATATTTTATATCACTCATATTAACAAGAGAAAATCAATGAATTTGTTCCTTCACAAATAAAAATTATCTTCAATAAAATAAAATAAAAGTAATAATTTGGGGTGCAAAAAAATCTAAATAAATTACCGAGATGAAACTTGTAAGCACATTTAAATGTAACAAGTGTTCGTTGAACATCATTATCATTGACCAAAGTCCCACAACAAATCGAACACGAATCCAAGTCACTGGGAGTATCTGAATCATCCGGAGAATCATGATTCCCTTCATCAATAAGACTTGGAGAATCACTAATCTCTTCAACAATAGGGTTAGGAGAATCATGATTCTCTTCATCAACATGATTCATAGAGTTATGATTCTCTTCATCAACAGGATTCAGAGCATCACGATTCTCTTCATCAACATGTTCAACGTTGAGGTCCAAAGTTTCATCAACAGGTTCAAGGTTGAGGTCAAAAGCGGCAAATTCGTATAGCGGCAAATGTATAATCAGATATGATGAACAAAAAAATCCCTAGAATATTGCCGAAAACGTCGATCATGACATAATTATATCTTAACTAAAAAATTAATTTCCTATTTATTAATATTGATCTTTATTTATTTTCTTAAGATTTTAATGACTTTTTGAAGACAAGTTTAAGAAGTTTCTAAGAATTTTGTTAAAAGAAGTTTTCTACAGAATTTTATCGAATTCAAAAGAATAGTATTTCTTTTGGAATATTATAATCTTTTTTATAAATTTAATATTACTATTTTATATAAAATATTTTTTTTATTTTTGCTTAAATGGTATATTTTAAGAATTGTTTTCCACATACCATGTTTGTTATGTTATTTTATGTGATAATACAGAAAAATGTGTTTGTTATAAATGGATAGTACAGTTTTTGTTGTAAATGTCGTTTTAATACATGAATATAAGTATTTCTCTATTCCAAATTATACTTAATGAGCTTTTTAATTTGTTCTTTAATTCAATGGCATTTTATGAAATAAATTACAATACTAAAGGTTTATTTTTCAAATGTACTTTAAAAATATTAACATAGATGGCTTTGTCAAGATTATTCTAAAACTAAGAAAGAAAAAAAGCGTCAAACTGAGTCGGAATCTTCTTCCGATCCACTATTATAAGAGAATCTAAAACGAACGAAACATTATGTTCTTATATTACCTTTTTATGTAATATAGTCTTCTACAAAAATTTAACATGATTTTGTTTTGAATTCAAACTCTTTTGAATTATGATCAAAAAAATCAGAACAATTATACAAAAAATAAAGATTATAACATTTTTTTTTGTCAAAACACCATATAAGTTGTCTCAAAACAAAATAACATGTTTGTTATGTTATTTTATGTGATAATATAGAAAAAATGTGTTTGTTATATATGGATAGTACAACTTTTGTTGTAAATGTCATTTTAATACATGAATATAAGTAAATAATCAAATTTAACTAATTCAAAATAACATGCCATTAAAATATTAGATAAATGGCATTACATTACATTTCTTAAATTTTTATTGTTATGATCGTTATATATACAATAAATGGTCTATTTTCATCATTTCAAGATCCGCAAAGTCAGTTTAAATATCTAAACTTTTAAACTAAATTTGTATTTATCTGGAAAAATACCTTTAAAATTACAATCAACCAAGAGACACAAAGTAATTTAAAGATTAACGAAGTTTCACTAGAGAAACTTCCATATATATCTTCTGAAGTCATTTTCTTAAATTAAAATATATTACAACTAAGTGTACACATATCAAAAATATGTTTTTTTTTTCTCATTTGGTACACCCTTATATTTTGTTTGTGTATTGATATTGTATAGAATTGTACCACTATAACAAGTTATTTAGTTTCTCAAAAAAAACTTTATAATTATATAAAAAACAAAAATTAATAAAACAATTAAATCTGATTCTATTTTAACTTGTAACTCTTAATTTTATTATGAATTATAATCCGTATTTTTGTTGTTTTAAGTCCTTCAAAAAATTTATTTACGTGCAAGTATTTTTGATCATCAATTTGGGAAATAGGTAATGACATGATCATTTTTGTTCTTTCAATACCTTTTATGAGATTCTGTTTGATTTAGTTTTTCTTTAGAACCAAAATTATGGGATCTCCCAGTCACGTAAGTACAGCTTCCATTGAATATCATCCTAAGACCACAAGCTTTCAATTCTTAAATGTGGGGATTCATCTATTGTTTCGGGAAAATTGGTAATAGATGCATTTTTACATAAAAAATTACGCAAATTAAGAAAAATTAATTGTATATAATTAAGTCATTTTTATTTAATTTAGTTAACAGTTTTACACAAAAATACTTCTAAATATAAAGTACATTGAAAATTTTTAATCAACTAAAAGGTGTTTTTGAAACAGATCATATTTTATAACATAAAATTCATATTTTTAAATACTTTTATAAAAAAATATATTAAATAGTGCATGTACTCTTCATATATAAATTAATATAAACTTTATTCCATATTCAAAATTAATACTAAATATATAACCCACACATTGCGTGGATAAATTTCTAGCATATGATACATATTAGATTTATATGCTTTTGATATTTCAAAAACCGAAAACTGAAAACGATATAATCCTAAAATTCCAAACATTTTAATTGAGCTATTGGGCCGGTTAGTTGTGAAAAGGCTGGATTTACCCCACCCCTATGAAAAACAACGCATAACCAAACATACATTATTGAGTTAATTACGGCTTATGGACTTTTTTCAATGGCATTTGGGCCACAAGCCATTTATCTGATTGTCTTTTGGATTTGCCACTTCTAGACTACCTGAAATTACATTTTTACCCTAGCGAAACCAAAGAAAAAAAAAGTCTGCATTTTTCCTTTTTTTTAATTACATCCCACCTTCACCACGCTTCTCTCTCTCCTCCTGCAGTCTCTTTTTCATAAAATTGATTACAGTGATAATGCATACAAGCTCCTCAATTTTTTAGATCTTGCAATCCATAAAAAAGTTCCGATTCTCGTTTCTCATTCGTGATCTTCAACGGAAATTATCAGATTTTACACTGAATTTCGTGTTCCCGAATCAGAATTCTCTGATTCAATCAACTATTATGTATTAGAAGACAGTATATTTACGATTTAACTCTGCTAATTTATCCATGTTCTATCTATTGGCCCTGCTTTTTTCTTTCCATTTGGGTTTAGTATGCTGTTGGATCTAGGGTTTAGTTTTAATAAATCTGGATTCATATGTAAAAAAAAAAAAAAAACTAGGTTCATAGTTTCATACGATCAATCAAACAGTTTAGTATAGGGCAAAAACGTCATTTCGCATTGCTGGATAATGGCAAATCTAAAAACCCATCAACTAAATGGCAAAAATCAAAAATGGTAGCTCAAAAGGGACAAATCTTGTAATAATCCCTACATTATTTCTCTTTTTCTTTTCTACTTACAATTTTACAGTTAATCATCTGGCTATTTTATGGAAAAGGAAAAAAACATATGGCTGCTACTAAAGTCAGAAAAAAAAAGTAAAACAAACGTCAACAATTGATGTGCACACATTTTTAACATTGTGCGTTAAATATTATTTTGTGTAAACTCTACCATCACTATGCATACATAATAATTAACCTTTTTATGTCTATAAAAATGATCGAATTCGATCGATGATATTCTTAAATCACAACTTCAATTGCAAAAGAAGTAATAACAAAATCTTTTTAGGGTATTATCATTCTGTATGCACAGAAGACATGATAATTAGTTGGACCAATTGGTCACTGTGCAAATGTCACTATCAACATCTTTTTGACTCTTTTACCCCTACCACTTCTCTCCTCTCTTTTCTTCTTTCCTTTATTTTTCTGTTGGTATTTTACTTTTCCGACGACACTAGATCACGAGAATAACACTAACAACATAGAAATCAAATCAAATCGAATAAAAGATGTTGAAATCAAAGCTTGCTGGAAAAGCAAATTGGTGAATTGTCTGATTCACTTTTGACGGTGGTGGTTTACCAAATACAGAGGCGATGACGATGAAGATGATTGGAGCTCCGGCCGTTACGTAGCTTATTTCCATCCACGGCTTCACCTACAATTTCCTGGTAACAAAACATCGCAATTGATATAAATGGGATTTTCAAAGTTTTGAAATCGATTCAACCAAAATATTCTGGTAACAAAACATCTCAATCACTGGTAAAAGTAGTTTGTATGTGGTGGTGTTTCCAATTTCAGGGTGAGCTTGTAACAGTGGCGGGGAAGATATTAATGATGATGGTGGTGAAGATGATATGTGGAATATCACGTCAAGAGAAACATCAATGGGGACGATAAGTTATAACTTAACGATTAACAAGTATAATATTGTACTATATATTAGTTAACTAAATAAAGAATAAACTAGATACAGGACCCGCGCCTTGCGCGGGAGAACGTTGATGGTCACAATTTTATTTATAAATAAAGAAATTGTTCAATTTTTAAAAGAGTTGAATATTTTGTGTCTTTCAATAAAATTTTTTATATACGTATAAATCAGTGTTTTCACGTCCGATCCGAACCATTCGGTATGATCGTTAACCTGCGATCCGTACACTTCTCCGGTTTAGGTTTAGTGCTAATGTCCGGTAATTTTTTTTTTTTGCTCAGATGCCCGGTTTTTTCAAAACCGAATAAAAAACCCACAAAAATCTGCCATTAACCCGTAACCTGATGAACCGGTTGAACTGACCGGGTATCGGATAAAAAACAAATCATTTGATTTTGAAATAAAATATAGGATTTTAGATTTTTTTTTATTCACTATTCAGTTATTTTTAGAACTTTTTCGGTTGTTCATATTCAATAATCCTACTATCCTACTATCTTAGTAGATTTTATGGTTTTAGTTGGACTAAATTTTTTTAATTATTTTATTATTATTAAGACTTCATATTTTGTAAAATATGGTATGATTATTTTAATTCTAATTTTTTATATTTATAAAACATATATAAAGATTTTTATTATTAATATAAATGCTAATTTATGAAAGCTGTAGATATATCCTTTATCACTTAAATATAAACATAAATGTCTGTTACATTTTAATGTCTTTGCTAATTAATATAGATATCTAATGTTTATATGGAAAAAAATATAAGGTAGTTGTATATTTACTTTGGAAGTATTAGTTACTTGATAAGATTTGCTTAAGGTTGGATGTGGCCTCTGTTACATTTTAATGATCTTGCTAATATAGAGATAAAGGTGGTCTCGTAGCCTCTGTAACTAATATTAGTTACGTAATCATTTGCTTAAGTTTGTGGTATATTTATTTTGGAAAGATTTGCTGCATAATTATTTGTAATTTTAATTAAAAAATCCTTTTGATTAGTGGGATATATTTGTGTATAATATTAATGGCAAATTCTGTAAATAGTCTAATAAAATTTGGGCAATTATTTAAATAGGTGACAAATCATTCTGAAAGCGACACGTCAGCATGGCAATCTTGTTAATAACACGTCAATGTAAGGTTTATTTTTTAGAGTGTTTCTCTATTAATATATAAGGGATAAGTATTTTCACAGTTAAAAATATAGGTAACTTCTTATAAAATGATGTATTTAATATCTTAGTTACTAGTATGTGTAGTCCGTTAATTTTTATTAAAAATAACTAGAAAAAAAATTATAATATATTTTTTTTTTGTCAACCACACATTAATTATTAAAAAGCTCCTTGATTGGTTGCCCAATTAGGAGGAGTAGTGTTTACAAAAGTAACTTCGGAAAATAAAAGTCTAGAAGAACGGGCTAAGCAGTCCGCCTTAACATTACATAAACGAGGAATAAGAGAAAGCGAGAATAAAGGGAAAGAGGCACGGAGAAGTCCAAAAGGATCTAGCAGATTGGAGAAAGCGGGCCATTCTTCAGGTGATTGTACCATCGAGACTAACTCTGAACAATCTGTTTCAAACGCCTGACAATCAATCTTTCTCGGTTAATTTCAGTATCTCTATATAACTGCGGACTGCGGGTTTAAATTTTTTTCTATTATTTAGATTTATATTTATTATAAACTAAATATTTATTTATGACACTGGCTTTTTTAATTGAAAAACCCCCGTAAAAGATTGTGAAATTGGGATAAAGAAAAAGATATTCTGTTGGACCAAAAAAACAAATAAGGAAGAAAAGAAAATATTCTCTCAAAGGCCGTTAGGTACCAAAAGCAAAAAAGCCCATTGCAACTGTGAAGGATAGACGAAGCCTAAAAGCACCAATTCCCAACTTTACTCTTAAAAAAAAAAACTCGACTAAAAATATGCAGTCACTACTCTTACCGCCGGCGAGCTCCTCCGGCGTATCCGCGGTTGCGCTACGGCCAGGTTTCCAGCACTCATTCAACCACCAAAGCCTCTCTACTCGCTCCCTGCCATTGTTTAATCCACTTCTCTTCGCTCCGAAGAGGAAAGCCACCATCTCTTCACACCAATCGTCACCGTCTCTGTCCGTCTACGGTTTCCAAATCGGAGGATCTAAACCTAGTTTCGCACCATCCACTGTGGCATTTTCATATCCGACGTCTGCTTCTTCCGTTTCCGGTGATAATGAGGTCGACAAAGCAAAACTCGCTCAGGTTCTCTCTCCTTCTCTTTAGCCATTTCTTCGGCTCGAATATTAATTTCTCGTCTTGATTTTGTCACAAGCTAGCTGAATTGAGTGTGTGATGATCGTCTCTGAACAAATGATGTAACCAATCGCTGGAACTTCACAGTTTCCTCTTGAATCAGATTTTGAATTTAGGAAGTGTATAACAATTTGGATTCAAGTTTTTAATGTGAAGAATCTTTATCTAGTAATTGAGTGGTTTTTAGATGCAGAACTGTATTGGTGTGGAAGAGATTGTGTTTATGAGTATGAGTGGTTTTTTAACAGGTTGCAAAGAGATTGGAGAAGACTTCTAGGTACTTTAAGAGGCTGGGGAGTATTGGTTTTTGGGGGCAGCTTGTGTCAACTGTTGTGGCGGCGGTGATTCTATCCTTCTCAATTGTTGTAACTGGGAAACCTACTTCACCTGCTACTTTCTATGCAACTGCTAGTGGGATCGCTGCTTCGTTTGTCTCGGTTTTCTGGTCGTTTGGGTATATTCGGCTCTCAGAGAGGCTCCGTCGAACTTCCATCGACCCTGCTAAGGTAACAATGTCTTTCTATTCACTGTAGTTCAATCTGACTAAGTTAAAGTTGACTCTCTCTGGTGATTATGCTTTTCGTAAGTAGAAGCAGTAAGTAGAAGTACTGAGTGCTCTTGGTCGAACTGTCATTTCTATGGAAATGAACACCCGTAACATAGCGCTTGTAGGTTCTTATGTGTGTTAACTGGTTTTATTTCGTTTGTTAAAGACCTGTCTGTGAGCTTGTATCTAGTAGTAGCTGTTGAACCTTTGGTAATTCTGGCTGAGAACAAAAGACCCACTTGATTATGTTTACGTCTTTAGGCTGTGTTTGTATGATCCAGTCAGGTGTCTGATTTGCTGCTGCTGCTTCTTGGGTCCTGTTACTCAGTTTTGTAGTTTGGTGTCTAAAGGGAAAAATCCAGTTTTAATAAAGGTTGTGTTGTTGCAGGCCCCGCCTCGTGCTGATGTTGTGAAAGGTTTGAGGAGCGGGATTATGGTAAATATTCTTGGAATGGGGGCAGCACTTCTCGGGATGCAAGCAACGGTTGGATTTTTAGTTGCAAAGGCTTTAACAACTTCAGCAAATCCTTTCTACCAGGGAGTCTCTCAGGGATACAGCCCCGTTCTTGCTCTTGATGTCTTCCTAGTTCAGGTATTAAGCTCTACAATATTGCTGTGTTCTTATTATAAGTCTTTACTCAAAAAATTTGTAAAAATGATTTGTGTAAGTTCACTTTTTGACTTAAGAGCCATTTGTGCAGGCATCGGCGAACACCTTACTCTCTCATTTCCTTGGCCTTGTTTGCTCATTGGAGCTGTTGCGGTCTGTGACAGTGCCCAATTCGGAATCTGTTGTAGTTCCTAAGGTTGCTTGAGTTTCTGCCTTTTTCGGCCTCACTTCATGTATTCATAAACGTTGAAAGCTGAGGCTTGTTTCCTTTTATAACCGAGAACCAACCATTGCAGACTCAATGGCTTTATTAGTAACATTGCTGAACTACAAATGTGATTATCGATCACACAGACAACTCGGATAACTGTATTACATAACTCAAAATCACAATTCCACATATAACTTGCTTTTTGTTCCTAAACTTAGGCCGAAACAAAAAAATGTAAAATGCTAACAGAACTGAGCAACATTTTGTATAAAATCAGCTTTCATTCTGTCGATTCTTAGTATTTGACTATTTGGTAAATCACATAAGAGACCAATTGTTTTTTGTTGTCTCCATATCAATTTCAAGCACTAAAGTAGAAAAAAGGAACAAATTATCGAGCTTAAAACCATTTGCTTGCCCGAAATTGCCCCATACTCTGATTAGAATCACATTGAGCTCCCAAAAATTACACACATAAACATGGACTTCTCCATCCACAGTGTCTCTATAAAGAGAGAATCAAATGAAGGGTTGATTCATGACAAAACCACACTTAAGTCTCAACTTCTCTATTCATCTACACTCATAGCTTGTTATGTCGCCTGTTTCACCTTTACTTAGTTTTACCTTCCCACTCAGTCCTATTCTGTCTTGTTTCTTTCACTGCATACAAAAAAGTGCTAACAGATTAGTATTGGTGTATGAAGTACTGAGATGGGAAGTTATCAATTTGGTGTGATATGTTCAAAGAAACAAATATGCAACTGGTATCAACACAGATAATGCAAAATTGTTGTACCGCTGATGTCTATCTAATCTACTTAACACTCAACATCTAAGCATATTTTGTTGATGTGTTGTAGTTTTATTTTATAAACAATATGGCTGATGAGATTGTAACCCGTGAACTCCTCATCTAATTGAATTCACCAAAGAACTACACCATCGAAGAAACTTGATTAACTCTCCTTTATAGTTTCAGCTCTCAACTAATGTAAGCTCTGTTGTTGAGCTGGCGAAGCTATTCCTGCACCAACCCTAGGCTAGTTAAGCATATTATGATAGCACTAGGCTTAACAAGAACACCTTATCAAAGGAACACTGGTATGTTGAAATTGAACAATGTATCAAAGACCTAACAGATAAAATGGTTAAAAAAAGTGAGTATGCTTGCCTATTGCATCTTCTTTATCTTATTTGTGGGCTTAGCAATAATCTTCTGTAGTAATCTTTCGTCGATCTTCCTGTATTGTGTCTGAATAACTCGATGTGTTAAAGATAGCTTTTCGTCAATGTGATCCTGGTATCTCTCGTACAGAATAGGGATCAACAGACTGAGAACAACACCTGTCCATTTAAATCATACAGAGAAAGTCTTGAGTGCGAAAAAACATATAATCTTCCTCTTCTGGAGATACTTATAGGCTCTATCAACAATGAACAACGTGAATGACAAAGGAAAACAAAAATACTCACCAAGATAGAGTATTGTGAGGAAGTTCAAGAAATTTCCAACAAACGATACTGTCCACAACACAACACTCACCTGCCATAGCAATAACAATGTTTCAATATCTCAGACTAAGTGCCAATCTATTGAAGAAAACAAACAGGACAAGTTTGCTGACCCGAAAGAGTTGCTTTGCATTTCTTCCAACGTAAATCTCACGAGCAACTGCGAGCGCGGTATTAATCCAAACTCGCAGAGTATCAGCCACCATAAACACAGATGCCTCAGAGATTTCAAGATTAGGTAGTTGAGGCATAGGTCTAGTCAATAAAAGTAAATTTCAGATTCAGCTTAAGCACAACTAATACAACCATTATCTTATCTACAACATGAAGCAAAATGTGACATGCTTCACTCAAAATTCCAGAAAACAAGTACCTATTAAAGAGAATAGCAGATTTGGCCCAGAGGAAGAGTATAACAACGAGAAGAAGCTGAGTATTAACAACAAAAGGGAAGAAACTGTATCCACATTTCTCGAATAGGAACCATAACAATGTCGTTGATCCAAGTAGAAGAAACCCTACGCGTCGATTCTTCGTCATAATCAAATCCGCAACTGCATCAGTCCAACAAATTTCAAAATCAGATGAATCGGTAGATCTACACGTTAATGGAGTCGTAGAACAATGAAACAGAGAGAAGAAACCTGAGCCAAAGCGAATCGATTGATGAACAGATTCTTCCATTGAAGCGATCTCTCTCACCAATCCCAGAATTGTGTCGAGTCTCTTCGTTCTTCGCACATCGTTTCGATTTAAGTAGTTTTTGCTTTTTGTGTTTTTTTTTAAATCAATTAATTAAAAATGTAGTGAAAATCTATGAAAAATTGGGTTTAAAAGTAGGTTAAAGCTAGGTTTCTTTTCTGCTATTAAACCATTCTTAACTTTGATTAATTGATTTGATTCTATCTTTTTGTTGTTCTTTTTTTTTTGTTCACAATTTTTGTTGTTCCTTTTTTAATCTCCATTTTACATTGTGAAAAATACATTTTTTTTTTTTTTTTGATGACTAGGACGTTCTGAATCCGTAAGCCCGTAAATCTCTCAGGACGAGGCCCAAACCCTGTAAAATACATTACTTTTGCATATAGGGATGAACAATCTCATTTTATGGTTTGATTTGGATCCGGCTTTTTTCGGTTATTTGGATTATATATAATTGGAACCACTTAATTTTTTTTTAACTCGGTTTAGTTTTGTTTCGATACAATTTGGTTTCGGTTTAGTTTATTATTTATTTAATTTTATAATTGTTTAATATGAATATCATTATTTTTTTATTTCAAATAAATATGTTTATTTTCTACATATAATATTTCTATAATTTAAATTAAAATTTTAAATGAATTTCAATTTATTCTGTTTTGGATACACAAAAAGTCTGGTCCAATTTTGGTTTTTCGATTTCCTATTCAGTTTTGGTTTAACCAATTCGGGTTGGTTTGGTTTTCTCAGGTTTCAATTTGTTTTGCTCACCACTAATACATACACAAACCGATTAAACCTGCTCCATTTCTCTTCCCTCATACATTGTTAAAAACAAAAGGAAAGAAAGAAACGAATCTTGCGAATATAGTTTTGGGATCATGTTACATGTCACAAGAAAAGCTATGCACGGTTCTCTTGGAACTTGATATTAAACATCGGACGTAAAGGTTCTAGCACAGACTCTTCTTCTTCATCTTCTTCATGGTCGTCGTCAGATGATATTTGTCCTTCTTTAGGTTGCTTTTCTTGTTCCTCAGTAGTGTTTGGTTTTCTCCTCTTCTCTTGTTTTTTCTGCTTCTTCTTTTGGCGTTTCAAACGCTTCTTTGATGTTTTTTCCTCTGCAGCTTTTAGTTTCTCTTCTCTTCTTATAGTAAACTCTGCCATTTGTAACCGCTTGTTATAGTCAATATCCATCCTTGTTAGTCTGTCTTGTTCTCTTCGCCTCATTTGCCGGTACTGTAATAGAGAACAATGCATCAGTATCGCACAAGTTTAGATGTCTAGTAAAATAAGAAAAGGATGTACACACGCATATCAATAATCAGGGTCACACGCTGCACTTAACCATAACCAATAGAATCAACACAATGACCAGCACCGATTAATTACTACTACCCACATGAGCTTCTCGCAAAGAATATTCTCAGTTCAAGCTCTATGGAACTTTTAACAAGGCATAAAGATACTACGATCAGTCACAAAACTACCTACAACGCCTAAGGACAAATACCAGGCAAATGATCCAGCTATTTTTCAGTTACTGAAGAACAGGATTCATGTTTAACTAAGAAAAGATGTACTCACGCTAATCAATAATCAGGGTCACACATCAGATAACACTCAGCCATAACCAATAGAATCAACACAACGTCCAGCACCGATTAATTACTAATACCCACATGAGCTTCTCGCAAAGAATACTCTCAGTTCAAGCTCTATGAAACTTTTATTAAGGCATATAGATATTGTTATCCGTCACAAAATAACGAAAACAATGTCAGAAAACACACATCGACTAATAAATTTCAGATTCCTATCATATGTACAACAAGGAACTTGTGTCTTAATTAATTGACGGTAGCTTCGAAACCACGCCTACCATGCCTAAGAACAAAAGACCAGGCATTGTTCGCAAATAATCCACCTAATTTTTGGCTATAGAAGAACAGGATTCATGTTTAACTAGATACAGTTTTGGATTAACTTTTACAATTTTTGCTCCCAGAATTTGAAATCCGTCACAGCCTATCGTAGTCATAACATTCCTCCAATTTAAGCTACATGCTAGTTCAATTACTCCCACATGAGTTTCAAGCTCAAAACAACCTATTATAATACTCAAAACCTTTCTCTTTCAAGCTCTATCAAACTCTTAACTAGGCAATAAAAACATTGTGATCCATCACACACTAAGAAAACAATGTCAACACAAGTTCACTAAGAAAATTCAGATCCCAACAATGAACTTCTCTTAATTGATTGAAAATAACTTCAAAACCACACCTAACTATGCCCAAGAACAAAAAAGACTCGTCCTTATTCGGAATACAATTTTCGATTCATTGAAGTAATTACGAATCCTTCGATTCAAGAGAAAGGCTTAGTTTAATTACCTGATGGAAATCGCCAGAACCAGAACCAGCAGAACTTCCAGAAGTATTGCTAACACGAACAGGAACGTTCTCAAGGATTCGTCGGAGCTTTACTTCTAGATCTTCTTCATCTTCAAGCATCACCGGCGGTTTATACTCAACGATAGATGTAGATCCTCCGTGATCAGCCTTCTTGGCTTCCATCAATGCTGACGCCGTCGTGGCAGCAACCACCAATCGTGTGTCACCGCCTTGCTTTGGCTTCCCGGACGACATCGTGAAAACCCTAATTCCGGTCACAGTTTGTGGATTTTTTTTTTTTCCTTAGCGATTTTTCGTGAGGAAGATAGTTTTGGTTTGAGGTCTGTAAGTGTATATATCAGAAGGGCGTTTTGGGCTTGGGCTGGGTTTTGTCTATTTTATTTGGGTTTGGTGTATTGGACTTACCTCCTACATGGTTTTTTACTTTTTTTTTTTTCAAGATGTTGGAAAAAATATGTAACTATTTTTTTTTTTTGGGAGATAAGTAAATATTCATCAATAATGAAGAAATAGAAACTGTAATTTGTTTCTTCAAATTATATAATTCATAACATATAAGTAAGGAGAGTTACTTAAATTTCGTAGGAAAAAAGGGGAGAATTAGAAATAAAAACATTTTTAAAAAGGTTTTGTTCAGCTATTGTATATATTTTATTTAATTATGATTAATGTTTACATGTTTTATCTCTAAATTTCTTATCACATACTCCAAATATATGGTTAGTGTTTTTTCTTTCTTTCAAAACATCAAGAGGAGTTGGAGCAACAAATATATCCATTAGACCTTAATGTTTCTTCAAATACGGTTGACCAATCTAGTCAAAGACGTCTGACGTCTTTGACTAGGTTGAAGTTCAACTACATGATTGGTGATTGAAGTTCATCTTCTTCTTCAATACGACTGCTCATAATCATACTCATCGTATTGAATGGTTGGTGGTGGCATCATTTGTTCTCAACACAGGTAATATGAGCTGAATATTCTCTTAATTGATAAAAACAAAGTACAGACTCGATGCTTAAATAGAGAAATAGAGCAACAACTTCCTATCTCTAAGACCATCAGCAGTGGCAAATGTGTTTGTGTGGGTGTAAGTATTTTTTTAGTATTATAATTTAAAGCAAAAGAGAAAAGAGAAAGAAAAAAAAAAAGAGAGATAGAGAGAAAAAGTGTTACACCCGAGTGTAAACTTACACCCGGGTGTGAAGAGAGAGACAATTTTTTCGTTTTTTTAATACGTACACCCCAAAACTTACACCCACCTGCTTGCCCCACTGCCGATGCTCTAACCATGACTCAACGTGCTTCCTACAAACCAGGAAGACTTATTCTGCAACTTGACTGACTCAACTTAGGACTCTATCTTACCAAAAGACTCGGAAACAAATCAACGACTAACCAATTTATTCTTCAAATCCTCCCCTAAACTGGAAACACTCTTTCCTTCCAGTTTACTCTTCTCTTGAACAAACACCCATATTCTTCCTCAGTTTCTCGAACACCTCAAGCTTCACCGGTTTAGTCATTAAGTCTGATAACTGATCGTGAGTCGAACAATACTCCAGCTCTATCACCCCTTCATTCACCAATTCACGAAGAAAATGGTACCTTACATGGATGTGCTTACTCCTCCCATGAAGAACTGGATTCTTGGACAATTTAATCGTAGAGCTGTTATCACAATAGAGAAGTGTTCCGCTTCCTTGATCAAACCCGATTTCTACAAGAACATTTCTTAACCACACAGCTTGGCAAGCTCCGTTTGCTCCAGCCACGAACTCAGCTTTCGTCGTTGAGAGCATAAGGATGGGTTGTTTCTTCGATGCCCATGACACAACCCCTTCTCCAAACATAAATGTATATCCTGAAGTACTCCTCCGATCATCACTGTCACCCGCATAATCACTATCCACTGTCCACATAGCCTACCAATTTCTCTTCCCCTCCATATTTATACTGGACTCCAAAACCAATTGTGCCTTGAACATACCTCAAAATTCTTTTTGCAGCTAACATGTGTTGTTCTATTGGACTCTCCATGTACCTACTCACCTAATTGTTTGAATAGATAAGATCAGGGCGACTGGCTGTCAAATACCTGAGACTGCCAACGAGCTGTTTGAAAGCAGTTGAATCAAACGGCCGTCCAGCTCCTTCTTTAGTCAGCTTATTCCCAGGCACAATTGGATTCTTTACAGGATTACAGTCTTCCATACCAAATTTCTTCAACATATCCATTGCATACTTCCTTTTTGATATAAAAATACCTTGCTCATCTTGAATTACTTCCACACCGAGGAAGTATTTCATCTTCCCAAGGTCTGTCATTGCGAACTCGTCCTTCATCGATATTTTGAACTTCTCAAGCATAACTTCAGAATTGCTTGTGTAGATAAGGTCATCTACATACAAGTTTAAGATCAGGACGCTCTCTTCTTCCGTCTTTACGAACAGAGTGTGTTCACAATAACATTTTTTTAATCCTTCCCTCATAAAGTAGCTCGCAATCCTACTATACCAAGCCCTTGGCGCTTGCTTTAGACCATATAAAGCCTTTTTAACTTATAGACTTTCTCACTTTCTTCTATAGATTCGAATCCTTTTGGCTGTTCCACGTAAACATCTTCCACAAGCTCTCCATGTAAGAAGCACTTTTCACATCAAGCTGAAAAACACTCCACCTTCTTTCCGCTGCTAATGCAAGAATCAGCCTGATTGTGTCCCATCTTGCCACAAGAGCAAAGATTTCATAAAAATCAACCCCATGTGTTTGATGAAAGCCTTTAGCAACTAACCTCGCCTTGAACTTGTCGATTTCACCTTTTTCATTAAATTTTGTCTTGAAGACCCACTTAACTCCAATAACTTCAGCTCCCAAGTATTGTTTTCCTCGATCGATTTTATCTCAGCCTCCATTGCTCTCCTCCATTTTTCATGTTTTACAGCATCTTCAAACTTTTCAGGGTCATCCTCCGCTATAAACATTGCTATTAACTCCTCACCATCTTCTTCTATAACTACTCCCATTCCCTCGCAGACATAGTCTTTCATCCAAATTGGTCTTTGGACTTTTCTGGTCGCACTACTGCTACTCGCAATCACCGGTGTTCCAGATTTTCCAGAATTAATTGCAACCTCTGTTCTCTCACCAACGTTCTCTTCTCCTCCTTGGACACCATCATCATCATCATTCAAATTATTCTGTGAATTTTCTTCGTTGTAGAAATTGGGTTTGCCTCTTCTTCTCCTGCATCTCCATCATTATCTCCAGCAAGTTCGATATCAACGATCGGATTCTCACCTTCTTCTCCAGCGAATTCGATGAGTTTTTGATTTTCTGCATTATCCTCCCAATTCCACGGCCTTTTTTCATCAAACTTCACATCCTTGCTGATAAAAATCTTTTTGGTGACTGGATCATATAATCGATAAGCTTTAGACTCCTTGCTAACCCCAAACATCACACATGTGATGCTCTTCTCATCAAGTTTTACACGTCTCTCATACGGAACCAGAAAAACGCTACACAACCAAAGACTCGAAGATGCTCTACGGATGGTTTGTGTTTGCTCCATTTTTCCACCGGCGTCACATCTCCTAAAACCATCGTAGGGCTTCTGTTTAATATATGCACTGCATATTGTGCCGCTTCTGGCCAAAACCGGAGTGGTACCTTCATTCCAAATAACATACACCTCACCATATTCATAATACTTTTGTTCTTTTTCTCTGCTACTCCATTTTTTTACGGTGTGTACGCGGTTGTGAGCTGTCTTTTAATACCACTCTCCACACAAAAATCCTAGAAGGCTATTTGGAGTTGAACTCTCCACCTCGATCTGTTCTCAGACACATTAACAGCTCACCAAGCTCTCTCTCTCTGCCGCTGTTTTGAATTCCTTGAATGTCATCAACGCCTCCGATTTTTCTGTCAAGAAGTCTGTCCAACACTTTCGACTATAATCATCAATAAAATTGATTATGTACCTCTTTCTACTCTCAGAAGTAGGTGATATTGGGCCACATATGTCACTGTGAACTAACTCCAGTCCACGACTTGCCTCCACGTGCTCTGCTTCGGAATGTTGGCTCGATTTTGTTTGCCTTTTATACAGATTTCACACACAACACCATCATTGTTGATTTTTGTTAGACCGTTCACCATCTCTTTCTCGACTAGTGTTTTTAAGCTGCTGTGATTCAAGTGACCGAACCTCTCATGCCACATTCCTTCCTCCACGGAACTTAGCAAATTTTTCGCCTCCATATCTTCTCTTGGTTCTTTCACCTTAGCAAAAATTACAAACATCTTGTTTGTAGACATGGTGGAGTGCATGATTATTCTCTTCTGTTGCTCCTTCTTCAAAAGGGTTTGCCTCAAAACGAAACGAGATTATTTTTTTGTTGGTAATTTTATTTGTTCACAAAACAGAAAAACTGAAAAAGCTTTTTGTGTCTAAGATCCAAGGGAGTTCGTATTTGGACTCTGAAATCGGTTGAGTGACTCCCTTGGATCGTAGACTCTGAAATCAGTTGACTGACTGGGATAGGCTTGCAACGACTGATGCAAAGCATAGAAGGCAAGTGGTAGATCGATTGGTCACACAGAGAATACGGAAAGCCTCTGATATTCTAGCTAATCTCGTCGTTGGATAGTACACACCAAAGAGAAGACTAGATTTTCTTATGGATATTACACACCAAGAGAGAATGATCTAACTTGAGAGGTTTTTGATTAAAAACATAGATAATTGTCTCACATAGATACAAAGAGTTTAAATAGAAAAGAAAGAAGATGAGAAGACAAATAAGAAAGCCTCAAAAAAGACAACAAAAATAATGACAAGTTTGAACATGAAATTAGGCTCCACCCTCTAGCGTGACGTCACGTCGAGCTAGTGTGGTCTTGGACTTCAAATTCAATAAATGGGCCATGATGGAGTGAGACAATTTCCTCGTTAAAAACCTTGTCGAAGAAAACCCATTGGGACAAAACTCGACAAAGGAAAAAGAGTACAACTGACTCACTCTCCCAATGTTGAATCCAATTATGTTACCTCTTTCTCCAAGCCAAGATGGTTTGATCAGCTTCTTTAGGAGAACGTCTGCAGCTACAAGCTCATCCTCGGGTTCATGCTGCTCCTCTGGTTTAAGCTGCTTCCTTTCTCCAAGTTCATCTTCGTCTACAATCTCTTTATCATGTTCTAAGTCCTTTGTGCTTTTTAGGATCACATCATTATATCTAATGACTAATGAGATACTTTTAGTTAAGGGTCATTTTGAAAAATACCCTATTTATGAGTTTTAGTTTGAAAAATACCCTTTTCTATTATAAATAAAAACTACATTTTTTATATATGAAATATGACATTTTTCCTGATTTAAATTAGAATCTGTATTTTTAATAAATTAAAACTAAATTCAAAATTTGGAGATTAAGATAAACTAAATTCTGAAAAATATTAATAATTAAAATACATTTTATTTTATTTAAAGAGAAAGATGGTTTATTGATTTTTTATACTAAATTAATAAGATTATATCTAAAAATATTAAAAAATTTATAGCTTAATATTTAATTATTTATCATGTTATATAAAACAAACAATATCCAAAACTCCAAACATATGAAGTCAACGAAATCTGCATCTCTGAATATTTATTATTAACTTTAAACCATATACCTAACTAGGCACAAGTTCGTATAACATTTTATGTGATATAATATTCGTTTTAAACTAATAAAATATTTATTATTAATTTTTTAAGAAATACCTAGGATAAAAATCCTTAAACAATACTAATATAACAATTTTTATAAAATAAAAAATTTATTTCTTATTAAAAATCGTTTTATATTTTAAAATCTATATTTTGGATAACTATTATTACGTTTTAGTAAAGTTTTTTTTTGTGATTAAGTTTTAGTAAAGTTATTAAGTAATTTTACATATTTTTTTTTGGTCGTTAGTAAATTTACATATTTTAAAATTAGTTATTTTACAGAAAATAAAATAAGGTATTTTTCAAAAATGTAAACAAAAACAAGGCATTTTTCCAAATTTATTCTTTTAGTTAATGAATATGTAAGAAGTATCATTAAAGAACAAAAAAATTGAATATATAAAGTATCTTTTAAAATATATATATATATATATATATATATATATATATATATTAATTATTTCAAGCTAATTATATCCAAAGACATTGTCGTTAATTGTATTTAATAAATATGTAATAAATACCATTAGGCAACAAAATTATAAATATTTTGCACTAATCATATCTAAAGACAGGTGTGTGCCAAATGTAATTGGAATATGTAACATATCAGTAGGTAACATATTTTTGAATTTTTTGCACAAACTGTATATTTCACTTCAATAAAATCAAACTACTACTAACTAATTAAAATTTATAAAAACATTTTATGTGCCTAATGTTTTGTCAATATATAAAATACAATGTGCATGTTTCAATTCTTATGGTGGTGCAATTGCCAATACTAGGACAAACCCCTAGCCTCTATGGTTTTTCTCTGTTACAAGCATAATAATAGAACTGCATGTCAAAATGGTCTGTCCATGTCCAGTTGAACAATATTTTACCTCAATTGTAAAAATTAATTAATAAACATATACATCAATCAGTTTTTTTTTGTTGAAATTTCGAATTATTGCTTCACAACAGAAATTATTTACAGGAGAGTGGATGAATGAATATAAATATAATTGCAACAAAACTGAGAAAAATAAACAGAGCCTTGTATGAGTAAAGATAAGAAACAGAGCAATCACTTCAGGTAGAGTGTACAACAAACTATCGCTAGAGAAGGCCTAAAAACTTTTATGTGGCAATGTATTGCAAAAAACCAATCTTATTCTTGACTGTCTTTTTGATGATTCAGGTTAATTAATTAGTGCTAGACCCAACTTTGATACAGAGAAATTATAATTTCTCTACGAAGAACAATTCAAACGATATAAACAACCATTATAAATTGAAAAATAATTCAAGGTTTCTGAGATTAAAAAAAAAAACAAAGTTCACTTATTTAATTAAAATAAAGGTTTATGAGAATCAAAAAGACATGATAAAGATACTTAGTATGGTTTATAGTCACATAAGCTACCACGACCACTTCAGCTTCAGCCACTTATCACATTGCCGTTGCCATTTCCACCAAAGTTGCCGCTTCCTCCGTCATCATTGTTTCCATTGCTTCCGCTGCCTCCATGGTTGCCGCTTCCTTCTCCCATTTCGTTTCGGTCACCATAAATCATACGGTATAACTCATATTCGACCATGAAATGATGTCTCTGCGACAAGAAAGGCTGAGTACTCTCCCATACGTTAGATGGGTTAAGTTGCATTGTGCTGGTGCTTGTATATGACGAAGCCATTGGTGCATTAACCATTGAGATGCCGGATCTTCCTAAGAGACTACAAGATAAATATTTGTTGAAGATTTCATCTATTAAAAAAAAACATAAAGATAAGTAATTTTATTGAAAATAGTGGAAGACATGAAATATTTTTTTACCTATGGTTGAAAAATGGATGGGAAAGGTAATGCCTAGCTCTCATCACCCCTGGGCGTAAGAAACTCCAGAAAATATTTCTGTTAGATGGTACGGGAATATGCGGAAACAACGGATATGGGCTGCGATAAGTAAATGGTGGTATCACAGGTGAACCAATAGGATTAGGGACTTCTTCAGTGTTTGTGTCCTCTTGGCTACTTGAATATGAACTCTCAGAGACTTCACGAGTAAAGTACTCAGTAATGTAGAAAGAACACTCTACATAAAGACATTGCAGATGACTACAATGTTTTGGGAGAGAGAGGATGTTAAAGTTCAAATTTTGCCAAATTTTACAACATTAAAGTATTCATGTAACCATATTTAGTGTAAATCTTACTCAAAGGGATATCGTTGACCTAAGCATCCAAAAGGGCACACCTCCGATTTTACAATCTACAAGATACACAAAACATTATTCTCTCTATACAAGCTTTAGTAGACTAAGCATACGTGAAGATGTCTTTTAAGCATAAAAAACTATATGTATATTAGATGCGGTCAATTGTAAGACAAGCATCGTTTTTGTAAAATTCATTAATGAAATAAGATCAATTCAAAAATGAAGCAAATATTACCAATTGAGAGAAGCATCCAGGATCATTGTCTTCTTCTTGTTCATCACCATTAGCAATCATATTATCGGCATTGAAATGGGTGCCGTTTGCAAACCGCCATTCACCTGGTTCTATATTCCTACAGTTTGGACATTCCATGAAGCCCTTTGCATTATATGCTGAGCCGATACAGTCTGTACACAAAGAAAACATGTCAACACAACATTGTTAGATGTTTATGAATAACCATAGCCCATAAAACATTAATAAATAAAAAAACAGAGTGATGTAATGGATGTATCAAATGCAAGTAGATTTAGAAAAATTAATATACTTGTGAATGAATAAAACTGATCCAAACTATCACAAATCATAGATCACAATCTCAAACATATAACTCTTTCAAAATATGTATTTTTTTTAACACTTGAGAAACTAAAGATCCATAGTTCTATAAACGAATTGAAAAGAAAGATATTTTATATCACTCATATTAAGGGCTTGATTGGTTCTCCCGCTAGCACCCTCCTAGCGGTTGCTAGCGGTCGGTTGCGGTTGTTAGCGGTTGGTACCAATCATAGAAACCGCTCCGTACCGCTTCGAACCGCTCGAAATCGCTGAATTTCAAAAGCTCCTTCCCGCAAGCGTTTGCGGTTGCGGGCGGTAGCGGTTGGATTAAAAAAAAAAAAAAAAAAAAAAAAAAAAAAAAAAAAAAAATCAAATGTTTACTTATAATTATTATAATATATATTAATCTTATATATATCTTTCATCTTTTTATCACGTTCTCATCAGAAACCCTAATAATATTCTGAAACTCTATTCTCTCGATGTGTTCCACCCAAACTGATGAAAATCAAGAACCAAACGTAAGTATCATATATCCTTTTATTCATTCATCATCTCATGTGTAACTTTTTGAATATTTTTCATGGCATCGTTTTTTTTCTTTTCATTACGTATTGCTTTGCTTTTTGATTGAATATATGTTTCGATTTGTTTTCTCGAATAGAAACTCACTTGTTTTTTAATTGAATTCAACGTTATTTACAGTTTGTCCCATTACTTGATGCAATTTTTGATGTTAAACCAGATGCATAAAGTACTATCTTGTTACAAAATTTCTTTATTTTTGAATAATTATTTAGTACTTTATTTATAGTTTTAATTATTAAGCATGTTCAATTTTTCTAATATTATCATAATAATATATTGGTGTTTTTATTTCCTTTTTTGTAATATTTTTTTATTTATTTTGGTCATTTTTTATTTAACTGCTACCGCACCCGCTGGTTTACCAGTCATAAAACTCCCGCAAACGCACCCATTTTCAAACGTTAAACCAGTCATTCAAAACGCTTGGTAACGCTTGAAGCCGCAACCGCCCGCTTCCGCAAACTCCCGCAACCGCAACCGCAACCGCTGCGTTTAAACCAGTCAGGCCCTAACAAGAGAAAATCAATGAATTTGTACCTTTACAAATAAAAATTATATTCAATAAAATAAAATAAAAGTAATAATTTGATGTGCAAAAAAATTTAGATAAATTACCGAGATGAAACTTGTGAGCACATTTAAGTGTAACAAGTGTTCGTTGAATATTATTTTCATTGACCAAAGTCCCACGACAAATCGAACACGAATCCAAGTCACCGGGAGTATATGAGTCATTCGGAGAATCATGAATCTTTTCATCAATAGGATTTGGAGAATCATGATTCTCTTCATCAAAAGGATTCATAGAGTTATGATTCTCTTCATCAACAGGATTCAGAGCATCACGATTCTCTTCATCAACATGTTCAATGTTGATGTTCAAAGTTTCATCAACAGGTTCAAGGTTGAGGTCAAAAGCGAATTTTGTTCCTTCCTTAACATTGTTTGAACTCATAGCTGTAGTATTATGGGATCCTAGTATTATCTAATAAAAATCCCAAACCCAAATCTGAAAACCTTTTTATTTATTTCTTGAAACCGAAAAGAAAAAGAACAAAAAGGCAAACCCAATCTCAGCTTTTCTTGTCAAAATAATAAGAAATTACAATTTAAGAACTCTTAGAACAAAAAGAAGAAGCTTAATCTCTCTACTGTTTATTGAATCTATGAAACTCTACAAGGGACAGTTTATATAAGATGGGTGCTACTCAAAATTTTACTTTTCTTTAGACTTTTTGCTACCTTTTGAAAGATGTAACTATTATTAATTAATAAACGATATTTAATAGTTCGCGCCAATTATGAATCTAACGACTTTGTTTGGTAAAATTTATTTAAAAAGTCGTTAAAGATATCACTAATTATCTCGCGCCAATTTTAGCTAACAACTATTATGGGCCAATTATATAAAAGTAATATATAATATATCTAGTTTTAAATTATTTTTGGCTAATTGTAGTAAAGTATCTCTCTAATTATATCTAATGACTAGTGTCATAATTGTATTTAGTGAATATGTAACAAATATCTTATTAAGTAATATATAAATTAAAATATTGTTAGTTTATGGAGCTAAAATAGGTAGAGTATCTTTTGCTAATTACATCTAATCACTAATATTGTCAAATATCATTAAAGAGATAATTAAAATATTTTTGCACCAACCATATCTAAAGACACTTGCATGCCAAATATAGATAAAATATGTAATTGACACTTATTGTTAATCAATGTTACAACAAATTAGTATTTTTTTAGGAAATTTCTTATTTTTCAACTTTTATATTATGGTATGTAGTTCTAAAAGGCCAAGAGTTAAACACATAAAAATAATATTATAAATCATATTAAATTTATTAATGAGTTGGAAAAAAACACCAAAATTAGTTTAAGAAATTTATAGTATATATCTATATATTATTATTTTATCTTTTTCTATTTAAATGCATTGAATTTTTTTTTTTTTTTTTGTTAAAGGGTATTCAATTTTATAAATAAATGCCCAATGGGCTATTTCCAGATTTAGGCCCATACAAATCCCCTTAGGGCCCAATCCACATACAACCAAACCAGACAAAACCATTAAACCAAAATCGACCCGGATTCACTAAACCAAACCAAACCGGTCGCCAGGAAACCCTAATCTTCAAACAGAGAACCCATTCGAAGCCGCCGCCCTAGATCTGCGAATACTCACCGGAAAAAGGACCTCCAGCAAGCCAGGACGACGTAAGCCGAACGGAGATGGAGACCCACGATCTGTTGCCATCCCGCCACCGTAGAGCCGCTTTGAGGAGGAAGAAGATAACCGAGCTTTAGTTTGTCGAGGAGGCTCCATGCTCAGTCGTGAGAGAGTTACAGCGGTAGGAAGTAGATGAGGAATCCAACGACGGTGGCATAGCTTCACCGGACCACAGACGACCTCCCCCATGAACCGATAGCCCCGTGAGACCTCCTGCGTCGCTCGACCCCAAATCTAACCACCTTCCTCTTTCGTTCTTCGCCGTGAAGTCTCCTTCTTCCACACCGCGTCGCAACTCCGCCGGTAGAGCTCTTACCGTCAGAGTCTCGTGGAAACGTCTCCCCTCCACAGCTCCCTTGATTTTGATTGGAATAGCCTCGCCAAGAAGATGCAGTGGATCACGGTTGAAGTACCATGAGCCACGGGGTCTCATCGTCGCTGGAATCGACAGAGAAACCCCACCGTCGGTGCAAGTGTTTGTGCTCAGAAGAAGAAGACTTAGGAGAGAAAATCGCCCGCGAGTGAGATCCACGCGCGGCGACTTCTCTCTACTGATGCTAATGCATTGAAAATTACAAAAATTATTATTACTACTAACTAAGATGAGTTGTTTGAAACATCTGAATATGTCCACCTTAGCAAAAAAAAATAAAATAAAATAAATAACAGCTAAGAAGAAGTCAGTTCAGCTCATTTCCTTCTTTCTTTGGATCAACCTACGAGCATCATTGAAAAAAAATAGCAATTTTAGTTAGTGTCTCATCCACGTAATGAAGGCATATAGAGAAAGTCCTAGTTTTAGCTACGGTGCTGAAATCTTAGCGAAGTAGTAGGTGATCCTGAGTCTCATCTTGATGTGAACAAATTCAGCATTGAGTAAGGATTTGCATTCCCCATGAAGCAAGTAAACTCCTCATGGGAAGCCTGACCAATTGAGCAATCTATTGGGCTTTAACATGGGCTTCCAAGTTCCAACTCAAAACCAATTGGCAATGAGTGGATTGGCCCTAACCCTTTATATATCACTTGATAATTTCTCCAACTTCCGATGTGGGACTTTCTCTCATTAACACTCCCCCTCACGCTCAGGCATCGTTGGCTCTGAAGCGTGGGCATATGTGGGAACAACATCCACGGGGTGGCCCGATATGGGACTTCAATAACACCCTCCCTCACGCTCAGGCATGAACATCTGAAGCGTGGGCATATGTGGGAACAACATCCACAGGGTGGCCAAACGATCGGGTGGCTCTGACACCATGATAGATTTGGGCTTTTAACATGGGCTTCCAACTCAAAACCAATTGGCAATGAGTGGATTGGCCCTAACCCTTTATATATCACTTGATAATTTATCCAACTTCCGATGTGGAACTTTCTCTCAGTAACACCCCCCCCCCCCCCCACGCTCAGGCATCGTTGGCTCTGAAGCGTGGGCATATGTGGGAATAACATCCACGGGGTGGTCCGATATGGGACTTCAATAACACCCTCCCTCACGCTCAGGCATGAACATCTGAAGCGTGGGCATATGTGGGAACAACATCCACAGGGTGGCCCTACGATCTGGTGGCTCTGATACCATGATAGATTTGGGCTTTAACATGGGCTTCCAACTCAAAACCAATTGGCAATGAGTGGATTGGCCCTAACCCTTTATATATCACTTGATAATTTCTCCAACTTCCGATGTGGGACTTTCTCTCATTAACACCCCCCCTCACGCTCAGGCATCGTTGGCTCTGAAGCGTGGGCATATGTGGGAATAACATCCACGGGGTGGCCCGATATGGGACTTCAATAACACCCTCCCTCACGCTCAGGCATGAACATCTGAAGCGTGGGCATATGTGGGAACAACATCCACAGGGTGGCCCAACGATCGGGTGGCTCTGATACCATGATAGATTTGGGCTTTAACATGGGCTTCCAACTCAAAACCAATTGGCAATGAGTTGATTGGCCATAACTCTTTATATATCACTTGATAATTTCTCCAACTTCCGATGTGAGACTTTCTCTCATTAACACACATCATAAAATAATACATTGGGCCCTTTTGAAACAGATAACATTAGCCGAAGACACTTTGTTTGCTCTAGGCTTTAAATATTCCAAGTAAGGCCTGTTTGAAAATGATCCGTTTGAATTGTATGCATTAGCCACTCTTGAGTGTAGAGGTAAGCGTAGTTGTCGAAGTCCCTCTGTCCCAAAAAATTCAGGATATGATCCATTGTTGTTCACCAATCAAACCAGAAACTCGCATCACTGCCATTTCCTACTCGGCATGTTATACATCTCCCAGCAAAAGGTCTTAGGTTTAGTAAAACCTCCCATTTCCAAGTATCATAGCCGGAGTTCCCCTAAACCTAAGGAGCTACGTTATGGAGAGGTCTCTATCATGTCAAACTCTTTCTCTTGCTTAAGTGATAAAGAAGAAGAGGTAACAGTCGTTGCTACTGCAACAGACCAAGGCGAATTGGAAAATTCTGAAGCTTCAAAGGAGGTAACCCCGTTAGAAGAACAAAATCATAAGCCGGTGGAGGAGGACAACATAAGTGTACCTCAAGTAACGGGAATGTCACTGAGACCATCACTTCCCAGACTTTCCAAGGAGGGACATAAATTCCTATCAACGAATGGAGCAAATAGTTCTAGGAACCCAATTCCTAGTACTATGAAGACACGTCAAACACCAAAAAATCTTTAATGTCGGGTTTCTTTTGGAATATCTGGGGCTTTAATAAGCAAGAGAAGCATGGAGTGGTTAAGGATTGGATGAATCAGGGGAAGTTTGATTTTGGTTGTTTAATTGAAACAAAGGTGAAAGAAAGAAAAGCTGAACAGATAGTAAACTCAGTTTTTAAGGACTGGTCCTTTCTATCTAATTATGAAGAGCATCGATTGGGTAGGCTATGGCTGGTATGGAGAAACAATGTGAGAGTTACTCCCATTTACAAGACATCGCAGATGATCACTTGCTCTATTTACGTAGAAGGACAAAAGGAGTTTTTTGTCACTTTTATTTATGCATCAAATTTTGCTGCTGAGAGGAAAATTCTTTGGAATGATATAAAACATCATCATGGCTCTCCTCTGCTTCGAGACAAGCCTTGGCTCTTATGTGGCGATTTCAACGAAATTTTAGAGGCAGATGAACACTCCCTTCATGATTCATCACCTTCGCTTCCAGCAGGGATGCGAGAGTTTCAAGATTTAGTCCGAATATGCGAGCTCACTGACATGAGTTTTCAGGGACAGCGATTCACATGGTGTAGTAAGCGCCATGACGGTGTTATTTGCAAAAAGCTGGATAGAGTGTTAGTTAACAAGCAATGGATCCAAACGTATAGTCAGTCTTATTCTGTGTTTGAGCCGGGGGTTGCTCTGACCATTTAAGATGCAGGTTTTATATCTCAGAGAAAGAGAAGAGAGTTAGAAAACCTTTCAAGTTTGTAAACTCCATAACGTCACATCCGGAGTACCATAAAGAACTGGAGGAACGATGGCGAACGTCGCAACCTCTGTTTCACTCAACATCAGCAATGCACAGATTCTCAAAGAAACTTAAGGGACTAAAGCCACATTTGCGATAGATGGGAAAAAAGATGGTTGGCGCCATATCGATCAAAACAAAAGAAGCATATAAATCTCTCTGTGACCTGCAGGAGAAGACGATGGCACACCCCTCATCTCAAACAGTTCACGATGAAGCGGAGGCTTACGACAAGTGGAAGAGACTATCAGACATTGAGGAGAGCTATTTGAGGCAGGAAGCAAAGCTACATTGGCTGAAAGTAGGAGACCAAAATAATAAAGGTTTTTACACTGCTGCAAAATTGAGGGAGATCAGAAACAACATTAAGGAGATTCAGTGTGATGATGGTCGAATAGCAAATAATCCGGAACAGATTAAGCTTGAAGCAGAGAGATATTTTAAAGAGTTCCTCTCTCTGAAACCTACTGATTATGTTGAATGGTCACGTTCGGAGCTGGAGAATATTATGACCTTTAGGTGTGATGAGAATGACAAGACGATGCTCACAGCGGAAGTATCTAAAGAAGAAGTCAGAAAGGTCTTATTTGCAATGCCAGCTAACAAATCACCGGGTCCGGATGGTTTCAATTGCGAATTTTTTAGAGAATCGTGGTCAACAGTAGGGGAAGACTTTACAATAGCAATCCAATCTTTCTTTAAGACAGGATTTTTACCTAAAGGAGTAAACTCTACCATATTAGCCTTGATTCCCAAGAAAAAAGAGGCTAAAGTAATGAAAGATTATAGACCGATCTCTTGCTGCAATGTCCTCTATAAGGTCATCTCAAAGATCCTCGCCAACCGTCTCAAACTCATTCTCCCGAAATTCATTGCGCCAAACCAATCAGCTTTTGTCAAGGACAGATTGCTCATGGAAAACCTTCTGCTAGCCACTGAAATTATTAAAGACTATCACAAAGACACAGTTTCCCCTCGGTGTGCGATGAAAATTGATATCTCTAAAGCTTTTGACTCGGTGCAGTGGGGTTTTCTACTGAATATGCTGCGAGCACATGATTTCCCGGAGGTGTATATTCGATGGGTACAGACATGCATCTCGACTGCCTCTTTTTCTGTACAAGTCAATGGTGAACTTGCAGGTTATTTTGGTAGTGATCGAGGACTCCGTCAAGGTTGCTCCCTCAGCCCTTATTTGTTTGTCATATGTATGAACGTCTTATCCCATAAAATAGACAAGGCAGCAGAAGAGAAAAGGATTAGTTATCACCCAATCTGTAAACAACTGAAGCTCACGCATCTATGTTTTGCAGACGACTTGATGGTATTTGTTGATGGAGAAAAAAAATCTATAAAGGGAGCTCTTGAAGTTTTTGATGATTTTGCTATTCACTCAGGTTTGCGAATCAGTCTCGAAAAATCAACACTTTACATGGCGGGAGTCACTACGGAGAAAAGAGAAGAAATTCTCCAACAATTCCCTTTTGAATATGGATCATTACCAGTTCGATATTTGGGATTGCCACTGTTAACGAGACGAATGACATCTGCGGACTATCTCCCATTGGTGGAAAAGATAAGATCACAAATAAGTACTTGGACAGCTAGAACTCTCTCCTTTGCCGGGAGACTCCAGTTGATTAGCTCAGTAATTTTTAGTCTCACCAACTTCTGGATTGCCGCCTTTAGATTGCCTAAAGCCTGCATTCGGGAGATTGACAAATTATGTTCTGCGTTTTTGTGGTCTAGACCTTCATTGAATGCCAAAAAAGCTAAGGTGGCATGGTCAGATGTTTGTACGCCGAAAAGTGAAGGAGGCCTGGGATTACGCTCAATGGAAGAAGCAAACAGAGTGTGTATGTTGAAGTTAATTTGGCGAATCCTCTCAGCTCACGGTTCTTTATGGGTAAACTGGGTAAAGAAATATCTCATTCGAAGTGGCTCTTTCTGGCCAGAGAAGGAAAGCTCCACTTGTGGTTCATGGATTTGGAAGAAATTACTAAAGTACCGGGGGATAGCAAAACAGTTTCATAGGGTGGAGGTGAAGGGTGGCGAGTCCACGTCCTTTTGGTTTGACATATGGAGCCCCTTAGGACGTCTTCACGAAGTACTAGGGGAAAGAGGTTGTATTGATTTGGGGATTCCTATACGGAGAACTGTGGGAGAAGTCTTGGACATGAGCAGGAAAAGAAAGCATCGACAACCTTTTCTAAATCTAGTCGAAGATGAAATCAAGAAGCTAAAACAGAACCGAAAACAGGGTCTCCATGATGTTGCTATGTGGAAAAGAAAGAATGATGTTTATAACAAGAAGTTCTCAACGAAGGAGACATGGTCCCAATTACGCACAGCAAAGCCGATAATGAATGGTTATAAAGAAATATGGTTTTCAAAAGCTACTCCGAAATATGCATTCATAACTTGGCTGATGTTAAAGAACAGACTTGCAACAGGTGAGAGAATGAAGATATGGAATCAGAATGTTGATACAAGTTGTGTTTTCTGCAGTCACCCTATGGAGACCAGAGAACATTTATTTTTTCAATGTGTCTACTCAAAGAAAGTTTGGGCTGAGCTAGTGAAAGGAATACTTGATGTACACTTCTCGACGAATTGGGCTGATGTGATGACGTTGTTAGCAAGTGCAGACCTCGACAAGGTTAAGAGATTTCTTCTTGGCTATACCTTCCAGAACACGATACACACTATCTGGGGGGAGAGGAATAGCAGACGACACGGTGAACAACCTTCTCCAACGGGTAGGCTGGAAAAACAGATTGACAAAAATGTGCGTAATCGGCTCTCCACAATCGCAAGAGGAGGAGACATGGATGGCAGTTTACAACGATGGTTTGCAACAAGGCAAGAATGAAGTTAGACTCTTTTTAGAAGTTTAAAAAAGTTTGCATTCAAATGTATAAACGTTTATTTTTCTTTGAATATAATTTAACATTAGATTCAAAAAAAAACATAAGTTTCTTGTAATATCCAATTATTATTTGTATTATATTGTTATGCTCCATGAAGATGGAGCATATTCTCTATGTGTCCCTGCTAAAGATTTGTAATTTATATTTTTACATAATTTGTGAATAGATTCCACTTGCTAAAGAATTTAATTTGAATTATTTTTTTTTTTGAAATTGTTTGTTTCGTTTTTGTTTACCTCAGGGTTTGATTAGATAAATTTCTTCAAATTACTAGAGCTACTTCAATCCTCAAAAGAGACGCTAAGAAGGTACATAAATGGAGTTCACTATTTTTATTTTGTTTGAGGAACGTTCATTTAGTTTTTGGCTCTTGATGGTTTCAGTTGATCTGTTTGCAGGCACGACCCGTGGTTGAAGCTCAACAAGCAAGATTTTTAGACATCAAAAATATATATTACTCTATCTGTTTCAAAATATAAAATGTTTAAGGTAAAAGCATGCATATTTAGATAGTTCGTCTGTTCTTTCTATTTTTCTTTCTGGTAAGAGTTTGAGCCCAACAATTTCTCCCCTTCGATCATGTTTTTTCTTTTTTCTTTTTTGTGATCTTCGCTCAATCCGTAAAGTGTCGATGTGTATAGACGTGTATGTAACATGATCATCGACCATGACTTGTTAATTGGGCCATGGCTCTTTTGGGTTCTTGAGTGATGGAGTTCATATTATTTTGGTTGTTTTTGCAAAAGTGGAAACGATGAAATTCTAAAGAAGGGAATTCTTTTACAACTATGTTTCAACAAATTAACAAGGCTTATCAAAGTTTGGTTCTATATGTCTATTTGCTATAAACTGATAACATCATTGTTCAAGCAAAACGACAGCCCAATTATCAATGCTTTATTTTCGTACCCAAATACCATGATCATGGATTTCAAAGCTAGTACTTCAATCGTATTTGTATTTTGTCTTCTTCTTTTTTTTTGATTTAAGGTTAACTAGAAATGAAAAAAAAATCTGAAAAAAATAAGGTATAGTGAGAAAAGTTTTTTTTTGTTAAGAATCTAAATGGAAATGCAAAATTTAAGTGGACTTATAGAGCTTAGGATCAGGGTAATCTCGCATACCTACACAGAGAATGTGACCAATCCTCAAGTGTTTGGTAAGCTAACAGTTTGACAAGTTTTACGTATGTTTTGATGCTTTAAGAAGAACATGAAAGAGTTGTTGTCGACCTATCATTGGACTAGATGAATCATTCTTGAAATGAGAATTGAAGGGTCAAATTCTAGTAGCTGTTGGGAGGGATGCAAATAATATAATTTACCCTATAGCTTGGGTTGTAGTTAGGGTGGAGGACAATGACTCATGGGTTTGGTTTGTTAAGAAGCTAAAGAAGGATTTGGATTTAGGTGTATTTAGTGGTTTGACTATGATTTCGGATAAGTAGGAGGGATTGCTCAATGCAATTGTTGACTTACTTCCTAAGCCAGAACATAGGCATTATGTTAGGCACATCTATGCCAACTAGAAGAAGATTTATGTAGTCTTTTGCTTAGCCCAATTAACCATGTGTTGTTAACCATTAATCCCGGTTTAGAAATTCCGTCAACCGATTTAACTTGTATGTCCGATTCGACCAACAATTAAAAGATAGTATTTTTACTGACAACAATTTTTTAAATAGGGTATTTTTATTCCAATCCAAAAATATTGGATATTAAACTTCCAAATTAAAATTAGCTTGGATGTTTTGTTAGCATTTTTCTCACTTTTAATGGAACGGTTTAGGTGTTGATTGGTTCTCCCGCTATCGTCCGCTATTACTCGCCTAGCGGTTGTTAGCGGTCTGTTGTGGTTGTTAGCGGTTGGTACCAATCATAGAAACCACTCCATATCGGTTCGGACCGCTCGAAATCGCTGGATTTCAAAAGGTCTTTCCCGCAAGCGTTTATGGTTGCGGTTGATTTAAAAAAAAAAAGAAAATAAAATAAGGAAACATAGCAAATTAAAATATAGATTATCAAGTCTTACATATATATATATTCAGGTTAATTCTAAAAAAATAATCATTATCTAACTTTAGTTTTCCAATATTAATAATTATTTTTGTTTCACTATAAAATTTATTTGTTTAATAATTGAATTATTTATTAATTATGTTTGGTTTTTAATTATTAATCATGTTTAAAAAATTTATACTTTTGCATAAATATAATTTTTGGTGTTTATATACCTTTTCATAATTATATATTATATTTATTTCGGTAAATTTTGGTTTAATTGCTATCGTACCCACTGATCAACTAGTCGTAAATCGTTTCAACCACTAAATCAGTCGGTCAAAACGTTAAATAACGTTTAAAACCGCAACCGCTCGCTTCCACAAACTCCCACAACCGGTGTCCGGTAGGCCTGGGCGTTTGGGTATTCGGTTCCAAGTATTTTGGTTCTGAGATTTAGGAACCATATTGGAACTAAATCAAAATCGGTTCGGTTCTGGTTCGGTTCGGATAATAAATTTTGGAACCGAGTAGGAACCAAATTGTTTCGGGTATTTTTGAACCAAAAAAACAATAGAATCATAATGCAAAATTCAAATGCAATTATGCAAGTATGCAATGCAACATCATATATTAGTCATCATACCATTACGAATTCAAAAAATAGTTGAAACTTGGAAAGTATTAAGTCAAAAGACACCCAAAGTTTCAAAAATACTACAAAACACAAGTTTTAAAGACACCAAAAGAAGCTTTGTCTTCGATTTGCAATGGTTCGAAAGAGAGAGTTGTTGTCTCCGGCGTCACTTTATTTGAGAATGAGAGAACAAACTAGAGTTTCTCTTTAAGTTTCAAAGAAATATATAAGAGGGTAAGAGAGATATATGGTAGGATGTTGGGCTTGGGTAGTTAGGTTTAGGTTTAGATGGATTTGAGACTTTGGGTTATATAAATATAGGTTAATGGGCTATATTTTTTGGGTACCCGAATGGATATCGGTTCCTACCCGAACCAAACCGATATTCATGGATCTTTGATTCAAGATTTTCACTAGAATCGGAACCGAACCGAACCCTTCAATTTTGGTTCGGTTCGGTTCGGTTCGATGTGGATCCATATTTGTGCCCAGGCCTAGTGTCCGTGCGTTTAAACCAGTCAAGTAATTTGTACCAAACGCAACTGCCAAATGAAGCGTCTGAGTGCGATTGCGGTATAAGCGAACAATCCCTAAACCCGAAAATAACCAAAAGGAAAACGCAGAAAACCAGAGAGATCTTTCGAATCAAAACGATCTGAAGAAGAAGAAGAACGAAGAACAACAATACGAACGAAGAAGAAGAATCAAAATCTGGATCAGGAACAAGGGAGGAGAAGATGTTGCCCACAACTTCCAGATCTCGTTCTTCATCTTCTTCATCCCGAGCTAATCCAATGTTCCTTCAGTACTTTCGTCGTATCGTCAAGGTTCTCTTTCTCATAAACATCTCGAGCTTTATCTTGGATTGATCTCAGATTTAGGTCGATTATTACATAGATTCGTCATTTTCTTAGATCGAATTATGGGTAGAGGATGAGAAAACCTCGGATTTAGCTGAATCGATTTGATATTTGGCTCCGTAGTGTCACTTAGCTTTAGCAATTTCTGATGAAGTGGTAGAAATGTTGATCACTTGCTGGAAATTACGTTGGAATGTGATGATCTGATAACTAAACAAGATATTTTCAGGATTGGGTTTGGTTAACATTTTGTTCTTATGAGTGATACCGATGTTAAGGTAGAGGTCATGTTGTTTGGGAATTCGTATGCATTGATGCAATTAGAAATGGTGAAATTGTATATGTAGTCATACTGATACACTATGATGCATATTACATCATGTTCGAGATTGACTTTTGGGCTATGAAACTCTTTTTTCATTCTCAGTTTTGTGATCAGTCTTTTTTTTGGTTCATTGCAGTGGCAGCAAATGGATGTTGAATATACTTTCTGGCAAATGCTTAACCTTTGTACATCTCCGAAAGTTGTGTAAGTCTTTTAAATACTTTCATTTCCTATCTTGAAGGTTCCTTTTACTATCCCTCTAAATGAGAACGATTATCATAATAATGTTCCATTTGAAAGGATGATAAGGTAAAATCCAGAACTGTTAAGGTTCTCAAAATGGTCACCCAGGCTTTAACTAGAGAGCGGATTAGGATGGAATTACTATTTAACTGTTTAAGGTTCTAAGTGAATAGAGTTTTGAGATGGTTTCACTCCACCTTTGCAATAAGAAATTGAAGAGAGTTTTGAATTTTTGTAAGGCTTTTATGTTTTTCTGAGAAGATGAATAGGGTAGTCTAATCCAACAAGTTGGAATATTTTTAGTTAAGTTACTATGTGGTGAGTTGATTTCTAGTTCTTATTCTCCTACTTTTTATATTTTTGCATGTGGGCGCTACGGCATCAGCTATCAACACACCAAGTATCACAAACGTAAGTTCAACTTTCATTAGCGAACCCTTATGCTACTGCAACCAGCTTTTATTGTTGCTTGTATATGATTTACCTTTCTGTTTCTGAAAGTACCTTGGGCCATCCACTTTTACAATGAATACCTAGCAAGTGGAGAAGCATCCCCTTGTGAAATTTTTCTAGTTGTCCAGCTTTTTGCATTATCTCCTCCTCGTCTTTACTCAAAATTTAACGCTAGTGCCTGTTAAGGATAAGCTCAAGTTTGGTATGGCTTGAAAATTTTAGTGCATTTTCTATAATTACTCTTATTCGTTCTTTCTCTCAGAAACTAAAAACCAATGGGCACGTGATGACCCTGCGTTTATTGTGATCTGTAGCCTGCTTCTGGTTGTTGCAGCTGTAGCCTATTGTGTCACGTAAGTATTTTGTATATGTGAATTTTTAGAGTGAGAGAGATAACTATTGCCTTGGAAAAAGATTTCATTCTGATTTTTGTTTATTGAAATCTGATGTCTATACTTCAGGTATGACCATAGTGGCTCTCATGCTGTCGTCGTAGTAGTTTCAGTTTTGCTCACCCATTTCTTACTCACCGGAGCAGTTATAGCTACATGCTGTTGGTAAGTTGTTTCTATCATTGCATAGACATAGACATATGTTGGTGGAAACTCTTACGCGGCTTAAATGTTATACTTGCTCGATGTCTGTTATTCTCATTCGTGCTATAAATACTGTTACTCCTTTTACTACTGGAGTTACTTATCTGATCTTGTTATTCTTGTTTTGCTCATTATACCATGCAAGACGAGCACTCTTAAGTTTTGGTACTGAAACCTCTTGTGAACATTGCCAGTTTTGTGAAAACCACTTTTGCATAAACCTGGATCCTTTTCTATAGTTTTCTTCCTTGTAATTCTACCGCATTTTGAGTCGTTTCTTATATCAAATCTACACTGTTTGTCTGACCTAAGATATTGATTACCAGGTTTTTGACAAACTCTTACCTTCGCGAGGAGACTCCAAACAGTCATGTGGTGGAACAACGCGTTGAATGGTAAGTTTATGGACTGAATCTTATCTTTTCATCTCCTCTCTCTTTGGTTGAATTTTTTCGTTTCTAAAAAGTGTTAGAACCTCCAAAACAGAAAATTTTGTGTTTGGAGTTCAGTATCCATACCATAGTTTCTCTTTTTTTTTAATCTCTATCTGTGTGAGTATGTTCATGAATTTTCTTTTATACATTTCTCTATAGGCTGTATACATTTGATGTTCACTGCAACTCGTTCTTTCCAATGTTTGTGCTGCTCTACGGTAATTTCATCATCAAACACATTACTCAATTCTCAAACCGGGATCTCTGCAAAAAGAGATTCATGACTTATAGTTGCTTCTTTTGTTGCAGTCGTACATTATTTCTTATCGCCACTGCTGATAACGCACGGATTCATCCCTTTACTACTATCGAATCTGCTTTTCATGGTCGGGGCTTCGTACTACCATTATCTTAACTTCCTAGGATATGACGGTAAGTCTCATATATTTCCTTGTTTCCTTTTTTCACTACTTATATGCTGTAAAATTTTTGTGCTAACAACATTGTTTGTTATGAATCCATACAGTGCTTCCATTTTTGGAGAGAACAACATTCTTCCTCTACCCAATCGGGGTCGTGATTGTCCTGTCCCCTATTCGTAAGCTCAATCAGATTCTTTGGTTTCACAGATATCCTCTTCCTGAATAGGCGTAAATATAATCTTAAGTCTGTTCTCCATTTTTGCAGTGATCTTAAGCGGATTCAACCCATCAAGATACTTCATGAACATGTACTTCAGCCAAAGGTTATAAAAAACAGCCACATCAACGGAATCCTAAGGGCTTTTGCACTGCACATACATCATTCAAGTAAGGAACAAGAAGATTGAGAGAGTATGATTTTCTTTTTTTACCCGTAACAGATCATAGTAATGCTCAGTTTCTGGTACAACTTCAAAGGCTACTTAATAGAACCAGTGACATTTTCTAAACATGACTCCTTTTAGCAAGTTCTTTGTTAAATGTAGTGTTTTTTTCCGCGAATTAGGTAATTCATATGTTACAGTGTTGCGATCGACCGTTGGTTTCATGGGGTCTTAAGTACAAAACACATGATCTCTCGTGAACTCTGGAAAGTTGTACTATAGGAAGGACCGGTCAGATATTTGATCTGATGATCATCTCTATATGCATACAAATGCTCATTCTTTTTCATCTAAAATATCAAAATGTTTTTGAATGCAATCGATTTTTTCATCCAAATGCAAATGTTAACTTACTTAGCCACACGAACAAACATCTGAGGTAATTTCTGGTAGGAGACAGATCACACATGAAATGTGTGGTAATTTCTCGTAAGTCGTAACTCATCGACGACCAATATATTTCACCTCAGAGTCACTCACTGGACTGTTCTATCTCTTCATATCTAGATTGGTACTATGTAGCTCTTTCAAACATAAAATTTCGACCATCAAGGAAATATTTACAATCAGATGTGTGCATATAGTTGTGAAACATATATATGTGCAAAGCAGAGCAGTGTATTGAGTATTTACCAACTACTAGACTTTCTCCTTGCTCTGAAAAATTGAATCATGTGCTTATACACATCTTCTTTAGCACTTGTTCCAAGCACAAAGTCAATGTGACCATAATCCTCAAGATATAGTAATTCTGGACTGGAAGGTAGTTCCGCGAGAGTATGTTCCACATCTATTACGTCTGCTAAACCATCAGTTCCACCATACCCCATCCACATTGGTAATGATGCCGGGATGAGGCTGAGTTTGAATTCTGGAGGTTTTGACATCCCATAAATCCGTAGATTTTTGAAATACCCGTAGTCGTATTGTGCAAATGTCCCTTTCCGAATCACTGGAGTTAATTATCGTAAAGATTGAATGCATTATAATTGAATCAAAAAGGGAGTGTGAGTAAGTAAGCTAGGCCATGGAACACACAAAAAACTATGGCAATGAACAAGTTAAATCAAGGATTAGATATCTTACTTTGGAAAAGATGTCGAATATTCTTGACAGATGATGGGTGAGGCTCGTAATCTAGATAGTATTCTATCCTCGAGGCGTTGAAACAACAATTCGTCCCTGCCATTCATTGATATTAGTTCAAAAGAAAGATTAAATCATACACAGAAAGTATCACAAGACATAGAGGCTAATTATAGCTAAAACAAGCTTTGGACACTTGCTCGTTTCATGTACAGCCTGGTTCTGCTCGTTGGTCTCTTTAACTAGAATAGTAAGTGCTTAAGCTTGAGAAGTTTTTGATTTCACTGATCAATAAAATACACAAGGCATAATGAAACTACGCCTTATTGTCATCTAGAGGCGATAACAAATGTACAGAGCTAATGGAGTTTGGCGATCAAGCTTGCTTTGGGTAAAAAGGGCTTTGTAGAGGGAGGGTTAGAGCTCTCATTACATAATCCTAAGAACCTTTGTTTCTTCAGTTCCAAAAACTAATTTTCAAATACTTTCCACCATTTCACATTGTCTTATGTAATTCTCTGTTCTTCTTCTCACAAGCATAGTTATCGAACCGATATATAAAAGAGAATATCTTGTCAACAGATTACTACAAAGAGATTAGAGGAAGAGAGAAAAACCTGTTATGGATGTGAGGAAATCAGTGCAATCCATATGCCCCTCGCATAACGAATCAACAAGTTTAACTAACATATCACTGAAAACACAGAATAAATTCACCAGATGGTTAGTAATGACACGTCGCAGTATATCAACGCATCCAAAAACAACATGAGGCAAAAGTCACAACCTTCTAAAGTTTATTTGATGCAGGCCAAGAGCAACTACCATCTGTAAAGAGTAGCAAACGAGTTAACTTGATTCTCTAAAAATCACTTCAATGATATTCGAGAGCCAAGAATACCTGATCGAGATGCATTAAAACCATTCTTTCAACAAGTGGAGCTGTAACATGATCCAAATATGATATTGGACAAAGTAACGCAGCTGCTTCAACCATTTCCGCAACATGCGGCTGAGTAAGAGCAGCAAATGACATGATAGTTCCCTGTCAAAAAAATAAAAAGAGTTAGCTTACTAAAAATCAACAAATGGGCACACTTATATGATTTCAGAAAAAAATAACCTGAGAATGTCCAACAAGGAAAATTTTGGAGTTTGAAATCGAATATAGATACTGAATCATTTCTGCTAAGTCATACATGGCCAAATCTTGCCAACTCCAGTCCCAAAATTCCTGCATATATATAAGCATTATAATGTCAACTACATTATCCACATCTCCTGTTCTTGCCAGCATTAATCCCTTTTACTAACATCAAATCAGGCATAAGGAATCACCAATAAACCTCATGAACAATGGCCATATTCTCAAACTATTCCTCTACATCAAACAAGTAAAGAGTAGATGAACAATTATATCTGATGTTATACCAAAACTAATTTGGACATTTTCAGGTGCATATTCTTAAACTATTCCTCTACAGCATAAAAGTGAAAGCAGAGAAACATACACATCTGATCCTGTACCAAACCTAAAATGGATATTTTCGGGTAAAGCCTATACATACAGAGAAACAAAGACAAGAGAAGCTCTTGCATACCTTATCAGTTTCAGACAAAGTTACATGTCCATAACTGTAACGTGTACCACGAACATTTCCAACCCAAACATCAAACCCATGATCAGCAAGAATGAAACCTAGTGACTCTTTTGGTGAATTCAGAAACCACACATCTCCAGCCTAATAACAAAAACAAAAACCCACCAAAAAAGATAAGATTTTTAGCAATTTTACCAAGAAAAGAGAAGCCTTTAAGCAAGATTTACCATAAACAGTCCGTGTTGAAGCAAAACAGGAGGACCATATTGAAGTCTTGGACCATGAGAAGAAGCTACACGTTGAAGAGCTAATATGTAACCATCCTTTGTTTGAATCTACAAAACCAAATAAAGTTGAGATTTTTCTGCGACTGATTCAATGAAATCTTGATTTTAAGAAAGAGTGATAATAGAAGATGAGGAGATTCTTACAGTGTGTTCAGTGCAGGAGTAATTAGCAGGATTAATGAGATCAGCGCAGAGAGAATTGACCGGAGATCCATGGAGTAGATGGGACTGTGTTACGGCGGAGAAGATCGTAAAAGTGGTCAATACGGCGACGAGCAACCATTTCATCGTCGCCGGTGACGGAACTGTTTCTATCTGAAATTTGAGAAATTACTGTTTTGTCCTCTCTTTCCTAAATGGTATTTTTTTTGTCAACGGATATGAATCTTATCTTCTCGTTTATTTTTCTAGTATTTTTTTTTTCCCCAAAACATAAACAAAAACAAAATCTTCTCGTGGATTTTTAAGTTTTTAAGTGTTATTTTTCGTGTTGACAAAAAAAAGTGTTATTTTTCTTACAAGTATAGTTATTGAATGATTACAAGAAAGTGTTTTTTATTCGACCACGACTTAAAACCTTCGCGATCAACTTCTATCATTATTGGGGTGAAACGTAAAACTATCTAACTTTTTTTAGTTGTTAGCTAGAACAGTAAATTATTACGAAATCTGTAAAACTATACAAAACAATGGTACATGAAAACTGTACAAAACAATGGTACATGAAAACTGTACAAAAAAAAATAAGAGTAAAATTTTAGTAACGTTTTTGATATTGTTTTTGTGATTGATAACTTTTATTGTATAACACCTCATACTGTAGTTGTATGGGGTTACTATTGAAAACCAGTATCTCTTACTTAACTCACAATTCATTAACTTATAATATCAATTATAGTGAGAGCTTTAAAATAATATAATATTTATTCTATTTCAAATTATATGATGTTTTAGTCATTTTATTTTGTATTCAAATGTCATTTTTCTTTTTAAAAAGGGTTATATTAATTGATATGCATAGAAGACTGAAAAATTAAAAATCTATCCATGATAACTTAAAAATTAAGTAACTATGAAAGAGAAAGAAAAAGCAAATCAAAAATCTCCTTATATTTTTGACTAATAACGAAAATGCCATTGATTAAAGAAAATAGTTTCATACTTCAATATATTCCCGACACTATTCATTCCAACGTCTAAGATACTGTTCATCACCGGATAATGTTCATCAACCACATAACAACAGTGCTCATATGTGTGGATAACTATTTTATTTATATTGATAATTATTTTATTTACATGTTAAATGGTATATTATCGTGATAAGTTCATATAATATGTTACATTCATAGTTATCGTGTTAAACGAGTTATCATATCATACAAAGTTAATATAAAGTATTAATTTTAGAATTGTGAATTAATATTCTTTTAAAAAAATCTTAATTAATTACATGATATACAAATAATAAACATATTACATATAATTATAGCGATAACAATATTGATAACACACTACACATACTTGTAACGGGTTAAGATATTAAATACATCTAATAATATTAATATTAATCTGTTAATATATTAAATAGTATTACATATTGAAAAATTAGGATGGTGATGAGATACCTAACAAATGATTATGTATTAATTTGGAAGTTGTTTATTTATTTAACACAGGTAAATTAAATTGTACGTCGATAAATTAACATTTAGCACAATACAAAAATTATAAACATGTTATATAAAATATTAACGAGATACAAACCTTGCCAAACTTTTCCAATCATCAAATTCCTGAGACACCTTTCACCATATTTCCCGATCTACTCTTCCAATCTTGCTAAACTTTTTCAATCATCAATTTTTTCTAATGATTATCACTGACAGTTCGCCGGTTCCTAAGCTTTCAAAGTCACCTTTCATTTTTTTATCGTTACTTGAACGACACCACAATTGAACCGAAAATAGAACCATGAACTCCGCCGGAATCAAAAACCGCTCCACCTTGGCTTTGCCCTTCACGGAATTAAAAACCCACTTCGTTTTAACTTTGTTATGTCAAGTTTATGTGATGAACTCTTGGCCGGAGTTCACCCGAAATGGTTGACGAAGAGGAGAGAGGGAGAGGAAGATGAGAGATTAAAAAAAAACAAATAAATAAAGAAGGATAGTAGAGTAATCTTCTTAGATTTATTACTGTAGAAATAGTACCTATTTTATTCACCTAATTATACATTCGTCTGAGCATAGTTTGTGATCTTTTCCTTTTAAAAACATCATAATATATATAGATATATATTATATAACTGACATCTGAATTTATAAAAAGAAAACTGAATCTACAAAAAAATGAATTTATAAATACCATAATATATACTTTGATTTGTGATGTTTACAGATATATATATATATATATATATATATATATATATGTATATATAAATTTGGCATATACTTTGAATTTCATAGTGTATATATATATATATATATATAAATAAATTTGGCTTATATTTGGCATATAATATATATATATATATATAATTCAAAGGTCATATATTATGATTGCCAAAAAAATGTATATTTCTCTTTATAAAAAATGATTGCCAAAAGGAAAAGGTATATATTGTTATATTACCAAAATTTTATAACAAAATATAGCACAAAAAAGAATTTGTTGTCTATTTTGTTATATTATTTTGTGGTATATTTTTTTGTATTACCAAAAGTATATACCAAAATGTTATTATATAATTCTTTTGTGGTATATTTTGTTATATTATTTTTGGTAAAATTAAATTATAATTTATTATTTTTAATTTTTCATCAAAAATAAATAAATAAATAAATAATATTTTTTTATAGAGAAGACATTTTTTCCTTTATATTTTTGGGTCAATATTTGGTTAAAATATAGTTAAACTCGATTAAATTTAGTTTAATTCTGAGAAAGTCAAACCGTATTAAATATTATTGATTTACTGACCGATTCAATTGGAAGCATAGTTTTATGCATACAGTTGCATTTTACCTGTTTACCTCGTACTCAATGGTGTTGTAAATGTTTATGAGCTGAGTCAAGATCCTAACAGTGGAGGTCTTGGTCTGATTAGGCTCTCCCGTATGGCCGTATAGCCATTTCCACACTCCTTGTAAACTCTTTAAAAAAAAAAGAATTGGAATGGTGGGTGGACTTCTATATGTTCTTTGATTGGAGGTGATATCTCTTTGCTCTATAGTTTCTCAAAGAGACTTGAAAACTCTTACTATCCATAATCTTAGATTAGATTTCTTATTATTATTTTTTTTATTTTTTATAAGATTTCTTATTAATTATTGTGATTCACGAGTCTCTTATAACACCCTTGCTTCCAACTGTGATACTACGTGTGATGGCAACACAAGAAGGGATTAATGGTGAAATGGTTATTCATAAATCTTGTCACCAAACTTAGAGAGGACAACTATCTTGTTGGGGAATCGATATCGGCTTCAATGGTTGGAAGAACAAATGAGTGGTACATTCTTAATTTCTTTTACAGTGAAGGAGTATATATATATATATATATATATATATATATGTATAAATGAGTGATTCATTATCTTGATAATATAATAAATAAATTTATTTTTTTATCAAAAGAAAAGAAAAAACAAGTGAACTTATTTTCAAAGGTACATTTAATCAATTAATGCATAAAATTTCACATAAATTGTCAATAACCTTTTTGATAGTAATGTACTAAATAATGTATTTTCTAGGAATAAAATTTGTTTCAAAAAGATAGAGTTTGTAAATTCCCTCTTTATATCTTCCGATACACCCGCGAGATATCCCGCATTGAAATGTATCTCGTTCCCCGAGTTGTACGCTATGCCGTTATCGTTCTCCACGAATAGTGTGATCTATGTAAATGACTTTCTATCCGAAGGGTTGGTTTGTCGGAACAAACGCCGCACGAAGTCTGTCGCCGATCTTAGTGATTGTGTGTTGTAGCTCACGCCTCCTATCTCTCCCCGGAATCTCTTTCCGCCGGCGAAATCTCTGGTGTTGTCGACAACCGAATAGTCAACTGCATAAACTAATTAATAAGACAACGAGCATCAGAGAGATTACAAAAAAGATTTTGTGAAACATCATCTTTGTATTTTGGGACAATGATGAGTTTAGATTTAGATGAAGGTCTTTATAGTGAGAAAAGTAATCAAAATTGGTCAATGGAAGACCTTTTTTCAGTAATCTCCCACTATATAAGTTTTGTATATACTATTTATCAATTATGAAGATATGTATTATTATTTTTTGGTGGATGAAATCATTTTGTAGAAGATGTAGAAATAAGATTGTACATGAATCTGAGTTTTCATGAAGTTTTTTGGAATTACAAATTGGATATCTAGCAAAAAAATATTATCTGGAAGATTTTTAGAGAACTTTACATGAAAATGGTCTAGAAGTACGATATTAAGAAAAAATGGTCAAAATAGTAAGTTTTACAAAGAGATCATGATAACTCAGATGTAGAAGATGAATTGTTAGAAAATTGTATGTCGCAAGAAATTTTAGGATAAAGTTAAATAGACAACTGGAATAATATTTTCAATGTAAAAAGACATACTAATTAAGGTCCAAAATTCTCATGATCCTGGAGGTTATATGAAAATCATTAAGTTTCTGAATATAATGACCACCGAAAGGATGATATATATGACTGGAATACATATTCTAAATATTCTAAAGATGATGTTATTTTCTTACAAGTATAGTTTAATGGACAATTACACGAAAGTGTCTTTTGATGTGAGTCGATCTCTCTCAAAAAAAAAAGTTTAATTATGGCGAAAGCTTTAAAATAATATAAATACAATGTATAATATATTAATATATCTTGGTTTCCAATAGAAACGTACAAGAGATTACAAGTTATTCCAAAGACTGATTTATTTAACTTTGTTCAACGTTTTATTTTGACCGAAGTCACCTAGTTATTAATTTATAATCTTTTTAATTTTAGCAAAGTTTTGTTTCTTTTTTTTTTTTTAATGTTAAACTATATTAATACCCAAGTTGAAGTTTTTCCAAAAACAAAACAAGAATAAAAGAAAAAAAAAAACGCAGAAGCTTGAAGGTGGTAATTAACCCCGAACAAAATAACATATACAACTGAAAAATACAAACTTAACAAGGGAAATACATAAGAGGCGCAGCTAGAAATTATCGTTGTGGGGGTCAAAATATTTTCAATATAAAATAATATTATTAATTTTGTTTAAAAATAATCTACCCATAAAAAATGAAATATTTATCTCAAAATCAACCAAAATAAAAGAATTTTTATACATTATATAAGAATAATATTTTTGTTTCAATGTATGTGGACAAATTTTATCCCATATAGTTAAATAAATTTTGTATGGGGTTCAAAAACTATCAAACATTGGGGTCATAATAATTACTTTTAAGAAACTATAGTTGATTTTTCAAAAAATATGTTCACTAGTGGAATGGGTGGAAGGGAGACTAGGCGATTACGTAGTAGACTAGTAGCCGATTAATCTTCCCCTCTGATGCCAATGGAGGATTAATTGTCGATGCAAAGATTAGCAAAAGCTTCAAAAATAAAATAAAAAGCTTTAAAATATAACAATATAAATAGAATTACGGTATATTTGCACTATATGGCAATAGATATCATGATAATTAAAGATTAAAATAAAATATTTTTGTTTGATGAACGAAATGGATAAAAATATGGTTTAGACGATTTTACTTCTATCATTTATATACTATAATGCATGATTTTTCCGCAACGTTAATCTAGGTAGATTATCTAATTTATCAACTATAGGAATTAGGCGGTTTGAATCATGTCGTTTAATTGTTGCGAGACGTTAACTTTTATATTCCCATAGATTTTTACTTATTTTTTTCTCATATAATAAAGATAACTTATTGGACAATTACAAGAAAGAGTTTTTATTCGGCCACGATCACGAACAACACTGACTTAACGTTCTAAATCAACTCCCAATATTTTATATTTGAATAAACTTACAATACCATTTTTAGCAAGAGCTTATATTTTAATACAAAGACATCAATGTATTTTCAATACCATATTAGCAACACCATAAGATAGTACAAATCATTTTTATTTTTCCTTTTATCATTCATTTTATTTTATTTTATTTTCCATACCATATTGAGATTAGTTTCTTATATCGTTTGTATTCATTGACCATACTTGGCCTTGTACTCTCTCCATAGTTGATTAACGTCTTTCCCAAGCAAATCAACGAAGAAGGCATCACTATAACCATTCCTCATCTTCTTGTTCAGTTCGGCCACAAACCCACTCCTCAGACCGTTACAATAATCCAAGAACCTCGCGGTAACGTCATAACCCTGATCCCATCTATCACCACGACCAGGCCCGACCCAATGACTTGGAGCGTAACCCGCTTTCAGCCTCACGTAATCTGCTATCCCTTCGATAAGCCCACCCGGAGCCCGACCCGCACCGTTCCACTGCCAAGAATGGACCACCTCATGATAAACAACACCGGTAAATTCTCTCTTTACATCTCCTGATACACCCGCGAGATATCCCGCGTTGAAATGTATCTCGTTTCCAGAGTTGTACGCTACGCCGTCACCGTTCTCCATGATCAGTGTGATCTTTGTAACGGGCTTTCTGTCCGAAGGGTTGGTTTGTTGGAACAAACTCCACACGAAGTCGGTCGCAGCTCTTAGTGACTGTGTGCCGTAGGTTATACCGCCGATCTCTCCCCGGAATCTCCTTCCACCGGCAGAGTCACCGGTATTGTCGATGACCGAGTAGTCAACTGCATTAACCAATGAGAGAACGAGCATCAGAGAGATTACAAAAAAGATTTTGTGAAACGTCATCTTTGTCTTTTGCTTGTATTTTGGGACAATGATCTGTTTAGATTTAGATGGATGTATTTATAGAGAAAATAAATGGATTTCTGAGAAAAAATATTCAAGAATGGTCAATCAAAAACCTTTTCTTCGGCAGTGTCCCATTTTCTAAGTTTTGTACAAATGCGACTTGGTCTTTTTACATATTTTATTGTCGGTAAGGAAACAAAACAAATTTGAAATGAAGAACATAGTTTTCTACTTTATTTGATGGTAGAAGAAACTAAGACCGGTCTTTCTATTATTTTATATACAAAATATGAGTTTGTTAGTATATCTTTTTTCTTTCTTTTTTTAAGTCGAAGAAGAGTGATTCAACTATAATTGTAGATTGTACTAAAAAGTTTTTAGTTGTAGATTATGTCAGTTATACAGTAGACTAGGTCAGTTAAACAATTACTAACAATTGTATGTTAAAAGAATTACTAACTATATCTCTAATTTAATTTAATTATTATTTTGTTCATGTGATATTATAACATAAAAGTTGATTAAGAGAAACTAATTCGCGTAACAATGAACAAATAACTAAGGGAGTTTCATAACATGCATCGGTGTTGTGTTCTGAAGACATATTGACATTAACTTGTGCATAAGCATAAGCATTTAATGCGGTGACGTTAACTTGGTAGATCATCGCTTACACATCATCACATATTAAATACACATCGCCAAATTAGCTAAGTAAAATATTTCTCGAATATTTTGTCTTCCACTAATTATTTGTTTCTTTTCACTTGACATATAAACACTCACCACTATATTGGGTGACCAAATTATTCATTGAGATTATTATTACATACTAGTTTATAATCATTGACCATACTTGGCCTTGTACTCTCTCCATAGCTGATTCACGTCCTTTCCAATCAAATCAACGAAGTAACCATCACTATAACCATTCCTCATCTTCTTGTTCAGCTCGGCCACAAACCCATTCCTCAAATCGTTACAATAATCCAAAAACCTCGCCGTAACATCATAACCTTGGTCCCATCTATCACCACCACCAGCCCCGACCCAATGACTCGCAACATAACCGGCTTTCAGCCTCACGTAATCCGCTATTCCTTCGATAAGCCCTACCGGAGTCCGACCTGCACCATTCCATTGCAAAAAATGGACCACCTCATGATAAATCACCCCGGTAAATCCCCTCCTTACATCTCCCGAGTCACCCATGAGAGATCCTGCGTTAATGTATCTTGTCTTCCAAGCTGTATGCCACGCCGTTACCGTTCTCCATGAACAGTGTGATCATTTTAACGTCCCTTCTGTCTGAATGGTTAGTTTGTTGGAACAAACGCCACGTGAAGTCCGTTGCAGATCTCAGTGATTGTTCGCCATAACTGACGCTGCCGATCTCATCTCGGAATCTCCTTCCTCCAGGAGAGTTGCCAGTATTGTCGAAAACTGAGAAATCAACTGCATTGACCATAGAGACTACGAGCATTAGAGATATTGCAAGGAAGATTTTGTGACAAGCCATTTTTTTTTTCTTTTGTTGGTCTTGTTTGCATCTGTTTAGATTTAGAGGGAACTTTATATCTTATATAATATTAGAAGGTTTCTTCTAAAGTTGCCTTAATATTTTGACATTTGGCGCTTCAAATGCTTGACATGTGTCATATTTTTCATCTCTTAATACTGCAACCTATATTTATTGAACTCAATAAATATTCAATAAATATTTTTCCATTAAAATATTTTTCACTATTTTAAGTTTTATTTCTTTTCCTCCAAACTTTTTAAGACCATTAAATGTAGAGAATAAAATTCAAATATGACAACTATATTTCTTTTTAACCTTTATTATTATTAAAGTGTTTAAGTATTCACATTAATTTACCATAATGAAACCAATAATCTTATTATTAGAGTGTTTAAGTATTCACATTAATTTACCATAATGAAACCAATAATCTATTTAATATTGTGGAAAATAGATTTCATATAATAATTTACAATAAAGTATTTTATGTATTTTCAGATATGTAACCCCCATACTAATAGTTATAAATTTTGTTAATTCATAATTTTTAGTAATCTTATTTGACACCAATATTGTGGAAAATAAATTTCTAATAGTAATTTACAATAGATTATTTTCTGTATTTTCAGATTTGTAACCCACATACTAATAATTATTTATGTTTTTAATTCAACGATTTTCTTAATAAAGTCCAATCTTTTTGTTTTGTCATGTTTTTAAATTAATGTTTATATTTCTCGGTAATTTCAATATTATTTACTTTTTGAGTAATAGTAATGCTTTCAATTATACTCTTCTTATAATTGGTTACTTTCAATGAAATTATTGGAAACAATTATAAATATATTACTTGCATATAAAAAAATATGAATTTCAATAAAATATCATCATTTAAAAACAAAATTTTGTAACATGTGGTTATTAGAATCCCAAACTAAAATGCATGCCTTTTGGATACAAATAAATATCACAATTAATTCTTCAATTAACTTTATTCATATTTGTAACCCCCATACTAATAATTATTTTTGTTTTTAATTCAGTAAATTTTTATTAAAGTCCAATATTTTTGTTTTGTCAATTTATTTTTTCATTTTTACATTTCTCTGTAGTTTCTATAATAATTAACTTTTATAGTAATAGTAATGCTTTTAATGTATATAATTGGAAAAATTATGTTAAAGACGGGTTTCACTCTATTCATATTGGTTGCGTTCAATGTATTGATGGAAAAAATTTATAAATATATATATTATAAGTTAATTGTAAACAATATGAATTTTAAAAAATATCATCATTTAAAAACACAGTTGTGTAACATGTGGTTATCAGAATTTCATACTAAAATGCATGATTTTAGGATAAGACTAATTAAAAACAAATATCACAATAAATTACTCAAAATGTAGTACTAACTCTTATGTTATAAATAGTTAGTGTGATATAAATATAGTTTCTCTTTGTACATATATAGAGAAAATATAAAATATTGCGTCATATAACTCTCATTGCTATAAAAATTAATGGATGATTTGTGTTCTTTCATCTACATCAATCATTATTTTTTTTACTTGATATACGATGAGTTTTAGGGACTTTCTAACATTTTATAGTTTAATTTGTGTCCAAGTTTCAATTGATCCTCTATCTTTGCACAAGGATATCGCACACACCATTGTGATCCTGTATAATTCATGTGTTAGAGGTCATATAAACTAACTTTTTTTTTAGTTAAAAACTTGAATGTAACACTAAGAATAAATAAATCAAAATGTAACAAGAACAAACTAAAAGTAATCGTTCAATTCATTAAATTAATCAAACGACATTATTTAGAAAAACAAAACCGAATAAATAAAAAATGACCCGAAAGAAATCATATTACTTTGTAAGTTAAATTTGAATTTAATTAATTTTCTGTTTCTATTTATCAAATCTCATATAATTGAATATTTAATTCTTAATTAATATTGTTAATAACTAAATTCGAATTATTTATTTATTTTTCCATTAATTTATTTTTCACTATTTTAAGTTTTAGTTCTTTTCCTCCATACTTTTTAAGACCAATAAAATGTAGAGAATAAAATTCAAATATGACAACTATATTTCCTTTTAACCTTTATTATTATTAAAGTGTTTAAGTATTCACATTAATTTACCATAATGAAACCAATAATCTTATTTGACACCAATATTGTGGAAAATAGATTTCATATAATAATTTACAATAAAGTATTTTATGTATTTTCAGATTTGTAAACCCCATACTAATAATTATTAATGTTGTTAATTCAATAATTTTTAGTAATCTTATTTGACACCAAAATAAATTTCTAATAGTAATTTACAATAGATTATTTTCTGTATTTTCAGATTTGTAACCCACATACTAATAATTATTTATGTTTTTAATTCAATGATTTTCTTAATAAAGTCCAATCTTTTTGTTTTGTCATGTTTTTAAATTAATGTTTATTTTCTTGGTAATTTCAATATTATTTACTTTTTGAGTAATAGTAATGCTTTCAATTATACTCTTCTTATAATTGGTTACTTTCAATGAAATTATTGGAAACAATTATAAAATATTACTTGCATATAAAAAAAATATGAATTTCAATAAAATATCATCATTTAAAAACAAAATTTTGTAACATGTGGTTATTAGAATCCCATACTAAAATGCATGCCTTTTGGATACAAATAAATATCACAATGAATTCTTCAATTAACTTTATTCATAAATGCTATGTTTTTCATATTTGTAACCCCCATACTAATAATTATTTATGTTTTTAATTCAGTAAATTTTTATTAAAGTCCAATATTTTTGTTTTGCCAATTTAGTTTTTCCTTTTTACATTTCTGTGTAGTTTCTATAATAATTAACTTTTATAGTAATAGTAATGCTTTTAATGTATATAATTGGAAAAATTATACAAAAGACGGGTTTCACTCTATTCATATTGGTTGCGTTCAATGTATTGATGGAAAAAATTTATAAATATATATATTATAAGTTAATTGTAAACAATATGAATTTTAAAAAATATCATCATTTAAAAACACAGTTGTGTAACATGTGGTTATCAGAATTTCATACTAAAATACATGATTTTATGATAAGACTAATTAAAAACAAATATCACAATTAATTCCTTAAAATGTAGTACTAACTCTTATGTTATAAATAGTTATTGTGATAAAAATATAGTTTCTCTTTGTACATATATAGAGAAAATATAAAATATTGCGTCATATAACTCTCATTGCTATAAAAATTAATGGATGATTTGTGTTCTTTCATCTACATCAAGCATTATTTTTTTTACTTGATATACGATGATTTTTAGGGACTTTCTAACATATTATAGTTTAATTTGTGTCCAAGATTCAATTGATCCTCTATCTTTGCACAAGGATATCGCACACACCATTGTGATCCTCTATAATTCATGTGTTTTGCCTCATACATTACTTAAAATGTAACACTGTTAGAGGTCATATAAACTAACTGTTTTTTTAGTTAAAAACTTGAATGTAACACTAAGAATAATGATGTGTGTCAGGTTTTAATCCTAAAGAACACAACGATAAAGCTGCAAGTGCACAGCAAATCGATTGTAGTACTTAAGGTATCGATCCCACAGAGACTAATAAGTTACAGTACGAGTTTTATGAAGAAGGAATATGTCTAAGACAAATCAAAAGAGTGGTTTGGTTTTGGGTTTTGTAGCTAAACTAAACTAAAAATAAAGCAATGTAAACAATTAAGATAAATCAATAAAACGAATGTTGGGCTGCAGGGAATTCTCAGGGTATCATGGATCGAATCATGCTAGGAAATCAAACTAGGAATTTCGGTTATTTATGTTCAAGAACTAGAATTTCGATTAAGAGATTGGTCTACTCCCATAGCACCAATAACTATGTCTAAACACCCTAAATTACTCTATTTCCGCAGGTAATCAAGATGCTAAACATGCATAAACAATCCAAATTCAATATGCTCACAAAGCTTTATAACTCAACTTTCGGTTGGTTATAACGCTTTGCTAATCTAAATTACTTTAGGCGATTTAAATCTATCCTAATAGCAGTAGCTAGACGGTCAATCAAGCAATAAGCATCAAAGTAAACCTAGATTGGAGAACAATAAACTAGAAAACCTAGATCTAATAGCCCTAATTAACGATCCATGAATCCCCTTTCGAAAACCCTTAAACCCAACGAGAGAACTACTCACACATACTCATAGAAAGCAAAACCATATGAATAAGAGATTGCATAAAAGAGTATGAATATGAAAAGGGTTTAGAGATCTTCTCTGGAATACAAAGTAGATGAATCTTCTCCCTTAAACAAGTAGAGAATAGAGAGAAGAGAAGAAAAGAAAGTGTTGTGGTGGTCGGCGGCTTCAACGGCAGCAATCGGTGAGGAACGGCGGTGAGGGAGCTTTGGAGGCTTCTCTGGTCGTATCTAGGAGGCTGCTGGTGATGGAGGTCGAAGACACCCCCTAATTAGGGTTTACAACTTGTATTTATAGGCCTCGGGAAGTAACAAGTCGGTTTAAGGTTTTCTCGGCAAAACTACGTAGTTTTAATAAGTGTAGGGACGAGGAGGCTTAGCCCGGTCACGAGGGGCTGTGACCGTCCTCACCAAGAGGCTCCAGACCGGTCACGTTGGGTTGTGACCGGTTCCAACTAGGGCTCTACCACCGGTCGCATGCCTTGCGACCGGTCTCTGACAGGCTGACTTCAATCGGCAGTAACTTCTGTTTGGCAGCTGGGATTGAGTTGATTCTTCCTCCATTGTAATCTTGACTCTTCCAGCTTTCCATAGAGTCTAAGATCTCCAAATTTTCTCCACGGGAAGGCCTCCAACGGACGCCTAACTTCTGAAGCTTCGAATCTGTTCTGAAACGGGTTTTGCTCGTCTTTTGGTCCATTTTGCTTAGAAACTCCTAAAACCTTCTTGACTCCATAAATACTTGAATATCTCCTCTTAGCCTTGAAATCACACCAAACACTTCCTAAAACACAAGAAAACAATAACAAATATGGGCGAAAATCCCATGTTATCAAATAAATGAATCAAAACGTAACAAGAACAAACTAAAAGTAATCGTTCAATTCATTAAATTATTCAAACGACATTATTTAGAAAAACAAAACCGAATAAATAAAAAATGACCCGAAAGAAATCATATTACTTTTTTTTTTTGGTGAAGAGAAATCATATTACTTTGTAAGTTAAATTTGAATTTAATTAATTTTCTGTTTCTATTTATAAAATCTCATATAATTGAATATTTAATTCTTAATTAATATTGTTAATAACTAAATTCGAATTATTTATTTTTATGTTTGTGATTATTTCAGTAAGATCAAAAATCAAAATATCATAAATGAATCGCATCTAAAACGTAGATTATTTTGAATTAATGAAGAAAGTTAGCTATTATTTTGAATTAATTTAGGATATTATTTTTTCAATTTTTAATTCTTTGGTTGTTGAAATAGAGATTTGTTTGAGCTAATTACAAAATTTACCAATTATTCGCATAATCAAATATGTTATGAACCTATATTTTGAATATAATAATACCAAATTCAATATGTGCGTGAAGTCTTTATATTCATTTTAGAATCCCAATGAAAATATTGTGTGCACAATCTATTATTTGTTATTTCCAAAATTGCTTGCAGAATCAAATTTTTAAATATTTAGAGGTGTCAAACTCATCTCATCATATAATCTTAACTTACCGTCTATTATAAGAATTATAAATTTCTATCATATAATACATAACATTTAACTCGCCGCCTGCTATAAATATTTTGAAATATATCTTTTTAGAAAATTAAATTAAAGTATTTAAAACTTTTTTGATCTTTTTAATCTATTAAATATTTATGATATTTTGAAAATTTTAAATTAAACTATTCTAAAATGTTCCAAATTAAAATCTTTAAAAATTTTATTGTAGTATATAAAATTATGAATTTAAAAAAATAACTATATGAAATTAAATATAAGTATTCACATATAGTTATAAGGATCATAACTCATTTCATCATATAATACATTATATTTAAACCGCCACCTATTATAAATATTTGTTTTTAGAAAATAAAATTATAATTATAATTTTTAACTTTTTGATCTATTAAGTATTGAGGACATTCTTAAAATCATGTAAAACTAATTTTAAATGTTGCAAATTAAAATATTTAAAAGTTTATTGTAGTATATAAAATTATACATTTCAAAAAATAAATGTATGAAATTGAATATAAATACTCAAATTTTGATCCGTTACTCAGTCGGAACTTTTGTTGAATTTATTTTTGTTTAAAAGGAATATATTGCTCAAATCTGAATTTTAGACCCGTTAAATTTTTTCCTTCATAAATTGAACAATTTATATTCGTTTTTAAATATTCAAATATTGGCATATGCGAAAAAAAAATTTAATTTTTTTTTTTATAAAATGGATGATATGATGATTTATTTGTTTCATAAAAATAGAATCATATAAAGATGAGAGGAGAAGTATAATGATTAATAACAAATTAATATGATAAGTTAGATATCAAATCTTATATGTTTATTTTGATTGGTCATTCTTTTTTAAAATTAATTATATATTTTCGTTTTTATAATTTAATTAGTACAAAATTAATTAAATTAATTAAATTACATAAATTAGTATTTGACTTATTTATCTTTAATGAATTGAATTAATTTACTCTTTAAAATTTAATGCCTAATGGCATTTTAATGTAATAACTTACAAAAGTAAGGTTAATTCTAAAATGTACTCCCCGAATAATAATATAAGATTTCATTAATTTGTTTAAGAAAAAAATATATATAATAACCCACGCATCGCGTGGGCGGTTATCTAGTATAAAATAAATGGAAAGATGAAAAATAATCGAGATACTAGTCCATCGAAGACCTTTCCTTTGGTAGTGGATCCTACAATGGTAGACTTATTAATAAGGCCAGTGCAAGTAGACTTTGACGACGACGAGTAACGACCATCATGTAGGAGATTTAGTCACGAGACGATCCGAGTACTCACGATAGAAATTTCAAACAAGGCCCATTAAGAAATGTGAGTAACGGTAGGGTTAGAGATTGTGAACATGACAGGTGGGAGACAATGGCTTCAATTTTAATTACGTGACCAAAGATCTATCAAATACACTTCAAAGGACCTTGGCGGAACTTGAGCATTTTTGGCCAGGCATGTTTACAACAATTTGTGGACCGAGTCGAAGAAAGTTAAAATTTATTTTACTTTTTAAAATATTTTAAAGACTTGAAAACTTCTCAATCTAACTTATGGTTTTGTTTTGGTTTTTGCAGCAACATTATTATAGGTATCCCGTTTACCACACCATGTTGAAGAATGAACTGCTACAACCACCAGTACCATGTGATCAAGAACATGATCATCAAGAATATTCAAACCCCAAAGAAGAGAAGATAAGGGTGGACAAGGGGAATAAAAAAAAAGGTGGACAAGGGACCGCACTCTCTCATTTGGTCGGTTTCAAACTGTTCAGGAAAACAAAATGATAAAATTTATTACATTTTCAACATTGAATTTTTTTCATCTAACTATAATCATATATATGAAAGTTTTGCCAACTCTGTCCATATGAATGCCACATCATCACAAAAGAAAATGACATGTGTCATTCTACATTATTTAAATAAAAAATTAGCCAAATTAAATGAGAAAAAAAATAAAAATTCTTTATTGCATTAAATCCTCCATCAATTCTACTCGTAAGTTATTTATTCAAAAATTTTTAAAAATACAAATTATATTAAAAAAACACTACTTTCATTATACTCTTATTTTATTAAAAAAAAAATTATGAATGGTCACCATTCGATAATGACTGAACCTTTTATTTTTTTTGTTGTAATTTAGTTGTTTGCTACCTAAACTCTTATTAGTTTAGTAATTTTACCTTGAGTCTTTTTCATTATATTAATTTTTTTTATCCAATTAAAATTCATATTATATGTTCGTATATGTTCATATTATACAATATTTAATTATTTTAAGACAAAAATTTAGATTGTTGGATACACCAACAATTCTGGAGTTAGTGTGAAAAATACATATATATTGCGGAAAGAAATTTTTTGTCGATAAATGAACCTTGTAAATCTTCGACAATGTTGAGAGTTTGGCGACCCAAAATTTTTGTCCATAAATGAACCTTGTAAATCTTCGACAATGTTGAGAGTTTGGCAACCCAACGGTTTACCACAAATGCGATCTAGAAGTTTCCCGTTCGGCGCTACTGATTACAAGGCAAAATTGTTTTTCGATTTTGTTTTTTAAGTTAAAGATATAAGGACACTATAATAGATATATTATTTATTTTGATCGTATTGTGTCCAATCACGATGATCTTTCTGAACACACGACTTTCTTTCTCACGAGGATGTTCAATAAGAAGATTGAGTTGGTGTTAATGGTGGAGACAGTTAACTCCATGAAGCACAACATGGAAATGATCAGACTGACCCATCACCCATTTGGTACCTTAACAGGAAAACCGAGTAGATCTAGCTGCTTCGAGTCATTATTATCACGTCAAACTAAGAACCCCCTTCACAACAGCACCTCGGACCTCAGATCCACGACCAGCAGGTTCCGAACATTATCAACCAAATAACTTAGCAAAGATGGAAGGGTATCACATTGTATTGGAGATAACTTGGAGAGCAAGATGTGTATCTTGCGGACCAAATAATATGGACCGTTAAAGTCCGTTTATGAAGTGAAGCCCGTGAAGCCCGTGAAGCCCAAAACCGAAGAATACTCTAGATCTCTATATTACTTCGTGTACAAGTTATTTACTTATGTGTTTAGGAAAGTTTACATTATGTGGGTGTTAGCATTATGTTAATGTTGACACTATATATATATGTATCTTGTATTTTCATATTAGATACAACTCAATAACAAATTCTATTCTATAATATTTGACCAAAAAAAAAAAATCTTTTTTTATGAGTTTTGATTTCTCATATTACGGAGGAGTTTATTGGAACGCTCATGTTTTAAGTCAATTTTTTTAGTCTGGTTTGTGGACTGTCCGAGATAGGACGATTATTTGTGGAGTTGCAGGATTTGCGCCCACGGGATGTTGTTATTTCCTTTTTACCAAGACCAAAGATGAGCTGAAGTTCCACCCTCTTTTGAAGATTGAAGTTTATACCATGGGGTGTCTGTTGACATGATTTGTCCGTACTCGACATGATGTCCACGTCATAGGTGTTCTACTTTGTGATTGCATATTTTGCGTTTCGCGTCCCACCTTTGTCGTGCGGGGGAGTATTGGAGATAACTTGGAGAGCAAGATGTGTATCTTGCGGACCAAGTAATATGGACCGTTAAAGTCCATTTATGAAGTGAAGCTCGTGAAGCCTAAAACCGAAGAATATTCTAGATCTCTATATTATTTCTTTTACAAGTTATTTACTTATGTGTTTAAAAAAGTTTACATTATGTGGGTGTTAACATTATGTTAATGTTGACACTTTATATATATGTATCTTGTATTTTCATATTAGATACAACTCAATAACATATTCTACTCTATAATATTTGACACATTGACAGCTTTACTTATGCTTTCGATCACTTTTAGCTTTTTTTGGGTTTTGGTATATCTTGTTTGTACTTTGTGTTACATTTTATATCTATTATTTACTTTTAGACTTTTTATTTAATTAATATTATTAGATAATTATATAAAAATAAAAATAACATGGCTCTATATGTATTTTGTATGCGTGTAGTGGGCTAGCAGCCACCAAAATGCCGTGGTCAGTCTATAACATTTATTACTGATGGGGCGTTGGCCATTCGGTGTACTGGTACGAAAGTGGTTAATATATTATCATGGCCATATCCTAAGGCATTTTTTGTGACAGTTTCTCAAACCACTTGTCACTGTTGCTTCCTTCGTGACTGCCACTTTGTCAATAGCCACTTAGCCACTGATATTTCTTGCCATCCTTAGAAACTCGGCTACTAGCTATATCAGTGTTACATCTATAGATATAATCCGTGACCGCTTTGCAACCAGTTTGGCCATATATTATTATCATTGCCAAAATTTGTGGCCATCTATGACCAAACTAAATTTAGCCACATAAGGGTTAGAGGAAAAAACATTCCGCGGCCAATTCTTTGTTTTCTTGAAATGACGATTATCTAAAGAAATTTCAGTATCCTCCATCAAGTCTTATTACTTAAAGAAGTACCCAAACAAAGGTATCAAAGATAGCAACACACATTCAATGCAAACTCTTTAAAGAACAAACATAAGATCAAAATGTTCATATAAAACAAAAACATAAGATATGTCAACAAAATTAAACAAGATAAGATACTTTAGTCTTTAGACTATTAATTAGCCATAAGGGCCTAACCATAAAATTAAATATCAAGCTCAACCTTAACTATTAGCCATAAGGGCTTAACCATAAAATTAAATCAATCTAAAAAAAAAAAAAATTAAATCAATCTCAACCGGATAACAATCTCAACCATAAAATTAATTTTTGTAGATATATCAGTTTTACATCTATCAATTTAACCAGTTAGGCCACATATTACCATTGACAAAATTTGTGGCCACCCATGACTAAACTAAATTTATCCACTGGTTTCTGGTTAGAGCAAAAAAACATTCGGTGACCAATTCTCTGTTTTCTTGAAATGACTCTTATGTAAAGAAAATTCAGTATCATCCATCACTTCTTACTTAAACAAGTACCAAAACAAATCTACCAAATGGACAACAACAAATATTCAATGCAAACTCTTTAAAGAACAAACATAGGATAAAATGTCAATCAAAATAAACAAGATAAGATAGTTTGGACTCTTAACCATAAAATTAAATATCAATCTCAACCGGATATCTATCCATACAGTCTTCCCATGGACTGTTAGCTGAAGGCTTAACGTTGCGTAGAGCCACCCAGACTGAACTGTTGCACTTAAAACCTGAACCCAAAGCAATCTGCCAAATCCTATCTCCTTCCTTCATCCGTCCTTTAGCTTCTGTATAAGCCAACTCGTACCAAATTGAGCTTGAAGAAGTGTTACCAAACCTGTGTAGTGTCATTCTTGACGCCTCTACGTGTAACGGAGAAAGCTTAAGATTCTTCTCTAGCTCATCTATTAGAGCTCTTCCACCAGCGTGGATACAGAAATGCTCAAAGGCAAGCTTGAAATCTGGTGTATAGTTCCTTAACTCTGGCTTGAAATACTTCTTCTTGACAAAAGTAATAAAGAAGGCAAGCTTCTCTTTCAATGGAAGAACAAGAGGACCCAAAGTAGCAATATTGATCTTAAGAGTCCTTGCAGCCACCATAGGTAGATTCTTTGTCAAGGTAACTCCAATTATACCATCTTCATCTTCTTCTTGTGTTGCACACTCGAAGGACCTATCATCTGATCCGGTATGGATCCGTACCGTGTGAACAAGCTCGTATTTCGCGCGTTTACGGTCTCTAGATCTGTTTGAAAGCAGAACCGCAGCACCTCCAACTCGGAACAAACAGTTTGTCACTAGCATTGATTTGTTTTTTCCCAAGTACAAGTTCTGAGTGATGTTCTCCGTGCTTACTACAATAGCATAAGTGTTCCTATGAACTTGTAGTAATCCCTTCGCGACATCAACAGCTATAACTCCAGCACTGCAACCCATTCCTCCAAGATTCAAACTCTTGATGTTGTCTCTGAGTTTGTACTTGTTCACAATCATGGAAGCGAGTGATGGAGTTGGATTAAACGTGCTAGAATTCACCACCAAGATACCGATATCATCAGGTTTTACACCGGTGTTGCGAAAAAGATTGTCAAGAGCTCCGAATATTACTTCTTCAGTCTCTTTACGTGAAGCCCCCATGTCTTGCTGAAGTGGGAAGCACTGAAGACCCTCAGGGATGTATGTTTCTTGACCAAGACCGGAACGTTCAAGAATCTTCTCCTGGAAGTCAACTAAATAGTCGCTCTCTTTGTTCTTCCAACACATCCCTGCTTCTCTTGCACGTCTCGCGTGTCCCATTAGAGTTTGGATACTAACTTTGAGATGCGACGGTGGGAGGTAGCAGGAGAAGTCAACAAGGTAAACGGGTTTAGGACGGGTTAACATGTAGAGGATCCACACAAAACCAACAAGAAACGAAAGAAGGCTTATGGTTTGGAGGTTGTTTTGTATATGGTGGAGGAAGAAGTTTTGGAGATCTTCTAAGTTGATCCAAGATTCTTTCATGGCTAATACTACCATTAAAGAGATGAAGAAGATCTTGAAGAAACCCATCTTTAAGTTCTTCATTGGAGATAACCTAAGAGTAGAAAGAAGAGGACAAAAAAGTCTTGTTTAAGTGTTTACTCTTTGGTTCTATTTTAAGTTGTGTCCGTGACATTTGGTTCTAGCTGGCTCGGTTTACATATATAGAAATTTGAGTGTGAATCGAGAGAGTGATGACCAAACGTATTAATTAGTCTTGCTCCGCGTTGTATAAGATATTTTTATTTTATTTTTTAATTGCTTTCAGTTTCAGAAGTGAAGAAAAAATATCAGAACAAATTCTTAAATCCGAGAAAATGATATTGGCACCACTTATTACACTTGAAACTTGAATTCAAACACTTAAACTACGTATATACTTTGTGGGCTTAGATTTTCTTGTTCTATGAATATTACAGTACTCAAGTACCCAACAGAGATCAGAAATTAAGTACTTTGTTTTTGTTCTTAAAATTATTCTTTTCTCTAGGGGACATAAACGTTGACAAATCCTCATTATTTAAGATATATATACATATATGTATGTAGGCAATCATAATTCAGTACCCAAAAAAAAAAAATGAAAATGAAGCCGCACCTATTTTTTGTCGTGGTTCTTTGAATTATTACCAAAGAAACAGTATGTTTAGATAATGCTATATTTATGGAGTATCTACCCACATTCATGAGTAATAAATAGGAGTGACGAAACAATCAACTACCTCATTTTACTGCTGTCCGTATGTGCTTCGAATATCATAAACATGCCATCACAAGGTAACATAGCCTTTTACGTTTAGGAAAAAAAAAAAAAACTATTACCATTCTTGGGATTAACAGGCCTTAAATAAATTTGATTTAGGATGTAACTAGTGTTAGTTTTTAATCTCGGTTACTGTGGCCTTGTAGGGTTGGTTTTTATTCTATGTTTGAAACACACATAGTTGACAATATTATTACAACTTTTGTTGTATATTTGTATATGGTGAAATTTCTGATGAATCTTCAATTCAGCTTCTTATATTCCTCTAACTATTTGTACCCATATTCTCATTTAATAGGCAACACACAATAAGAAGTCAGAAAATTTATTTCCTTTTAAAAGCTATAAACTTATAAATTTAAGACATATTTTAATCATAATAAATATTACTAATAAATATTTGAGTAAGTAGGACATATATTCTATTTAATACTACTAAAATTAATCAAATAATTTCGAAAAGGTTTAAATGGAAATAAGGTGTTTTATGGTGTAATTTTTTTAGTTGAGCTCTATATAACATTTTAGAATAAAGTATTAAATTTTTGGGCAATTCTCACAAATTGTTACCAAATTTAGCACACAACCTCCAAAGTTCAAAACAACACATATTTATTATTTAAAAGACTAATACAAACATTTGATTGACGTCTCACACGTTCATATTATAATCACGATTTCAAATTGTAATTAGTTTTATTATTTTGCATAATTAGATTAGGGTAAAAATGTTATTGTGTAAACTCCATAATGCTGATTTTGAATAATTATGGAGTGTGTGCTATAATTGTCTATAAAACCTGGTTTAGTGCTATGATAGGGTAGTTTCTAAAAAATTTCAGTTATTTTTGATAATATATATTTTCTTCAGCTTCATTAATGAAAAAAAATGTGATTTACGAATGGTTTATACAAGACTTAAGTAGTGAAATAGAGCTAATTAATAAGCAGTATAATAAACCGCTACATTCAACTCTAAAATACACTATTTACCTAAGTTCCACAAAACTAGCTCAAAATATTATCATTCATACAAGATAAAAGATGGATTCAACAGTGCCATAAATTATGGTTGCATAATTATTCAATGTACCTAGCGACTCAAGTAGACCCAATATCTTTTATGGCGTTCCAAAATAGTCGGTTAAGATCGCTGGGCTCTGTGCAGATCTCGATGGCCATACAGGCAGTGGTATGGTTGAAGGAAAAAAAATAACCTTTGTCGTAAATTATAAATAATGATTCAGACTACACATGTGATCAACTAATTAAAATACTAAAAAAAAAAACTAATTAAAATACTCTCAAGATGGGTATATATAAGTTGCAATCCATTAATTTATAGTTAAAAATGAATTCAGAATTTAACTCATTCAACATAGGAATACACTTCAATGTTTAACAAATCCAATTAATGCTGGTAAAGAGAAGTTTACTATGTGAATCGAAACAAAGATTTCATATACTTTTAATAATTTTATACCATTTTGAAATATAAAGCACAATCAACATTAAAAGATGTTTTACCCATTTTTAGGCATTGAGATCTTTTTCTTTTTTTTTTAAATCAGGCATAGAAAAAAAAATACTCTCGAAAAAAAGAAACAAATTACTTTATTTGCTACCAATATTGCTCATTTATGTTGATAAAGACGTTAGGTGTGACGTCTGAGGAAAATAAAGATTACAAAATCATAGTACAAGGTTTAGCCATCGTATTAAAAACTTTAAATATAGGTTTAAGTCTCCTGAGTGCTATCCAGAAAAAATGGAGCCTCCTAGACTCAGGCACAGCTTTCAATAACATGTTAAATTTCCTACCACAGTTAGGTTGACGTTGATTGGTTTTAATGATTCTTTCAATGCGATTAGAATAATGAAACCAAACCAATTTACATTTTTTTTTTTGTCATCTAATTTTATTATTAATAATCAAGGAAGGATACAAGATGAAATACTTGTTGGAACAAACTCTTAAGCCGGTGGAAGACAAGATTTTTCAGTAACTAAGCCCAAACAAGGGAAGCAAAAGACTAATACGATGAGGCAAAGAGATATAATGATAGGAGACATATCTCACGACACAAAAACGAGAAAACTCGACCAACGGGATACTGCCAAAACAACACAGAAATCCTAATTCCAAGAGTCTCTGAAAGAACCAATCGAAGATGCTCACAGCCAACCATCGAAACACGAATCCTCCTCATAACTTCATAAGGTGCCATACTGCCTAAAAGTAACCGAACTCCAATGCTATGCTTCATAACCCGGCAAGACAGAACAACTCTATGTTCCAAACACTTTCTTTCAGATACGGCGACGTCGTAAACAAGGCGACAATTCACACCTAGATAGAAGCCACAACAACGGACCAGATCCTGATCAGATCTGAGATGCAGAGATGAGGAGCAACCAAACCAAACCGGATAACACCATTCTCGAAAGAGACAAGAGTAGTGAAGGATCGAACCAGAATGGAATCAAAGACATCTCCCAACGAACCAGAAAAGAACCTGCAAGCTTAGCAAACACCAAAGTCGAGCAGCTACTCATAATCATGCCAATAAATGAGAAAAGCCGACCCCCTATCCAACAGCCAGAGATATCGCGATCAACTTCATCAAAAACCGGAAGACACTGCCTGTTCCGCATCCTAGACCGAAGGATAAGATAGAAGAATAATCGACAAAACTCTGAAACTGTCACTGCCTAAACTTGGAATTAAACTTGGAATCAACTAAAAATAGACATCTCCCAAGACCAGGACGTGCAAAGCATAAACCCAAGTCACAATATACCTCCTCAGCAACACAGCCAAAACCAGGAGCCACTACGGCAAACAACCGTCACGAGCATCCACAAAAACGCCACAGATCCAAACGTCTCCTCTTCTCCTTTGAGACAATATCAAACAAATCCACCACCGCAACGTGAGTGACGAGCCATCACTGCTGGAGGAAGAAAAGACCGCAACCACCGGACACAAGGGACAACGCTGCGTACCACCGAGAAGGGAGAACCAAAGACCCGACGAGAAAAACTTCTGGCCACAGAGGAGGAAGGTAGGATACGAAACGAGTAGAGAGACACCATCAAGGAGCAAGCACCACCACCGAATCACCACTTCCGATTTAACCTCCAGCCCAGATCTGACGAATCGATTCTCCAATCACTACTACATGAAGACAAAGCACAAACTACACTTGAAAATTAAAAGGAGAAACAGCGAGACCGGAGCCAGTGCTAGGGAAGCCACCGCACTCCGGTCTCAGATCTGGCCAAATTTTTCGACGGTGGCTGAGTTTCTAGATTAAGCGAGAGAGAGAATTAGGTCGTGCTCACTCAAAATTAAAACCAAACCAATTTACACTATTAGAGTAAAACTTTTACTATAGATTAGTATTGGATATATTAAATGTTCAGATATATTAATATTTTAAAAGAAAATTAATATTTGTACCACAATTGGCCCAAATTTTAGTCTTACTACCATATTGGAGACCAATTATCATTCATACCACAATGTGGACCACAATGTGGTAGTAAAATGACCATTTTACCCTCCAATCGATGAGACAAGGAACTGCGGTTGATGTGATCATCTGAAATTCCAGTAGTCCTTTGTCTCTCTCCTGGCGCATTGGTAACCGTTTTTGTTCATTTGGCTGGTAAAACAAAGTTGTCCCCGAGTAAATCCAGATCTTCGTCTTTGGTTTTCTGGCGGAATAAAATAAAGATCAAGTTGTCCCCGAGTAAATCCAGATCTCTGGCTGGTAAAACCACATCATCTGGCGATGGACAATCAAGAGAAGTTGTCCCCGAGTAAATCCAGATCTCTGGCTAGTAAAACCACATCATCTGGCGATAGACAATCAAGAGATCTAGCTGTCCCCGATCCAGTTGTCCCCGAATTTAACCCATATCATCTCCTCAAACGTTTTTATCAATTAATTACTTGTTTTGACCTAGTAATTAATGCTTTGCATTATATTTTAATGTCTAATAATCATTGTCTCCAGTTAATGTGATTGTTCTCCTTTTTCAACATGCTGTACTTTTTTCTGACCCACAGTGCATTAATTCTCTCTCTTTCTGCAGAGTCACCAGGGGCAAAATCGTCCATCGTCTACCACAATACCATAAACAAGTGGTACAAGTGCTAAACCTTTATCCATTGTGGTAGAGATGCTAAGGAATTTTCCACATGTGGTACATTTTGCAAAATTCCCTATTTCTAATTAAATAAATAATTGTATAAACTAATATAATATTTTGATATATTATATATATAGATGTTTTTAATAAATGCAAAATTTACTCAACGAAAAACTTTGTTTACAGTGAATGTAACTTTTAGTAGAGTTTTTATAAGGAACCACTGAAAATTGTTGAATCAAAATCGAACATTTGGTTGGAAGTCTTTAAACTCTTGCCAAGATTTCTCGAGCCAAACCAAATTTGCAACCTATCCTTAAACATAGAGTTAGCTTGTTCCGTTAACGCCAAATAGAGTGAGCTTAAGTTTGGAAGACATACCTAAGGATAAATCTTGTAGTGGATGTATATGTGGATCCGGAAAACAGCAAAATGAGATCGTCATAGCTAGTTGTGTATCGATTGTTCAGAATTTGTCGAGCAAGATTGTCCCAAATACTTGAAAAATACCGACATTCAAAAAACAAATGGTTCCGAGATTCAAATTGTGATTTTAATATTGCTAATATATAAAGATTTTATTTGTATATAATCATTAACATATAGTGATGAAAAAAAAATCATATAGTGATGATCTGATGATATATCATATATGGTTGTTGTTGGAATTGATTTTGAATGGCAATCAGAATGCAACATGTGGGCAAAGTTTGGTTGGAAGTGTTTACAAAAAGGTTGACGAATTATTCGGTTTCTCAAAATTGCTTATGCAACAGGCTCATTGTCTTGTCTATTGGAAAAGGGGTCTCACATGAGCCACAATACAGAGATCGCTTCTCGTAGCATACAAGCCCAAGTCACGCAGAAAGCTGGATAGTACCTAGTTGAGGCATTATAATCTCAATAATAAACGTTGACCCTTGCTTGATCAACATTAGGTTGGAAGAGTAAAATATGACAAATAATTTATTTCTCCATGGATCAAAGTTTTCCACAAAAATTTGATATTTTAGTTACGACCACCACTTGATTGTAAGAACCAATATGAAAAATAACAACTCATCCCAGTATAAGATAAACTTACAATGTTGCAGCTTAATAAATTTCGTTCATTGGACATGCATAGACGTAAAATAGTGGGTGTAATTACATGGTTTAATGACTAATAATAGTGCCGAGAAAAAATTATCTATTTTAACAACATTTTAAGAATGGCATTTGTAGATATGAGTAAGATTATTTTCTTTGCACATGAATTAACTACTTTCGTTTTTAATCACTTCTCTTTTGACTTAAAAGACACTAGTGTTCAAAATTACAGCAACAAAGACCATAGTGAATGCGAAACAACAACTAATAGTTCAACAGTCATTATCTTGTATATGAAAAACAAGATTATTTAAAATATAGATTTCTTTCTTCCCAAGGTTCTTTCTCTAAATTTCGTCGGGTTTGGTTCCTTTATTTTTTTGTTTTCTAAGATTATTCAGCTTGAGTTAACGAATGCTTTGCAAACAAAGAAAGTTAGAATTTAATTTGTTCATATATCAAGAAGAGTTTGGTATAATATAACCTTTATTCTTTCGAAATTAAGATCATTATCTCTCTAATGAGTTCTGGTGCCTATGCTTATGCGTTTGTTTCGGAAAAAGGATTCTTGAACTAATTAGATTTGTAGGAAAACACTATGTATCCAAATGTCAATGCAAAGCCAATACCAAGTATGAATCCTACGGCAGCTGCTATCCAACTCAGCACATCTTCTTCAGATTCCTCTTCCTCTTCCTCTAGCTCTGGTATTTCACCTTGTTGCGATGTTTTCACGTGGATATCTTCACAAACTTCGTCAAGTGAAGGGCTATAAAGTCCCGTTTCTTTTTTGGAAGAAGAGCAAGGCTGCCTTCGAAACTGAGTGTCCCTTGGTACGACACCTACAAATTGGTTATGAGAAAAATTCATATACGCAGGATATGAGAGTTTTCATAGCTCTTGAGGAATATCTCCTGAAAGCTTGTTTAGAGAACGTCCAGTGAACCAACTGCGGTGAGGTTCCCCATAAAGGATGCGAGGCGACCAGTGAAAGCATCATTGAGGAGATGTATGACCATTGGTATCTATATGAATGAGGTGATGTTTGGCCAATGGTGTCTGCATGTATGACCAATCGTGTCTACATGTATGAAGAGATGTATGACCATTGGTGTCTACATGAATGAGGTGATGTATGGCTTTTGGTGCATGCATGAATAAAGTGGTGCATTGCCATTGGTGTCTGCATGAATGAGGTGATGTATGGCGACTGGTGCCTGCATGAGTAAAGTGGTGTATGGCCATTGGTGCCAACATATGTCATGACATGCTAGGTTATCGTGTGATGTTTGTATAATGCATGATGTTGAATTAGAAAATGTGAGTTATGTTTACTGAATTTATCATGTTGTATGTTGTTTGGTTAAGCATGCATGTGACTAGACGTAATATGTTGTTTGATGATTGCTTGTTCTTAGGCTTTGTATATATCGTTGTTGGTGTGCTTATTTTTGTGTTGAAGATCGTGTGGGCAGGCAAGATCACCTTCACTAAAGTAAAACTTGTTTTACTCACCCTTCTTTTATTTTTTCCAGGTCATATTTGAGTTAAGAAGTAGATGGGGAAGTCTTTGGTATTCTTTTGATGTAATTGAGAGTTGGTGATATATCATGATTTTTGCGGTTTTTAACCATGATATAAGTCCTAATTTTAGAGTTTTTTTTTGTTTTTGTATTTCTAGAGTCTCTTTTAGTTTAATGCACGTACGAGACAAATTTGGAGATTATGGATCATTATAGAGCGAAACCGAATAGTTAGGCTGAAAAAACGAATCTGGAGCCAAACCATGGGATGAGTGTCGATCGACACCACCCCTGGGACGGTAATTCGTTTTCGTGTGTCTTTGAAGTTTTGAATATTTGCAGAATCGCTCCAGAACTTTTTTCTATTTGCAAAGAAGTCCATGCACGTTTTTAAGAACTTATAAATAGATTTTAAAGGTCATTGTTTAGACCTATCTCTCCATCTCTCATTCTAATTTATTCTTTTGAGCTTGAATCCTTTGGGAGATAATTGGAGAGAGTTCCCTCAAAGAGGATTCTTAAACTCTTGCACTTCTTCTCTTAATTTCTTAATGCAATATTATTCAATCATGTTGTTTGTTTCAATCTCCACGTCTCAGTAGTTTGTTTGTTAGGTTTAGGGATTCTCAATAGGGATTTATATGAATTTTTAGATCGATAAACTGTTAGAATAAAATTTATAGAGTTCTTAACTCATGATTGTTCTAAATGCTAATTCTAGAGTAGCTAACTAGAATTTGATCTTAGGACTAATAGTTTGACACGAGAGTGCGCTAGAATTCCTGACTATCTTAGGTGAGCAAAAATCCCTATTCTCAAAGAGATTTGGATTATGTTTTTTTTTCGTGAACATATCGAACATGTTCTTAATGCTTGTTTAGTTTTAGGGATTTACATACGAGAGTTGAAATTCTTACTATTAGCCATAGTTAGTCAATACAGACGAGAGTTGGTTGATTATATTTTTGTGAACTGAGTTCTAGAATGGATCTGAATTGATCCTAGCAATAACTAATAGATCTGCAATTTTGATATTTCCTGAGAAATTCCCTAAGACTAACGTTTCATCCTTCTAAATTTACAACTGATTTAATTGCTTTTCTCTGTTTTTAATTTACAATATTTTCTATTAAGCTTAATTTGAAACTGTTAGTCTATTGTGTGATCTGAGAACTTTTTGGAATTCGACCCCTAAGTGTTACAAAGAGTAGTTAATAGGGTAATTTGACACATCAAATTTGGCGCCGTTGCCGAAGTTTTCTTCGATTCACTGTGTCGATTTAAGTCTAAACTTTTCTTTTATTTGTTACTCACATGTTTTTATTTCTTCTGTTTCCTTTGTTTCTGGGCCTTGAGGAATTCGAACGCAACAAATAGATGCCAGAATTCGTCGAGGGTGTCGATCGACACTAGCTGGATGTCGCTCGACACCATGGGAAAAACAGAGTAGATGGTTGTTAGATGACTCTTGGTGACTCTTGCAAGCTTTTCCCATACTCCCTAGCTCGGAGAACTATTTTGTCGCTTAAGCAGTTAAAGCCGGGATCTCTAACCACTTGGAAGGAAACAAATGTTGCTTTCCTGAACAACTTTTATGATGATGCAATGTCAGAGGAGCTGCGTATGAAGATATCTACGTTCACTCAAGGACCAACTGAAGCATTCAAGGCAGCTTGGGTGCGATTTAGAGCTTATCAGAGAGATTGTCCACATCATGGGTTCATTAAAGGTCAACTGCTTAGTATTTTCTTCAAAGGTGTTGATTGGCATTATCATATTGCTTAGGATGCTGCAAGTAATGGGAACTTCAAGGCTAGATATCTCGATGATGCTACCATACCAATCCGGAGAAGGTATTGCTGTAGATCATGCTAAAGTCGAAGTAGTAACTAAGTGGAAGCAGGCAAGCAATGTCTCAGAGATCCTTAGCTTTATGGGTTTGACAGGGTATTACCGAAGATTCATGGAGATTTTTTCTCGAATTGCTAAACCCCTTACACAATTAATTTGCAAAGGAGTTAAGTTTGTTTGGAGTGAGTCTTGTGAGTAGAGCTTCAGAGCGTTGAAGAAAAGGTTAACTTCTGCTCTAGTCTTAACTCTTCCTAGACCTGGTGTAGGGTACGTGATGTATACCGATGCTTCTTTCTCATGATTAGGGTGTGTGTTGATGCAAGAAAAAAAGGTGATCACTTATGCATCTAGACAATTGCGTAAACATGAGGTCAACTATCCTACACATGACCTTGAGTTGGCTGCAATAGTTTTTGCACTTAACTTGTGGTGTCAATATCTGTACGGAGAAAATGTGCAAATATTCACAGAAAAAAGAGTCTAAAATATTTATTCTCGCAAAAGAAGTTGAATCTTAGGCAAAGAAGATGGATTGAATTGCTAAGTGACTATGACTGTGAGATTCTATATCATCTAGGAAAGGCTAATGTGGTTGCTGATGTCCTGTGTAGAAAGCAAGCTACCGTGGCATCTCTTAGGTCACAGTGGAACTTAGTAGAGCAGATGAGTCAGTTTTACATTTCTATTCGGGAGGGAAAACCTGGATTTTTAGCCACATTGGATATTCAATCAGATTTATTAACACGCATTCGTGATGCTCAGAGGCAAGATGGTATACTAGTCCTATTTGTGAGAAACCTGATGACTTTAGCCAACCGGGATATACTGTTTAGAGACGATATCATGTTTTCTCTCAAAGGTAGAGTTTGTGTACCTAAGGTGCCTACGCTGTTGGAGGAGATTTTGTGAGAAGAACATCAATCTAGGTATACGGTGCACCCAAGTAGCACTAAGATGTATCAAACACTTAATCTATTTTATCACTGAAATGGTATGAAGGGTGATATTTTAAAGTTTGTATCGAAGTGTTTGGTATGCTAGCAAGTAAAAATTGAGCATCAGAAGCTTAGTCGTAAACTGCAACCGTTACCTATCCCAAAGTGGAAATGACAGAAAGTTAGTATGGATTGTGTCACTGGACTTCCAAGGTCGCAAAAGGGAAATAACTCGATTTGGGTAATAGTAGACCGAATCACTAAATCAGCCCATTTTCTACTAGTAAAGAAGACAATCTCTTCGGCCCGACTAGCAGAGACTTATGTGGAACAAATTGTGAGGTTGCATGGTGTTCCGAGTAGCATTGTCTCAGATCGTGATCCAAAATTTACTTCACATTTTTGGGATAGCTTACATCAGGGATTGGGTACATAACTACATTTTAGTACTACTTATCATCCTTAGACAGATGGACAATCAGAGAGGACTATACAAACACTAGAGGATATGTTGTGATCATGTGTTTTGGATAGTCATCAATCATGTGAGAGATCATGTAACGCCCGCGATCCTCAATAGGATCGTCGGATGAGACTTGGTCCGAGAAAAGGAGGAGAAACTTGGACAAGTCTAGATAGGAGCTGCCCATCAGCTCGGAGGAGGAGAATAATGAACGCTAAGTAGCCAAACCAGCTCCCGTATAGCTCAACTAAGCTCGAAGTACTTCCGGGTAGTTCAGCTAAGCTCTGGTAACTGTCGAGTAGCTCACTAGCTCGACCAGCTGCCGGATAGCTCAGCTCAACTCGGGTAACTGTTCGACGGTTGGACGGTTGGGCGGTTACGGAAGGACGGTTGGGCGGTTACGAGGGACGGTTACCAACGAACGGTTATGGCCGAATGGGCGCCTTCTAGAGAAACGGTTGGGAAACGGTTTTCCAAACGAAACTCTATAAATACAAGGCATTTGGGGCGATTTCGGACACGAAAACACTTAGAGAAAAACACAGAAACTCTCGGAGAACATCTTGAGAGAAAACACTTAAGAGAGAGTACGATCGGTGTGACCGAAGGTGAGACGGTTCTAGACTTTGTGTCCGAACCTAAGGAGATATGATACGTACGATCTAGCCTAGGGATTGTTCCGATGACTTAGAAGAAGTCCGGAACGATTAGGGTGATATTGTAGTATCGGGGGATCATTCCTATCATGCATAAACTTGGTTCGAATGGCGGATCGGTTGAAATGGGGATGCGGCTCGGCGGAGGATCGGTGGATCTGTTAAGATCTACCGTGAATCGGCCGAACTGATGCGCATACTTCCACTCTCCGAACTGTTCTTCGTTCCGGGTGGTTTAAAGGCTTAGAGAGCATTGCATGGACTTGCATATAATAAGTAAAACGGATACTTATGCCTCTTTGACTTTCAGGAAAGGATGGTGATCGTGGGAAGGACTTGGCTTAGGCGTGAGAGACTCAAGGCCGGGAAGTTGGGTGGTGATGAATCGGGTAGAATAGGATCGATTATATGAGTGGCTTACCACCAGACCGGTCCGATCCATTCACTATTGAACTCGAAGCGGGAACAACTCCTATATCTAAAGCTCCGTACCGGATGGCACCGGCAGAAATGGCGGAGCTAAAGAAACAATTGGAGGAGTTGTTGGATAAAGGATTTATTAGACCAAGTAGTTCACAATGGGGTGCACCGGTCTTGTTTGTAAAGAAAAAGGATGGTAGCTTTAGGCTATGCATTGACTATCGGGGATTGAATAAAGTTACGGTAAAGAACAAATATCCATTACCCCGGATAGATGAGTTGTTGGACCAACTCGGAGGCGCTAAGTGGTTCTCAAAGATAGACTTAGCCTCGGAATATCATCAAATTCCGATAGAACCATCGGATATTCGGAAGACGGCCTTCTGGACGAGATATAGCCACTATGAGTTCGTAGTGATGCCATTCGGACTAACCAATGCACCGGCAGCCTTTATGAAGATGATGAATAGTGTTTTCCGAGAATTTTTAGATGAGTTTGTGATTATCTTCATTGATGACATACTTGTCTATTCTAAGGATTGGAAAACTCATCAAAATCATCTAAGGGCGGTGCTAGAACGATTAAGGGAACAGAAGTTATTTACGAAGTTAAGCAAATGTTTGTTTTGGCAAAGGAGTATCGGATTCCTTGGACACATAGTATCAGAACAAGGAGTGTCCGTAGATCCGGAGAAAATCAAATCCATTAGGGATTGGCCACGACCAAAGAATGCCACCGAGATTAGAAGTTTCCTTGGTTTGGCGGGATATTACCGAAGGTCCGTAAAGGGCTTTGCAAGTATGTCCCAACCGATGACTCGACTAACCGGAAAGGATACTAAGTTCCAATGGTCGGAGGAATGTGAGAAGAGTTTCTCCGAGTTGAAGGCTATGCTAACAAGCGCTCCGGTATTGGTGTTGCCGGAAGAAGGTGAACCTTACATGGTCTATACGGATGCATCGATCACGGGACTAGGATGCGTATTGATGCAAAAGGGTAGTGTAATCGCATATGCTTCAAGGCAATTGCATAAACACGAAGGAAATTACCCTGCGCATGACTTGGAAATGGCGGCGGTCGTGTTTGCCTTGAAGATTTGGCGATCGTATCTTTACGGAGCCAAAGTACAAATCTTCACCGATCACAAGAGTCTTAAGTACATATTCACCCAGCCGGAGTTAAATCTAAGGCAAAGAAGGTGGATGGAATTTGTGGCGGATTACGACTTAGATATTGCCTATCATCCGGGAAAGGCAAATCAAGTCGCCGATGCCTTAAGTAGGAGACGTTTCGACGTAGAAGCGGAGAAAAACCAAGTGGACTTGGTTAACATGATGGGGACATTGCATTTAAATGCATTATCCAAGGATCTTGAACCATTGGGTTTAGGTGCGGCCGATCAAGCCGATCTACTTAGTAGAATTCGTTTGGCCTAAGAGAAAGACGAGGAGTTGAATACTTGGGCGAAAAATAATAAAACGGAGTACCAAACATCGAACAATGGTACCATAGTGGTGAACGGTCGAGTATGTGTGCCAAATGAAAAGGGTTTGAAGGAAGAAATCCTTAAAGAAGCGCACCAATCAAAGTTCTCGATTCACCCCGGGTCCAATAAGATGTACCGAGACCTAAAAAGGTATTACCATTGGGTCGGAATGAAGAAGGATGTAGCCGCATGGGTTGCTAAGTGTTCGACGTGTCAACTTGTTAAGGCGGAACATCAAGTACCAAGTGGGTTAGTACAAAGCTTACCTATGCCCGAATGGAAATGGGACCATGTAACGATGGACTTTGTTACCGGGTTGCCTACGGGGATAAAGTCTAAGCATAATGCGGTTTGGGTGGTGGTGGACAGATTGACTAAGTCCGCACACTTCATAGCAATTTCTGAAACAGATGGAGCCGAAGATATAGCCACAAGGTATATCGACGAGATAGTACGATTACATGGAGTGCCGATAAGCATTGTGTCGGATCGGGATACAAGATTCACATCACATTTTTGGAAGGCTTTTTAAAAAGCCTTAGGAACGAGGGTGAACTTAAGTACGGCGTACCACCCACAAACGGATGGGTAATCCGAACGGACGATTCAGACCCTTGAGGACATGTTGCGTGCATGTGTCTTGGATTGGGGTGGGAATTGGGAGAAATACCTAAGGTTGGTGGAATTTGCCTATAACAATAGCTATCAAGCTAGCATTGGCATGTCACCTTACGAAGCGTTGTACGGACGAGCATGTCGAACACCGCTATGTTGGACACCGGTGGGCGAACGCATGTTGTTCGGTCCGAAGATTATGGATGAAACAACCGAAAAGATGAAGTTCCTTAAGATCAAACTAAAGGAGACCCAAAACCGACAGAAAAGCTATGCGGATAAGCGTCGTAAGGAGTTGGAATTCCAAGTAGGAGACTTGGTGTACCTTAAGGCCGTAACGTATAAGGGCAAAGGACGATTTTCAACAAGGAAAAAGTTGAGTCCAAGGTACGTTGGCCCATACAAGGTGATCGAACGAGTAGGGGCTGTGGCATACAAACTCAAACTTCCGCCGAAGTTAGATGCTTTTCACAAAGTTTTCCACGTTTCACAACTAAGGAAATGCCTAAGTGAACACGAGGAGCGAGTAGAAGATGTTCCTTCGGAGTTAAAAGAGAACTTAACGGTGGAAGCAAATCCAATTCAGATCGTTGATCGAATGGAAAAGGGGACAAGGCGGAAAAAGATTAGCATGATAAAAGTGTTATGGGATTGCGGAGGCCGCGAAGAAACTACGTGGGAAACCGAAAATAAAATGAAGGCTGATTTTCCTAAGTGGTTTAAAGAGATGGGTAAAGATCAACTTGAGACTGATTCGGGGACGAATCCCATTCAAGGGTGGGAGACTTGTAACGCCCGCGATCCTCAATAGGATCGTCGGATGAGACTTGGTCCGAGAAAAGGAGGAAAAACTCGGATAAGTCTAGATAGGAGCTGCCCATCAGCTCGGAGAAGGAGAATAATGAACGCTAAGTAGCCAAACCAGCTCCCGTATAGCTCAACTAAGCTCGAAGTACTTCCGGGTAGTTCAGCTAAGCTCTGGTAACTGTCGAGTAGCTCAGCTAGCTCTACCAGCTGCCGGGTAGCTCAGCTCAGCTCGGGTAACTGTCCGACGGTTGGACGGTTGGGCGGTTACGGAAGGACGGTTGGGCGGTTACGAGGGACGGTTACCAACGAGCGGTTATGGCCGAATGGGCGCCTTCTAGAGAAACGGTTGGGAAACGGTTTTCCAAACGAAACTCTATAAATACAAGGCATTTGGGGCGATTTCGGACACGAAAACACTTAGAGAAAAACACAGAAACTCTCGGAGAACATCTTGAGAGAAAACACTTAAGAGAGAGTACGATCGGTGTGACCGAAGGTGAGACGGTTCTAGACTTTGTGTCCGAACCTAAGGAGATATGATACGTACGATCTAGCCTAGGGATTGTTCCGATGACTTAGAAGAAGTCCGGAACGATTAGGGTGATATTGTAGTATCGGGGGATCATTCATATCATGCATAAACTTGGTTCGAATGGCGGATCGGTTGAAATGGGGATGCGGCTCGGCGGAGGATCGGTGGATCTGTTAAGATCTACCGTGAATCGGCCGAACTGATGCGCATACTTCCACTCTCCGATCTGTTCTTCGTTCCGGGTGGTTTAAAGGCTTAGAGAGCATTGCATGGACTTGCATATAATAAGTAAAACGGATACTTATGCCTCTTTGACTTTCAGGAAAGGATGGTGATCGTGGGAAGGACTTGGCTTAGGCGTGAGAGATTCAAGGCCGGGAAGATGGGTGGTGATGAATCGGGTAGAATAGGATCGATTATATGACTTGTAATAGCTTATATGCAAACTCATAAGTTGTATCGAATCCTTTTCAATTATCTAATAAAGTATCCGATTCTTTGTTTACTCTAATATCGCATATTGACTCTAAGTAACGAATCTCAGAATATTGTAAAACGGATTGTCTTAAGGAAATGGCCCTAAAATTTGACTAAGGGTCGGATCACTTAGTGATTTGATCGGAGAAAACCTCTCCGGACTTAGGCAGTCTGGATCGGGGTCTTTCAGATCATTGCCATTGATCGAGTTTGCTTATAATAATAGCTTTCATGCGAGTATTAGTATGACAACATACGAGGTTTTGTATGGTAGGCCATATGTCGCACACCTCTGTGTTGGGCAGTAGCCGGAGAAAGCACCGGTGAAAGACAAGTTTTAATTTGGACAGTCAAGAAAGTTAAATCCTCGCTTTATTGGTCCTTTTATGATTCTACAATGTGTTGGAAGTGTAGCTTATCGCTTAGAACTATCTCCAGAATTGGGATATATGCATAAAACGTTCCACGTATTGATGTTGAGGAAGTACCATCATGACCCATTTCAATTGTGAACTTTGAACCATTACAAATTCAAGAAGACTGATGAAGAAGAACCAATTCATATATTAGAGACTAGAGTGAAAGAGCCGAGGAAAAAACTATTCTCCTTGTTAAGATCCTCTGGACGAATCATGGTACCTAGGAAGCGACATGGGAACTGGAGTGTGAGATGAAAACGAAGTATCCCCATTTATTTCAGATAAATCTCTGAATTCGAGGACGAATTCTTGTCAAGGAGGTGGAACTAAAACGCCCATAATTAAAAAATGAGGAATTAGATTTTAGGTTAAACTGATCAATTTGAAACTATCTGATTTCAGGTTGATTTCTAATCGATTCAGAAGTTTGAAGTAGAATATGTAAACAGGCAAAAGTCTAGGTATTAAAGGGCAATAAGGGAAATTATGAGTGCACTTGAGTTTATCTTTTCCGAAATCGGAGGGAGAGTATTTGGCAAGTCGAATCTTCGTTCCTGAACCCTAATACGTCGTATATATATGTGTTTTAAAGCCCCTAAGAATTAGAAGCCGAATCTATCCTCAATTTGAGAATTTTGTTTGAGTTTTTGAGCTCCTTTTTTCCTCAATTCCGATTTGCATATTTTTATAATTTATGATCGGAATTCGTTCTGATTTAGGTTGGTTGTGGCCTCTGTTGGTGATTTAGTTCTGGGTTGTTATGAGCTTTGATAGAATAGTTTGGTAAGCTTCATCTTCTTCCTTCTTCAATTTTCTTTCATGGAAGTGAGTTTCAAGCTCTTTAATGGTGGATTTCGCTTCATAAGAATCCAACGCCACTGACATCTTATCAAATGGAAGTCGGAATTGATCGGAATCTGATTGGTAACTATTTCAATTTTGTTGATTCATAGTCAAATCGGGATTTAGTTACGCCAGTTCGTAACGTTTTGAAACCGGTTTTGGGACGATCTGTCTATGTAGACTACTCGTTTGAATCGAATTCGTTGAGTTTTAAATTTAAACCGATCGTAATTCGGATCGCTTCGGTTGATTTTGAAAACGGTTTTGGAAAATTTGATAGCTGATTAAGATTTCTCTTGAAATTATCTTTCCGTTGGTATAGTGTACGGATTTTCTAATAGACAGTTGAATTTAAGTGAATTAATTGGTGATTTGGGACGTGTCTAGAATTTCCGTTAACCATTCGTTCGGTCCGAAAATCTTTTCCAGGTGAGTTCTAAATCCCAAATTAGTTATTATACATTTGTATAATATTTAAGAATATGATAGAAAGGAGAAATGAATTATTAGTATGTTTGAATTCTGAAAATTAATTATTTGTTTTAGTGTTATTATTCTGAATATGATTATGGTAATAAGATATGATATTTTGTTAAGACCGGTATGAGCATGCTATTTTGATTTAGCTAGATCTATTTAGCAATTTGTGCTGGCCGGCATCGCCAAAAGATGTATTCCGTATTCTGATATTCTGTTTGTGGTATTGAGGTCAGTTAACGCCGGACTGTACTTCCTTATCACCTCCTTAGGGGCCAGCATCTCTATCGAGTATATTGTGTATATATTATGTTAGTATATGGTTTGGATCAACCCATGTTGGGGTTGTACCATTCCGACGTTGCATTGCTAGATACATGGTCATTCTGTCTGATAATATTATTCTGTTTTGATGATTTGATAATATACCTTCTGATGTGATTTACTTATAAGTAATTAAATAGGAATTTATGTCTGTTAGTACCAACACGTAAACATTTTTCTGTGGGGGATCAGACCGTGTTGGTACTTGTTTGTCGGGTTTGTAGTCTCACTAGGAGATTTTTTGCTCACATAAGTTCTGATTACATAAAGAGGGCATTGAGGAGGAGGAGCGTGTAGCTGACGTTTAGAGTCTTTTTTTTTTTGTTTCAGTTTAGCGCGAGACTTGGTAGTTCTTTTTACATCACTTTTATTTCTCAGATTTGAATTTTCTGAAATTTCAAATTTTATGTATTTTGTGAAATTTTGAATTTTTATTTATTATTTTATTAAAGTTCGAAATTTATTTAATTTTTTTTGAGTCGTTACAATGATCTCCATAAGGAAAACTCTAACCTTAAAAATGGAGATTTCTAAATTTTAGTGTGAATTTAAAATAGTGAACCCCAAATTAATATAGTAAAAAAATTAGAGATCTCTATGTTGGAGTTGAAAATGAAGATTAGTTTGAGAAAAGCTTACTTCAAAATAGATTTTGAAAATTAATATAGAGATGGTCTAAGTCTCTTTATTAAAAAACTGCAAATGATATTAATATCATGCTATTATTTAAAGCATTAAAATATATATGTAGATATGAGATAAACTCATAATTTTATTACAACTCTCTGATACAAAATTAGAACGATAATCTAGCTTTGATGACTTAGTTCATACGACATGAAATACAAAGATATCTTACATTAATATTATTTAGTTTTAAAAAGAAGCGATTGATGGTTTATAATGTTTTATTATTTAGGATTTATTAGGGAGCCTCACCAACCATGGAAGTACAAATCCCGGTGGTGTATTATTACTTCTGGTAGAATAAAGCCCATCTTTTTTTGCAATCCATCGACGTAGCTGGCCACATCGATAACGAGCTGCTGCTCTGTATACTCGAATATCTTGATAGTTTTCGAATGTATCCTGATACGTTAAAAGACAAAAAATTTCTCTCCTTTTATAATAGACGATACCTTCTTCAAAAAAAAATCTCCTTGGAACGGTTGCGTTTTTTAACTCTACAACTCTGAGATCTGCGTCTGGGTTCTTGCTACGACAATGAACTTTGAGAATTTTACCAGGAGGGAGGTTGTTAAAAACTTCTATTTGATTCAACGTGCAAGCTTCATTCAGCCAAGCATACATAATAATGATCACCATCAAACCTATGAAGTAATTCATTTTTGTAGGAATAAATAAGTTTTGGAGTAATAAAGTAATCAATGTGTAAAATTTATACTTTTTTTTTGTGGTAAATATTTTACCTTTCATTATCAAGTAATTTATTTATGGCTTTAGTTAAATCTTAAAAAAAAAAACATCAACCAAGAATGGTCAAATGAGAGTTTAGTGCCGAAAAGAATGGTTGACCAATAAAATCAAATATTTTTTTTGGCCAACACGGGTCTAGTATGCGAAGGTACCTTGAATTCACCAGCAAAACTAAAATGGATATTCAAAACTGATCTTGAATTTTTGATCCACTAAATTTTTTTTTTTATTTCAAATCCATTTGACGTATGCATAAGAAATTTTTGTTCTAAACTTCTAATAAGAGAATGAGTTATGAATCTAGTAATAACATGCCAACTAAAAGCAATATATGTTTAATTATATAAGATCAAAACAATATGGTTAAGTATTTTACAGTTTTTGACATAATATATATAAACATGAAAATTAATTATACAGATAACACAATTAAAGTTGGCTAACTAACTGAAATACATGGCTAAGTTCTATATCTAAATTTAGAGAATTCAAATTTCAAATATATGTATGATAGTTAGAAGGGTCTATTTGATGGATCCTAAACATTTTTTTTTTGAAGACTAATTCAACTTATTTTGCATGAATTTCAGAATTGTAAGATAATCAATTTGATTTTATTACATATATTTTACTGATAAAAATCTAGGAGAATGCATCTTGGATCATATAATGTATTAAATTTTTAAAAAACTACTAGTTATATATATCATCTTTATTTTAAAAGAGATTTTTGATGCTTATGTGTGAAGCTCACAATTAATCTCAATTTTTTTTTAATTTTACTATTTTCCTTGCCAAACAATCTTATTTCTATATATTACTTATTTTTATTATTCAAAAATTATTGTTACATTTACAATATATCTTTATTTACTATTCGGAATCAAAGGGATATGTTTGTTTTGGTAATATCTTTAAATCCGTAAATGTCATTTATGGTTTATGGTAATTTTGTTCAGATTACCAAATCTCAACGGGCAAGATCATGTCGTGGATCCATGTCAAGTAACGAAATTGACAAATTCGGTTCCGTCTGAGTCGAGTCCATGATCCGCGTGTCGATGCACCAAAGAAATCCAAGATCCACGTCTTGATCCAATCCATGATCCGCGGTTTTTTAAGTTGTAATTATACTTTTACCCCTGAACGAATATTCTCATTTACTCTTTGAATGTAATTTTTCCAGTGGCATTCCTTGTAATATCTTACAACTTAAAGGTCTTTTCTTACCTAATGATTCCCAATTAATAGTATATATATATATATATATATATATATATATATATATATATATATATATATATATATATAAAATGAACTCATAATTTTATTACAATGCTATGATGAACTCATAATTTTATTACAATGCTATGATGAACTCATAATTTTATTACAATGCTCTGACACAAAATTAGAACGGTTATCTAGCTCTTATGACTTAGTTCATACGACATGAACACAAAGATATCTTACATTAATATTAGTTAGTTCTATAAAAGAAGCGGTTGATGGTTTATATTGCTTTATTATTTAGGAGGGTTATTAATTAGGGAGCTTCACCAACCATGGAAATACAAATCCCGGTGGTTTATCATGATTTTTTGTAAAGTAAATCCCATCTCTTTTTGCAATCCATCGACGTAGCTGGCCACATCGATAACGAGCTGCTGCTCTGCGTACTGGAATATCATAATAGTTTTCGAATGTATCCTTATACGATAAACGACAATAAATTTCTCTCTTTTTATAATAGACGATACCTTCTTCAAATAAAAATTTCCTTGAAACGGTAGCGTTTCTTAACTGTACAACTCTGAAATCTGTGTTTGGGTTCTTGCTACGACAATGAACATCGAGAATTGTACCAGGAGGGAGGTTGTTTATAACTTCTATTTGAATATACGCGCAAGCTTCATTCAACCAAGCATTCATAATAATGATCACCATCAAACCTATGAAGTGATTCATTTTTGTAGGAATAAATATAATTTTTGGAGTAATAAAGTAATCAGTATGTAAAATTTATACTTTTTGTTTGTGGAAAACATTTTACCTTTATTTATCAAGTAATCTGTTTATGGCTTTAGTTAAATCTTAAAAAAAAAAAATCAACCAAGAATGGTCAAATGAGAGTTTAGTGCCGAAAATAATGGTTGACCAATAAAATAAACGCACATTGAATTCACCACCAAAACTAAAAAGGATATTCCAACTGATCTTGAATTTTTGATCCACTAATTTTTTTTTTTTCAAATCCATTTGACGTATGCATAAGAAATTTTTGTTCTAAACTCCTAATAAGAGAATGAGTTATGAATCTAGTAATAACATGCCAACTAAAAGCGATATATGTTTAATTATTTAAGATCAAAACAATATGGTTAAGTATTTTACAGTTTTTGACATAATCTATATAAACATGAAAATTATACAGATAACACAATTAAAGTTGGCTAACTAACTGAAATACATGGCTAAGTTCGATATCTAAATTTTGAGAATTCAAACTTCAAATACATGTATGATAGTTAGAAGGGTCTATTTGATGGATCCTAACCGTTTATTTCTTAAAGACTAATTCAACTTATTTTGCATGAATTTCAGAATTGTAAGATAATCAATTTGATTTTATTACATATATTTTATTGATAAAAATCTAGGAGAATGCATCTTGGATCATATAATGTAATAAAAGTTTTTAAAAACTATTAGTTATATATATCATCTTTATATTAAAAGAGATTTTTGATGCTTATGTGTGAAGCTCACAATTAATCTCAATTTTTTTAATTCTACTATGTTCCTTGCCAAACACTCTTATTTCTATATATTACTTATTCTTATTATTCAAAAATTAAATAAAAATATATATACATATTAATTAAACTTACCAAAATTAAATATTTCAAATTTTCAAATTAAGAAAGCTTCTAAATAAATATTTATTAAATTCCTTGTGTTTTTAAATTGGTTAATTAAACAATATAACATATTATAATAATTTCAACACAAAAGTCCCTTTATATGTTATAAAACTTTAAATTGAAACTACAAAATAGTGGGTGTATTGACATGGTTTAGCGACTGAAAGTCTCATATGCAAAACAAGATTATTTATAATTAGATTGCTTTCTTCCCAAGTTTCTTTCTCTAGGATTCTTTCGTCTGGTTTGGTTCTTTATTTTCTTCTTCTAGGATTCTTCAGCTTGGGTCAAAGAATGCTTAACAAACAAAGAAAGATTATACGTTACTTTCATTTGTTCATATATCCAGAAAAGTTTAGTATAATATGTAGTTTATTCTTTCAAAATTAAGATCATTACCTCTCTAATGATTCAGGTGCCTATGTTTCTGCGTTTGTTTCGGACAAAAGGAATCTTGAACCAATCTGGTTTGTAGGAAAACAGTATGCATCCAAATGTCAATCCAAAGGCAGTACCAAGTATGGATCCTATTGCAGCTGCTATCCAATTCAACACCTCTTCTTCATATTCCTCTTCCTCTTCCTCTGGCGTTTCACTTGGTTGCGATGTTTTCGCGTGGATATCTTCACAAACTTTCTCAAGTGAAGGGCTAAAAAGTCCCTGGTTATCCGCAAAGGAAGAGCAATTCTGTGTTTGAAATTGAGTGCCCCCTGGTAATAGACCAACCAGCTGGTTATGCGAGAAGTTCATGTACGCAAGGTATGAGAGTTTCCCTAACTCTTGTGGAATTTCTCCTGAAAGCTTGTTTTGGGAAACGTCAAGTGACTCAAGAGCGGTGAGGTTCCCCATAGATGATGGGATGTGGCCAGTGAAAGCATTGTTTGACAAGTTAAGCACATGAAGCTCTTTTAATAGACCAATGGAATTTGGAATCTTTCCTTCAAATTTGTTTCCCGAAAAGTTGATCGCCGTAAAGATTTTTAGGACACGTACCAGCTCCATCTCTACACCTTTGTATATCAAAACCATTGACACAAAGTAGTAATAGTCTGTACTCATGTACTTTGACTCAGACAATGGCATGGTCTCTACATTAGATTGATCTTCATTTCTTTCCAGTGAGAACATTGCAGTCCAATTGACAAAGAAATTTGGTGGCAACGTACCATTGAATTGATTACCGGATATGTCGATGATTTGCAACTTAGAAAACTGGGTTTGCTCTATTGGTCCATAAAATGCATTGTAGCGAAGGACTAGAACTTGTAGCTCTTCTAGAAAACTCATCCAGAAAGGAAACGTATCAATGATTCTGTTGCTCTCCACATTCAGAACTTCAAGAGAAGATATATGAATCAACGATCTTGGAAGCTTTCCTACTAGTTGGTTATAGCCGACGTCAAGGGAAATTAGACTTTCAAATAAATTCTTTGGAAGACCTCCACTAAGACGATTATTTCGAAGATTTAGAGCTTGAATATATGGAGCTTGGAGATATCTCGTACAACTAGGGATTGAACCATTGAATTTGTTGTTAGACAAATCAAGAGTGCTGAGATAAGGCAACTCACATATTAGAGATGGAATCTTGCCCGTGAAATTGTTATTGGAGCCAAAAAAACTTGCTTATAGTTGGTTCTTGGACAGAGGAGAGTCCAAGTTTAGTTATTCTTTCGAAACCGATGAAAGTGTTGTTGGAAAGATTCACGTACTGCAAAACAGGGAGTAACCATAACCATCCAGGCACTTGACCTTTGATCTTATTGTTGGAAATGTCTAGAGTCACCATAAGCTTTTGGGTTCTTAGGAACTCTGGAAACTCGGTAATACCGCATCCCGACAAGTACAACCGACTTATCAATACCAATGTAGAATCAGAAAGTGAACTCTTGTTTGAAGTAGAAACATGGTTGCCTGAGAGATCCAGTGAATCTAGTAACTGAAAACTTGATAAGATTGCATTCAAGTCAATCGTAGTGGTGGTGTTCAAATGGGAGAGGTAGAGATGTTCGAGCGACTTAAGCTGCGAGAAGATAGTAAAGTCAACTAAGCCTTGGGTGTTGCAATGGGAAATATCAAGCTCCTTAAGGTTAACTAATTTGGAAATATATTTATGGATTGGCCCTCTAAAGTTGTTATTGCCAAGTCGTAAGATTGTTAGATTAGATGATAAAGATATATTCCCAAACTCAAGAGTGCCGTTGAGTTGGTTATTTACCAAACTAATAGTTTCTAAAGAAGGAATGGTGAAGAGAGAAGAAGGGAGAGTTCCAGTGAAATCATTTTCTGTTGCATCAAACAACTCCAAGTTGGAGAGTGAGCTCATGTTAGAAGGAAGAGAGCCAGTAAAATGATTGTAAATAAGAGATAATTTTGACAGTTTTGTTAGGTTTAGTAGTGCAAGGGGGAGGCTACCACTAAGGCTGTTGTAATCAACGACGAATATGGCTAATTCGTTTAAATTACCAAAAGAAGATGGGATTTCACCAACAAAATTGTTAACGGAGAGGACAAGATATGAGAGATGAGAAAGGTTTCCAAGTGAAGATGGAATTTTACCAAAAAAATTGTTATGATGGAGGTTGAGAGAGTTGAGATGCGTAAGATTTCCAAGTGAAGATGGGATTTCACCCGAAAAACGGTTACGATCAAGGATGAGAAAGGTGAGATTCAAAAGACTTCCAAGTGAAGAAGGGAGTTCACCATCAAAACTGTTACGAGTGAGGCAGAGATTGGTAAGACTAGAAAGATTTCCAATCGAAGAAGGAATCCAACCACTGAAATTGTTAAAAGAGAGGTTGAAAGATGTGAGATGCGAAAGATGTCCAAGTGAAGATGGGATTTGACCACTAAAATTGTTATGAGAGAAGTCAAGAAAGGTGAGATGAGAAAGGTTTCTAATCGAAGAAGGAATCCTACCATTGAAATGATTTCTAGAAATGTCGAGAGTGGTGAGATTAGAGAGGGTTTCAAGTGAAGATGGGATTTGACCAATAAAATCATTATTAGAAAGGTCAAGAGTGGTTAGAAAACGAAGTTGTGGAAGCCTAAAAAGACTACTATTGGAATTGAGTTGGCCACTTAGGCAACTGAAGCTAAGATCTAGCTCGATCACATCCCCAAACTTGGCATCACATTTGATACCGTCCCAATAACAACAATCGCTGTTATTCGTCCATGACTCCGTCTTCGGAGGAATGCTGTCTAAACAAGAGGCCTCCAAAGTTTCAAACTCGTTCTTGAACTCGAGAATTGCATCCCTTTGATCATGATTACACAAGTGTCTAGTAGGAGCCGCAAACACGTCAAGAAAATTCAAAATGAAAATGATGAGAAAAGAAAGAGTAATAGAGCCTTTCATCTTTTTTTCTAGGTGTTTTTTTTTTCTTACTTTCTTGAATATCAATAATGAAAAACCAAGAAATGGAAATTGTGATGATAACATGGTTTCATATTCATGTCTTTATATACAGAATAGAGATAAACCAGTCTTCTTCACGTTGGACGCATTGTGTAAAAGTCTCCACCATTTTTATTCATTGAGGCCAAACTAGCTACTAAAAGAGGATGAAACAAAAACGGAGAACTGGTGTGTGGACTTTGTAGGTAATGATCCAAATTTTATTTTTTTTCACGACATTAAAGAGCCATCTGAAATCTCAACCACATTAAAGAGCCATCTGAAATCTCCACCACATTTTTTTTCTTTCAAAGTTTGTCGTAGCATTAAAACAAGACAGGGATAGATATTATTATCAATTGATTTTTGTCTGGATAATATCGTTTTTGTTGAATTTAGTGGTTTTATATATCCTTTTATTGACTTACATCCAGATGAGCCAGTGAAACTGTTCAAGACTGATAGAGTAATAATGTAATATCGTAGATTAATTATTAAAAAGAAAACCTTAACTTCTTTTTCAGTTAATGCAAATAAAGTTGCAACTTTGAATCAGTCAATATATAAATACTGTAACACCCCGGTTTTAGGAATATGGTGGTGCATGCAGAGAGGTTTAAATGAATTGATTTGGCCACCTATATTACCAAAAGTGCACTTATTTTATGACCTTCGGGGAACTGTGTGAGTGAGGACAAAACACAGGAAAAGATTATATGGTGATTTGTAGGGTCGGTAACAAGTTCTGTCCAACCTACTACAAGAAAACATGGTTTTCCCGACTACAATTGGTGATTGTACATGTAGTCTCTAAATTTGGCGACTACATGGCTACTATTTAGCGACTTTGGACTATAAAAATAACAAAGTTATTTTTGTTGTGTGTTTCTAGTAGTAAAAAGCTGGATAGGGTGGTCTGTCCCGGTCAAATTCGACTACTAGTTTTAGTAATAATCACGATACCGTTTTCGTAAATATTTTAACATATTATTGTTTAGGACAATATACATACATTTTAAATTTTGTTAAATTTTTAATGGTATCAAATTAAATAAACATTACATATTATTTCGCATAGAATACTGAATACCCTTTCAGTTTGAAGCTTTATTTAACGACTATTTGGCGACTCGTATTGTAGTCGGAAAAAACCATGTTTTCTTGTAGTGATATATATATCGTATTCTAACTTTAAACACCCTGACCTAGAAATAAACCATAACGATTTTTAACTTAAAAAAGATTTAGATACAAAATCTTGTTAAGAAGATAAAGTAATGAGAAAAATAAAAACCGAAAATTTATTAACATGCAGACCAATAGCATAAAATTTACGGAAGACTACACTACCGTCTCATAATCATAACTTAAAATATTATCTTAAATATTCATCATCCCTATGGTATTCTGATCAACTCTTTACGATTAGTTGGGTCATATGTAGTTTCCGGACAGGAGCAACCGACAATATGAAAGTGGATCAAGTTCACCACCGCATTTGGGGACGCGTTAGACTTCCATGCCTCAGATTTTGGCTAACCATGTGCGGTACTACAAGGGAGACCATCTTCCCTCCCCCATCCGGAAAGGATGTTGGGGGGGCGATGATTTGTGACACCAAGCAAATATGCCCTCTGCCATAAGGCTTGGGACGCAATTTATGTGCAAAGACTCAATCGATGGTTCACATGATTCTACAAACACACTATGTATCACATTTCGCTACATTCATCGATACGAGAGCCGAGATATCGGTTTCCAAGAGTGGTTTTAGACTTTAGATCGCAGCACAACATCCGCGCACACACCTTCTTCGGGGAGGAGAATGCCGGCCATTCGTTTGCATGTTCCTTGACACTCTTTGGATCGGGGTTTTTTGATATCCTGAAACTACGCACTCGACTAGACCGAGATAGATTTCCCACTACAGGAAAATGAAGCATCTGTAGCGCCCGAATAACGCTATAGATCCTAACTCTACTGTAGCGTTTTAACAAGCGCTCTATCATCGCCCGTCATAATAGGTCGGAGACATATTATAGCGGTTTTTTGTTCTGCTACCATAAAGTTAGTTATTACAGCGCTTTTCATTATGCTATAATTAATAATATAATAGCGATTAATATTCGATATTAAATACTACTATTGACAGCATATTTATTTTGCTACATATAAAATGACAATAGCAGTTAATAAACTGCAATTGTTTCAATTTATGGCATTTTGTTTTGGTGCAATAGTTGACCATCCATTTCCAGTTCCAATTCTGTTTTGATCAAATTATTTACAAATTAATATTATATAAAACAGATTTAAAAAGACAAAATGAAATTCATATTAGATAAACATGTCAAATTACATGATCATGCCTTAGCAAGTACTGAATTCACCAAAATAACAATGTTGGTACTCAATCAGTTTAGAAAAACATGATTTTATCATTAGGCCAAGCCACAATACTACCTACTGCATCGGCAATGGTTTGAATTTCAGAGTTTGGTCTCCACACAGCTGCATCTCCAACCTTTGACACTTCTACCCAAACCTTGCTCGCATTGGCACCAAGAGGCATATGATGGACTGTGTCAGATGGATTAGATGGACATACTCTTCCTTCTGCTACTTTTTCTCTGGAGTTTTTGCAATCTAACAAGATGCATTTCTTCTTGACTGATTTGCTTGTGCTACCAGTGCTGTTACTTAAGCTCTACAATATGCAAAAATCACAAATTACTTAAATCCATCATTCATCATTCATCAGTGAAGTTCCTTAAGATCAAACTAAAGGAGGCCCAAAACCGACAGAAAAGCTATGCGGATAAGCGTCGTAAGGAGTTGGAATTCCAAGTAGGAGACTTGGTGTACCTTAAGGCCGTAACGTATAAGGGCAAAAGACGATTTTCAACAAGGAAAAAGTTGAGTCCAAGGTACGTTGGCCCATACAAGGTGATCGAACGAGTAGGGGCTGTGGCATACAAACTCAAACTTCCGCCGAAGTTAGATGCTTTTCACAAGGTTTTCCACGTTTCACAACTAAGGAAATGCCTAAGTGAACACGAGGAGCGAGTAGAAGATGTTCCTTCGGAGTTAAAAGAGAACTTAACGGTGGAAGCAAATCCAATTCAGATCGTTGATCGAATGGAAAAGGGGACAAGGCGGAAAAAGATTAGCATGATAAAAGTGTTATGGGATTGCGGAGGCCGCGAAGAAACTACGTGGGAAACCGAAAATAAAATGAAGGCTAATTTTCCTAAGTGGTTTAAAGAGATGGGTAAAGATCAACTTGAGACTGATTCGGGGACGAATCCCATTCAAGGGTGGGAGACTTGTAACGCCCGCGATCCTCAATAGGATCGTCGGATGAGACTTGGTCCGAGAAAAGGAGGAAAAACTCGGATAAGTCTAGATAGGAGCTGCCCATCAGCTCGAAGAAGGAGAATAATGAACGCTAAGTAGCCAAACCAGCTCCCATATAGCTCAACTAAGCTCGAAGTACTTCCGGGTAGTTCAGCTAAGCTCTGGTAACTCTCGAGTAGCTCAGCTAGCTCGACCAGCTGCCGGGTAGCTCAGCTCAGCTCGGGTAACTGTCCGACGGTTGGACGGTTGGGCGGTTACGGAAGGACGGTTGGGCGGTTACGAGGGACGGTTACCAACGAGCGGTTATGGCCGAATGGGCGCCTTCTAGAGAAACGGTTGGGAAACGGTTTTCCAAACGAAACTCTATAAATACAAGGCATTTGGGGCGATTTCGGACACGAAAACACTTAGAGAAAAACACAGAAACTCTCGGAGAACATCTTGAGAGAAAACACTTAAGAGAGAGTACGATCGGTGTGACCGAAGGTGAGACGGTTCTAGACTTTGTGTCCGAACCTAAGGAGATATGATACGTACGATCTAGCCTAGGGATTGTTCCGATGACTTAGAAGAAGTCCGGAACGATTAGGGTGATATTGTAGTATCGGGGGATCATTCATATCATGCATAAACTTGGTTCGAATGGCGGATCGGTTGAATGGGGATGCGGCTCGGCGGAGGATCGGTGGATCTGTTAAGATCTACCGTGAATCGGCCGAACTGATGCGCATACTTCCACTCTCCGATCTGTTCTTCGTTCCGGGTGGTTTAAAGGCTTAGAGAGCATTGCATGGACTTGCATATAATAAGTAAAACGGATACTTATGCCTCTTTGACTTTCAGGAAAGGATGGTGATCGTGGGAAGGACTTGGCTTAGGCGTGAGAGACTCAAGGCCGGGAAGATGGGTGGTGATGAATCGGGTAGAATAGGATCGATTATATGACTTGTAATAGCTTATATGCAAACTCATAAGTTGTATCGAATCCTTTTTAATTATCTAATAAAGTATCCGATTCTTTGTTTACTCTAATATCGCATATTGACTCTAAGTAACGAATCTCAGAATATCGTAAAACGGATTGTTTTAAGGAAATGGCCCTAAAATTTGACTAAGGGTCGGATCACTTAGTGATTTGATCGGAGAGAACCTCTCCGGACTTAGGCAGTCCGGATCGGGGTCTTTCAGATCATTGCCATTGATCGAGTTTGCTTATAATAAGAGCTTTCATGCAAGTATTAGTATGATAACATACGAGGTTTTGTATGGTAGGCCATATGTCGCACACCTCTGTGTTGGGCAGTAGCCGGAGAAAGCACCGTGAAAGACAAGTTTTAATTTGGACAGTCAAGAAAGTTAAATCCTCGCTTTATTGGTCCTTTTATGATTCTACAATGTGTTGGAAGTGTAGCTTATCGCTTAGAACTATCTCCAGAATTGGGATATATGCATAAAACGTTCCACGTATTGATGTTGAGGAAGTACCATCATGACCCATTTCAATTGTGAACTTTGAACCATTACAAATTCAAGAAGACTGATGAAGAAGAACCAATTCATATATTAGAGACTAGAGTGAAAGAGCCGAGGAAAAAACTATTCTCCTTGTTAAGATCCTCTGGACGAATCATGGTACCTAGGAAGCGACATGGGAACTGGAGTGTGAGATGAAAACGAAGTATCCCCATTTATTTCAGATAAATCTCTGAATTCGAGGACGAATTCTTGTCAAGGAGGTGGAACTAAAACGCCCATAATTAAAAAATGAGGAATTAGATTTTAGGTTAAACTGATCAATTTGAAACTATCTGATTTCAGGTTGATTTCTAATCGATTCAGAAGTTTGAAGCAGAATATGTAAACATGCAAAAGTCTAGGTATTAAAGGGCAATAAGGGAAATTATGAGTGCACTTGAGTTTATCTTTTCCGAAATCGGAGGGAGAGTATTTGGCAAGTCCAATCTTCGTTCCTGAACCCTAATACGTCGTATATATATGTGTTTTAAAGCCCCTAAGAATTAGAAGCCGAATCTATCCTCAATTTGAGAATTTTGTTTGAGTTTTTGAGCTCCTTTTTTCCTCAATTCCGATTTGCATATTTTTATAATTTATGATCGGAATTCGTTGTGATTTAGGTTGGTTGTGGCCTCTGTTGGTGATTTAGTTCTGGGTTGTTATGAGCTTTGATAGAATAGTTTGGTAAGCTTCATCTTCTTCCTTCTTCAATTTTCTTTCATGGAAGTGAGTTTCAAGCTCTTTAATGGTGGATTTCGCTTCATAAGAATCCAACGCCACTGACATCTTATCAAATGGAAGTCGGAATTGATCGGAATCTGATTGGTAACTATTTCAATTTTGTTGATTCATAGTCAAATCGGGATTTAGTTATGCCAGTTCGTAACGTTTTGAAACCGGTTTTGGGACGATCTGTCTATGTAGACTACTCGTTTGAATCGAATTCGTTGAGTTTTAAATTTAAACCGATCGTAATTCGGATCGCTTCGGTTGATTTTGAAAACGGTTTTGGAAAATTTGATAGCTGATTAAGATTTCTCTTGAAATTATCTTTCCGTTGGTATAGTGTACGGATTTTCTAATAGACAGTTGAATTTAAGTGAATTAATTGGTGATTTGGGACGTGTCTAGAATTTCCGTTAACCATTCGTTCGGTCCGAAAATCTTTTCCAGGTGAGTTCTAAATCCCAAATTAGTTATTATACATTTGTATAATATTTAAGAATATGATAGAAAGGAGAAATGAATTATTAGTATGTTTGAATTCTGAAAATTAATTATTTGTTTTAGTGTTATTATTCTGAATATGATTATGGTAATAAGATATGATATTTTGTTAAGACCGGTATGAGCATGCTATTTTGATTTAGCTAGATCTATTTAGCAATTTGTGCTGGCCGGCATCGCCAAAAGATGTATTCCGTATTCTGATATTCTGTTTGTGGTATTGAGGTCAGTTAACGCCGGACTGTACTTCCTTATCACCTCGTTAGGGGCCAGCATCTCTATCGAGTATATTGTGTATATATTATGTTAGTATATGGTTTGGATCAACCCATGTTGGGGTTGTACCATTCCGACGTTGCATTGCTAGATACATGGTCATTCTGTCTGATAATATTATTCTGTTTTGATGATTTGATAATATACCTTCTGATGTGATTTACTTATAAGTAATTAAATAGGAATTTATGTCTGTTAGTACCAACACGTGAACATTTTTCTGTGGGGGATGAGACCGTGTTGGTACTTGTTTGTCGGGTTTGTAGTCTCACTAGGAGATTTTTTGCTCACATAAGTTCTGATTACATAAAGAGGGCATTGAGGAGGAGGAGCGTGTAGCTGACGTTTAGAGTCTTTTTTTTTTTGTTTCAGTTTAGCGCGAGACTTGGTAGTTCTTTTTAAATCACTTTTATTTCTCAGATTTGAATTTTCTGAAATTTCAAATTTTATGTATTTTGTGAAATTTTGAATTTTTATTTATTATTTTATTAAAGTTCGAAATTTATTTAAATTTTTTTGAGTCGTTACAATGATCTCCATAAGGAAAACTCTAACCTTAAAAATGGAGATTTCTAAATTTTAGTGTGAATTTAAAATAGTGAACCCCAAATTAATATAGTAAAAAAATTAGAGATCTCTATGTTGGAGTTGAAAATGAAGATTAGTTTGAGAAAAGCTTACTTCAAAATAGATTTTGAAAATTAATATAGAGATGGTCTAAGTCTCTTTATTAAAAAACTGCAAATGATATTAATATCATGCTATTATTTAAAGCATTAAAATATATATGTAGATATGAGATAAACTCATAATTTTATTACAACTCTCTGATACAAAATTAGAACGATAATCTAGCTTTGATGACTTAGTTCATACGACATGAAATACAAAGATATCTTACATTAATATTATTTAGTTTTAAAAAGAAGCGATTGATGGTTTATAATGTTTTATTATTTAGGATTTATTAGGGAGCCTCACCAACCATGGAAGTACAAATCCCGGTGGTGTATTATTACTTCTGGTAGAATAAAGCCCATCTTTTTTTGCAATCCATCGACGTAGCTGGCCACATCGATAACGAGCTGCTGCTCTGTATACTCGAATATCTTGATAGTTTTCGAATGTATCCTGATACGTTAAAAGACAAAAAATTTCTCTCCTTTTATAATAGACGATACCTTCTTCAAAAAAAAATCTCCTTGGAACGGTTGCGTTTTTTAACTCTACAACTCTGAGATCTGCGTCTGGGTTCTTGCTACGACAATGAACTTTGAGAATTTTACCAGGAGGGAGGTTGTTAAAAACTTCTATTTGATTCAACGTGCAAGCTTCATTCAGCCAAGCATACATAATAATGATCACCATCAAACCTATGAAGTAATTCATTTTTGTAGGAATAAATATAAGTTTTGGAGTAATAAAGTAATCAATGTGTAAAATTTATACTTTTTTTTTGTGGAAAATATTTTACCTTTCATTATCAAGTAATTTATTTATGGCTTTAGTTAAATCTTAAAAAAAAAAACATCAACCAAGAATGGTCAAATGAGAGTTTAGTGCCGAAAAGAATGGTTGACCAATAAAATCAAATATTTTTTTTGGCCAACACGGGTCTAGTATGCGAAGGTACCTTGAATTCACCAGCAAAACTAAAATGGATATTCAAAACTGATCTTGAATTTTTGATCCACTAAATTTTTTTTTTTATTTCAAATCCATTTGACGTATGCATAAGAAATTTTTGTTCTAAACTTCTAATAAGAGAATGAGTTATGAATCTAGTAATAACATGCCAACTAAAAGCGATATATGTTTAATTATATAAGATCAAAACAATATGGTTAAGTATTTTACAGTTTTTGACATAATATATATAAACATGAAAATTAATTATACAGATAACACAATTAAAGTTGGCTAACTAACTGAAATACATGGCTAAGTTCTATATCTAAATTTTGAGAATTCAAATTTCAAATATATGTATGATAGTTAGAAGGGTCTATTTGATGGATCCTAAACATTTTTTTTTTGAAGACTAATTCAACTTATTTTGCATGAATTTCAGAATTGTAAGATAATCAATTTGATTTTATTACATATATTTTACTGATAAAAATCTAGGAGAATGCATCTTGGATCATATAATGTATTAAATTTTTAAAAAACTACTAGTTATATATATCATCTTTATTTTAAAAGAGATTTTTGATGCTTATGTGTGAAGCTCACAATTAATCTCAATTTTTTTTAATTTTACTATTTTCCTTGCCAAACAATCTTATTTCTATATATTACTTATTTTTATTATTCAAAAATTATTGTTACATTTACAATATATCTTTATTTACTATTCGGAATCAAAGGGATATGTTTGTTTTGGTAATATCTTTAAATCCGTAAATGTCATTTATGGTTTATGGTAATTTTGTTCAGATTACCAAATCTCAACGGGCAAGATCATGTCGTGGATCCATGTCAAGTAACGAAATTGACAAATTCGGTTCCGTCTGAGTCGAGTCCATGATCCGCGTGTCGATGCACCAATGAAATCCAAGATCCACGTCTTGATCCAATCCATGATCCGCGGTTTTTTAAGTTGTAATTATACTTTTACCCCTGAACGAATATTCTCATTTACTCTTTGAATGTAATTTTTCCAGTGGCATTCCTTGTAATATCTTACAACTTAAAGGTCTTTTCTTACCTAATGATTCCCAATTAATAGTATATATATATATATAAAATGAACTCATAATTTTATTACAATGCTATGATGAACTCATAATTTTATTACAATGCTCTGACACAAAATTAGAACGGTTATCTAGCTCTTATGACTTAGTTCAGACGACATGAACACAAAGATATCTTACATTAATATTAGTTAGTTCTATAAAAGAAGCGGTTGATGGTTTATATTGCTTTATTATTTAGGAGGGTTATTAATTAGGGAGCTTCACCAACCATGGAAATACAAATCCCGGTGGTTTATCATGATTTTTTGTAAAGTAAATCCCATCTCTTTTTGCAATCCATCGACGTAGCTGGCCACATCGATAACGAGCTGCTGCTCTGCGTACTGGAATATCATAATAGTTTTCGAATGTATCCTTATACGATAAACGACAATAAATTTCTCTCTTTTTATAATAGACGATACCTTCTTCAAATAAAAATTTCCTTGAAACGGTAGCGTTTCTTAACTGTACAACTCTGAAATCTGTGTTTGGGTTCTTGCTACGACAATGAACATCGAGAATTGTACCAGGAGGGAGGTTGTTTATAACTTCTATTTGAATATACGCGCAAGCTTCATTCAACCAAGCATTCATAATAATGATCACCATCAAACCTATGAAGTGATTCATTTTTGTAGGAATAAATATAATTTTTGGAGTAATAAAGTAATCAGTATGTAAAATTATACTTTTTGTTTGTGGAAAACATTTTACCTTTATTTATCAAGTAATCTGTTTATGGATTTAGTTAAATCTTAAAAAAAAAAATCAACCAAGATGGTCAAATGAGAGTTTAGTGCCGAAAAGAATGGTTGACCAATAAAATAAACGCACATTGAATTCACCACCAAAACTAAAAAGGATATTCCAACTGATCTTGAATTTTTGATCCACTAATTTTTTTTTTTTCAAATCCATTTGACGTATGCATAAGAAATTTTTGTTCTAAACTCCTAATAAGAGAATGAGTTATGAATCTAGTAATAACATGCCAACTAAAAGCGATATATGTTTAATTATTTAAGATCAAAACAATATGGTTAAGTATTTTACAGTTTTTGACATAATCTATATAAACATGAAAATTATACAGATAACACAATTAAAGTTGGCTAACTAACTGAAATACATGGCTAAGTTCGATATCTAAATTTTGAGAATTCAAACTTCAAATACATGTATGATAGTTAGAAGGGTCTATTTGATGGATCCTAAACATTTATTTTTTAAAGACTAATTCAACTTATTTTGCATGAATTTCAGAATTCTAAGATAATCAATTTGATTTTATTACATATATTTTATTGATTAAAATCTAGGAGAATGCATCTTGGATCATATAATGTATTAAATTTTTGAAAAACTACTAGTTATATATATATATATATATATATATATCATCTTTATATTAAAAGAGATTTTTGATGCTTATGTGTGAAGCTCACAATTAATCTCAATTTTTTTTAATTCTACTATTTTCCTTGCCAAACAATCTTATTTCTATATATTACTTATTTTTATTATTCAAAAATTATTGTTACATTTACAATATATCCTTATTTACTATCGGAATCAAAGGGATATGTTTGTTTTGGTAATATCTTTAAACTAGATGATTCACCCGCACATAGTGCGGGGAGAAATAGTTATATGAAATATATAAACAATTTTTTGGAAACCGATTATATATTATCAGTTGATATATAAGTGTGAATATTTGAATATGATTTAGTAACTCATATATTTTGGAGATTTTATTAGTTAGGAATTAGGATATTCCATATTTGGAATAAGATTTTAGATTAAAATATTGACCAAAGTTTTTTTTGAAATATCATTCCTATAATTCTGAAATATATTCGAATATTTTTTGTATTTTAATTAAGATTTTATTTTGGAAACAATTCAATATAAAAACTGAAAAGAGTATGAATAATTATTTTTTAAACGTAATAAAATTTTATTATCCTTTATTATTCTTGATAATTCTATGTAGTTAGGATTGATTTATTGCATATCCCTCATTTTATGAATCAATTTATATTGTTACGATAAGGTATTGGGTTGTAAATAAATTGTAACTAAAATGAGTAAATGACTAATTAAATTGAATAAACCGTGTAAAAGTTTTAATAAATTGATAAGGTAAAAATTCGAAAAGAAATAATATTGAAAATAATGAGTAAGCGGATACATTTTTAACATAGATTAATATTGAAATATTGTTCATAGTGAATGTGTAATAAATGAAATGTTACTAACTAATTTATGTAAAACTATGTTCCAAATATATTTAAGAAACATATGGGCTCACATATACATTTCGATGTTTTGTAATTTATAACAAAAAATAGAATGTCATATATGTTAAAATTCTAAATGTTTTTTATAAAACATATAAAAAATATAAGTACAAAACATATAATAAACATTTATATTATATATTGTTCATCATGATTTATGCTATATACTTTTTATTTGTTTCGTCAATATATATAGTTTTTATTAATTAATTTCCTTTATTAATTGCTAATCTCTTAAATATAGAGGAAAAATATGCATAAGTACCACTAATGGCATTATATGTAATTAGTCTAGTAAATATTGGACAATTATTAAGTTTGCTCAGAGTTTCTCTGGTTGCGACATGTCAGCATGGCAGTCTTGTAAATCACACGTGAAGGTAAGGTTTTTTATTTAAAATGCTTCTCAATTAATATATAGGGGATCCGTAAATGTCATTTATGGTTTATGGTAATTTTGTTCAGATTACCAAATCTCAACGGGCAAGATCATGTAGTGGATCCATGTCAAGTAACGAAATTGACAAATTCGGTTTCGTCTGGGTCGAGTCCATGATCCGCGTGTCGATGCACCAAAGAAATCCAAGATCCAAGTCTTGATCCGATCCATGATCCGCGGTTTTTTAAGTTGTAATTATACTTTTACCCCTGAACGAATATTCTCATTTACTCTTTGAATGTAATTTTTCCAGTAGCATTCCTTGTAATATCTTACAACTTAAAGGTCTTTTCTTACCTAATGATTCCTAATTAATAGTATATATATAAAATGAACTCATAATTTTATTACAATGCTATGATGAACTCATAATTTTATTACAATGCTCTGACACAAAATTAGAACGGTTATCTAGCTCTTATGACTTAGTTCATACTACATGAAACACAGAGATATCTTACATTAATACTCCCTCCGTTTCACAAAGAGTGTCACTTTGACACATTTCACACAAATTAAGAAAACTATGGATTATACATGTATGCCCCTATTTAATAAGTGATTAATGATTTAAACTCAATGAAAATTAGCTTTTGGTTAAGGGTAAATTAGGAAACTTAGTGTAAAAATTACATTGAAAATGTAGAATGACACTCTTTGTGAAACAAAAATAAAACTCTAAAATGACACTCTTTGTGAAACAGAGGGAGTATTAGTTAGTTCTATAAAAGAAGCGGTTGATGGTTTATAATGCTTTATTATTTAGGAGGGTTATAAATTAGAGCTTCACCAACCATGGAAATACAAATCCCGGTGGTTTATCATGATTTTTTGTAAAGTAAATTCCATCTCTTTTTGCAATCCATCGACGTAGCTGGCCACATCGATAATGAGCTGCTGCTCTGTGTACTGGAATATCATAATAGTTTTCGAATGTATCCTTATACGATAAACGACAATAAATTTCTCTCTTTTTATAATAGACGATACCTTCTTCAAATAAAAATTTTCTTGAAACGGTAGCGTTTCTTAACTGTACAACTCTGAAATCTGCGTTTGGGTTCTTGCTACGATAATGAACATCGAGAATTGTACCAGGAGGGAAGTTGTTTATAACTTCTATTTGATTATACTCGCAAGCTTCATTCAACCAAGCATTCATAATAATGATCACCATCAAACCAATGAAGTGATTCATTTTTGTAGGAATAAATATAATTTTTGGAGTAATACAGTAATCAATGTGTAAAATTTATACTTTTTTTGTGGAAAACATTTTACCTTTATTTATCAAGTAATCTGTTTATGGCTTTAGTTAAATCTTAAAAAAAAACATCAACCAAGAATGGTCAAATGAGAGTTTAGTGTCGAAAAGAATGGTTGACCAATAAAATCAAATATTTTTTTGGCCAACACGGGTCTATGCAAACGTTGAATTCACCAGCAAAACTAAAAAGGATATGATCTTGAATTTTTGATCTACTAATTTTTTTTTTTTCAAATCCATTTGACGTATGCATAAGAAATTTTTGTTCTAATACGAGATAACAACTGAAAGCGATATATGCTTAATTATATAAGATCAAAACAATATGGTTTAAGTATTTTACAGTTTTTGACATAATCTATATAAACATGAAAATTATACAGATAACAAAATTAAAGTTGGCTAACTAACTGAAATACATGGCTAAGTTCGATATCTAAATTTTGAGAGTTCAAACTTGAAATACATGTATGATACTTGGAATCTATTTGATGGATCCTAACCGTTTATTTCTTAAAGACTAATTCAACTTATTTTGCATGAATTTCAGAGTTGTAAGATAATCAATTTGATTTTATTACATATATTTTATTGATAAAAATCTAGGAGAATGCATCTTGGATCATATAATGTAATAAAAGTTTTTAAAAACTATTAGTTATATATATCATCTTTATATTAAAAGAGATTTTTGATGCTTATGTGTGAAGCTCACAATTAATCTCAATTTTTTTAATTCTACTATGTTCCTTGCCAAACACTCTTATTTCTATATATTACATATTCTTATTATTCAAAAATTAAATACAAATATATATACATATTAATTAAACTTACCAAAATTAAATATTTCAAATTTTCAAATTAAGAAAGCTTCTAAATAAATATTTATTAAATTCCTTCTGTTTTTGAATTGGTTAATTAAACAATATAACATATTATAATAATTTCAACACAAAAGTCCCTTTATATGTTATAAAACTTTAAATTGAAACTACAAAATAGTGGGTGTATTGACATGGTTTAGCGACTGAAAGTCTCATATGCAAAACAAGATTATTTATAATTAGATTGCTTTCTTCCCAAGTTTCTTTCTCTAGGATTCTTTCGTCTGGTTTGGTTCTTTATTTTCTTCTTCAGCTTGGGTCAAAGAATGCTTAACAAACAAAGAAAGATTATACGTTACTTTCATTTGTTCATATATCCAGAAAAGTTTAGTATAATATGTAGTTTATTCTTTCAAAATTAAGATCATTACCTCTCTAATGATTCAGGTGCCTATGTTTCTGCGTTTGTTTCGGACAAAAGGAATCTTGAACCAATCTGGTTTGTAGGAAAACAGTATGCATCCAAATGTCAATCCAAAGGCAGTACCAAGTATGGATCCTATTGCAGCTGCTATCCAATTCAACACCTCTTCTTCATATTCCTCTTCCTCTTCCTCTGGCGTTTCACTTGGTTGCGATGTTTTCGCGTGGATATCTTCACAAACTTTCTCAAGTGAAGGGCTAAAAAGTCCCTGGTTATCCGCAAAGGAAGAGCAATTCTGTGTTTGAAATTGAGTGCCCCCTGGTAATAGACCAACCAGCTGGTTATGCGAGAAGTTCATGTACGCAAGGTATGAGAGTTTCCCTAACTCTTGTGGAATTTCTCCTGAAAGCTTGTTTTGGGAAACGTCAAGTGACTCAAGAGCGGTGAGGTTCCCCATAGATGACGGGATGTGGCCAGTGAAAGCATTGTTTGACAAGTTGAGCACATGAAGCTCTTTTAATAGACCAATGGAATTTGGAATCTTTCCTTCAAATTTGTTTCCCGAAAAGTTGATCGCCGTAAAGATTTTTAGGACACGTACCAGCTCCATCTCTACACCTTTGTATATCAAAACCATTGACACAAAGTAGTAATAGTCTGTACTCATGTACTTTGACTCAGACAATGGCATGGTCTCTACATTAGATTGATCTTCATTTCTTTCCAGTGAGAACATTGCAGTCCAATTGACAAAGAAATTTGGTGGCAACGTACCATTGAATTGATTACCGGATATGTCGATGATTTGCAACTTAGAAAACTCGGTTTGCTCTATTGGTCCATGAAATGCATTGGAGCGAAGGACTAGAACTTGTAGCTCTTGTAGAGAACTCAACCAGAAAGGAAAAGTATCAATGATTCTGTTGCTCTCCACATTCAGAACTTCAAGAGAAGATATATGAGTCAACGATCTTGGAAGCTTTCCCACTAATTGGTTATAGCCAACGTCAAGGGAAATTAGACTTTCAAATAAATTCTTTGGAAGACCTCCACTAAGACGATTATTTCGAAGATTTAGAGCTTGAATATATGGAGCTTGGAGATATCTCGCACAACTAGGGATTGAACCATTGAATTTGTTGTTAGACAAATCAAGAGTGCTGAGATAAGGCAACTCACATATGAGAGATGGAATCTTGCCCGTGAAATTGTTGTTGGAGCCAAAAAACTTGCTTATAGTTGGTTCTTGGACAGAGGAGAGTCCAAGTTTAGTTATTCTTTCGAAACCGATGAAAGTGTTGTTGGAAAGATTCACGTACTGCAAATCAGGGAGCATCCATAACCATCCAGGCACATGACCTTTGATCTTGTTGTTGGAAATGTCTAGAGTCACCATAAGCTTTTGGGTTCTTAGGAACTCTGGAAACTCGGTGATACCGCATCCCGACAAGTACAACCGACTTATCAATACCAATGTAGAATCAGAAAGTGAACTCTTGTTTGAAGTAGAAACATGGTTGCCTGAGAGATCCAGTGAACCTAGTAACTGAAAACTTGATAAGATTGCATTCAAGTCAATCGTAGTGGTGGTGTTCAAATGGGAGAGGTAGAGATGTTCGAGCGACTTAAGCTGCGAGAAGATAGTAAAGTCAACTAAGCCTTGGATGTTACAATGGGAAATATCAAGCTCCTTAAGGTTAACTAATTTGGAAATAGATTTATGGATTGGCCCTCTAAAGTTGTTATTGCCAAGGCGTAAGACTGTTAGATTAGATGATAAAGATATATTCCCAAACTCAAGAGTGCCGTTGAGTTGGTTATTTACCAAACTAATAGTTTCTAAAGAAGGAATGGTGAAGAGAGAAGAAGGGAGAGTTCCAGTGAAATCATTTTCTGTTGCATCAAACAACTCCAAGTTGGAGAGTGAGCTCATGTTAGAAGGAAGAGAGCCAGTAAAATGATTGTAAATAAGAGATAATTTTGACAGTTTTGTTAGGTTTAGTAGTGCAAGGGGGAGGCTACCACTAAGGCTGTTGTAATCAACGACGAATATGGCTAATTCGTTTAAATTACCAAAAGAAGATGGGATTTCACCAACAAAATTGTTAACGGAGAGGACAAGATATGAGAGATGAGAAAGGTTTCCAAGTGAAGATGGAATTTTACCAAAAAAATTGTTATGATGGAGGTTGAGAGAGTTGAGATGCGTAAGATTTCCAAGTGAAGATGGGATTTCACCCGAAAAACGGTTACGATCAAGGATGAGAAAGGTGAGATTCAAAAGACTTCCAAGTGAAGAAGGGAGTTCACCATCAAAACTGTTACGAGTGAGGCAGAGATTGGTAAGACTAGAAAGATTTCCAATCGAAGAAGGAATCCAACCACTGAAATTGTTAAAAGAGAGGTTGAAAGATGTGAGATGCGAAAGATGTCCAAGTGAAGATGGGATTTGACCACTAAAATTGTTATGAGAGAAGTCAAGAAAGGTGAGATGAGAAAGGTTTCCAAGGGAAGAAGGAATCCTACCATTGAAATGATTTCTAGAAATATCAAGAGTGGTGAGATTAGAGAGGGTTTCAAGTGAAGATGGGATTTGACCAATAAAATCATTATTAGAAAGGTCAAGAGTGGTTATAGAACGAAGTTGTGGAAGACTAAAAAGACTACTATTGGAATTGAGCTGGCCACTAAGGCAACTAAAGCTAAGATCTAGCTCGATCACATCCCCGAACTTGGCATCACATTTGATACCGTCCCAATAACAACAATCGCTGCTATTCGTCCATGATTCCGTCTTCGGAGGAATGCTGTCAAAACAAGAGGCCTCCAAAGTTTCAAACTCGTTCTTGAACTCGAGAATTGCATCCCTTTGATCAGGATTACACAAGTGTCTAGTAGGAGCCGCAAACAAGTCAAGAAAATAAAAAATGAAAATGATGAGAAAAGAAAGAGTAATAGAGCCTTTCATCTTTTTTTCTAGGTGTTTTTTTTTTCTTACTTTCTTGAATATCAATAATGAAAACCAAGAAATGGAAATTGTGATGATAACATGGTTTCATATTCAAGTCATTTATATACAGAATAGAGATAAACCAGTCTTTCTACCAAGTCTTCTTCACGTTGGACGCATTGTGTAAAAGTCTCTACCATTTTTATTCATTGAGGCCAAACTAGCTACTAAAAGAGGATGAAACAAAAAAGGAGAACTCGTGTGTGGACTTTGTTGGTAATGATCCAAATTTTATATTTTTCCTGAAGAACAGTCCAGAGCCATATGAAATTTGCCACCACATTAGAGACCCTTCTGAAATCTCCACCACATTTTTTTTATCCAAAGGTCGTTGTAGCATTAAAACAAGACAGGGATAGATACTATTATCAATTGATTTTTGTCTGCATAATATCGTTTTCGTTGATTTTAGTGTTTTTATATACAGTATCCTTTATTGACTTACATCCAGATGAGCCAATGAAACAGTTCAAGACTGATGGAGTAATAATGTAATATCGTCGTAGATTAATTTGGGTCTTCGTTTTTTATTAAAAAGAAAACCTTAACTTCTTCTTAGATAATGCAAATAAAGTTGCAGCTTTGAATCAGTCAATATATAAATACTATGCTCATCTCTTATTAATTAGTTTGTGTCATTTTAAAAAAATAATCTTTTTAAAAAAAAAATTAAGGTTCTAAAGTTTTGTTTTTTGGCCATATTTCTTAGGCAAGTAAAAAAGAAGTAGTGTTCAATGTTGTAGACTTTAGGGCATAATAAGTTTGCTTCCTATCCAAGCTACTATTCTACATCTTCTTCAAAGTTGAAGATACTCTTTTTCTTCTTCTGGAAGATACACCAGTTTTGTAATCCATTATTCTTTTTTTTTTTAAACCAAAAAATACTAAAAATCCTATATTTATAATTAACAACATATTAGTCTCTACGTACGTGATAGTACAAAAATGTAACTACTGCACCAAAGCTTTTTAATGTGTGGTTGACATGTTGTTGAGAATATTTTATATTCGGATATACTCAAATCTCGAAGTAGTGAACGCGAAATTGAATTTAAATCGTAATTACGGATATTAATTGAATTTGGTTATTTGGATAAGATTTAATAGTTTGGACAAAATTAAGAAAAATAAGTAGAGTACATAGTAAATTGGGTAGATGTAAAAAGTAGAGGATGATCCTAATTGAACTTATATAGTACATCTGGATTCCTACCGGCAGCCCAAACTACTATCCATATCTTTCTTGTATCATTAACTACTGCGCAAAAATCCATGGCCCGAGTTTACTTAACACAGTCAAGAGAAAAAATATATCAATGTGTCCAACAAACAATCACTTAGCTGGATATCTAGGCTATTAGATCTTTCACATATTCAAAATTTTGCCAAGTTATCCATTATAAAACTCATCTTCCAGGACATCTCTGTCCAACCTACTTTTATATTAACTTGAAACACCCTGACCTAGAATTAAAGGGATTATTGTTGATTTTGCTCTTTTTCATCAAAATTTTTTGAAAGTACCATTTTTACTAAAATCTTACAGATTTGCTATTTTTAATATTTAAAAATGTACGTATTTACGATTTTTTGCAAAAATATGTATTTTATACCAAATATTAAATCCTAAGAATAAATGAAACAGACTAAACCCAAACATAACGCGTAAAACGCATGTTAAATCACATTTTTTTAGTCTGAGAAAGAGCAAAATCCACAAACTATTCAAAAATGGCAAAATCCATAAATGCCATTAAAAAATGACAAATCCGTAATTGATTCAGAAATAAATCATGACGATTTTTTTCTCTTTAAAAATATTTAGATATAAAACCTTGTTAAGAAAATGGACCAAGTTCACCACCGCATGTGGGAACGCTTCAGACTTCCTTGCCTTAGATTTTGGTCAACCACGTGCAGTAATACAAGGGAGACCAGCTTCTATCCCGCATCCACAAAGAATGATGGGGGACAGTGATTTGTGACACCCAAACAGCCCTTTGCCAGAAGGCTTGGGTGTAATTTATGTTCAAAGACTCGATCGATGGTTCAAGGGATTCTGCAATACACTCCAAATATCACAGTTCGCTACGTTCTTCATTGATACGAGAGCCGAGATATCGGTTGCCACGAGTAGTTTTAGACTTTAGATCGCAACACAACATCTGCGCACATAGAGTTTCCGGAGAGGCGAATGCCGGCCATTCGTTTGCATGTTTTTTGACACTTTTTTATCGGGGTTTTGTAATATCAAAAACTACGCGCTCGACCAGACCGAGATAGAGCTCCCGACCGGGATGTTATGCGAAACAACGGATTAGATGGGCACGATATCGGCTAAGAAACCAGCCCACCTACAAAAACCTTGTTACGACTTCCCCTTCATTTAAATGATAAGGTTTAGTGAACTTTTCGCGACGTTGCGGGTGGTGAACCACCCACATTACCGCGATCTAAACACTTCACCACATCATTCAATCGGTAGGAGAGATGGGCGGTGTATACAAAGGGCAAGGACGTAATCAAAGCGATTTGATGACTCATGCTTACTAGGAATTCCTCGTTGAAGAACATTAATTATAATGATCCATCCCCATTACGAAGAAATTTCAAAGATTACTCGGACGTGTCGATTAAGGTGTGAACTCATTTTACATCAGTGTAGCGCGTGTGCGGCCCAGAACATCTAAAAACATCATAGACCTGTTATTGCCTCAAACTTCCTTGGCCTAAGAACGAGATGTGGTTTGAAAATAGTGGGAGCTCACAAATATTCTACAATCGTATTATAAAATATGACTTGCATATCACATAAACTCGGTTAAAACATTCTGACTATATACAATTCCATCACGACTTTTGCAAGTTAGTACGTAACTTGGTTTCATGTTCATCTCTTTCTATACATAACAAAGAGAAACCCAATCAGCTTGACTAGTCTTTCTACGAATTGTCTTCTTCACGCTGGATGCATTGAGTAAAAGTCGTTTAATCTTATCTCGATCTTCTTCCGAAATTTCCACCACATATATATATATATATATATATATATATATATATATATTATCAATTAATTGATTCTTGTCTGATATATCGTCGATTTCAGTGGCGATGCTGCTTCCTTTATCAAGGAGTCCACATGATTGGATTGACAACCTAACTAATCCAAATTCATGTCATGACAATAAATTTTTTAAATTACAAACAAATAGTCTAACTGTCTAATTCTCCTCACTGATGGTGATTGATTTTTGTTTTTTTTTTTCTTTGTTTTTGAACCAATTATAGAAATCCATTTTATTTCTTTATAACTAGGATATGATCCGCGGTACCAAAATGGATTATGGCTATGGAAATCCATTTTATTTATTTATGCATAACGCACAATATAAAATACTATTTGTAGTTATTTTATACTAATTATTAAATCATCTAATATAAATGTTGGCCTATTTATCACCAACACCACCATTACCGCATCTTCTCCTCTTTCCCAACTGATCTTATTTCTCCTCCTTCTTTATCTCCTCTGGCATTGAGCCTAGCCTCTTTCCAACAACAACTCTAGTCTATGTCCATCACCGTTCATAATTCCTTAATTTGTCTCTCAATCTCCATTTATTCTTTAGATCTGAATATCACATCCCATTTTTAGAAAATCGTTGTAATTCAAAGTGTTTTTTTTTATATATATAAATGACATGATATATTTCCAACAAATGACAAATAATTTTTACATGATTCATGTTATTTTTAAAGTCAATCTATCACCACATCCGTAACCTTCAACCACCACCATCGTCACCTCCATTAACAATCACATGCTACTCCTATTTCTTTTAGTATGATATGCTATTTTATTAAATAACATTGTTTTTTCCTCTAATTCTAGGTGGATGTCTCTCTTTCGTCGTCAAAATTTCAGTATTGATTTTTATTTTATTTTAGATTTCGCGTTATTAGTGTTTATTCTTGTTTTTTTAATCCTAATTACATGTATGTTTTGTTCTTTGTTTGAGGGCTATTTCATCGCTAAAAAACATTAGTTTCTTAAGTTTTTTTTGAGTCATGGCTATTTCCTTAACTATTTTTGAGTCAAAGGTTAGTTACTAATATTATCCTAAAAATAATTTATGACAAAAAAGAGAGGAAAAACTTTACTAATAGAATGAAGTTAAAGAATTGGTGGTGTTTCTAAAGAAATTAGTTTGCTTGGTGAGAAAATATGAGACAATCTATTTGTTTATATAGAGGTGAATATTTACAATCTTTTTTCATATATGATTAATAAATTATATAATTTCTTTAGTTTTTTTCTATCTTTAAATCTTTTTTCTTGTACAGTTAGTAACTTATAAATAAAATGTTTAACATAATTTTATAATTTCTATTTTTATGTAAATATACATATAATTTTTTTATATATACGTATAGTTTCCTTATAATTATCTTTTTATATTATAAAACTCTTTAAATTTATAATTTTGTTATAATTATCTTTTTACAATTTTTAATTTGTTAAAACCAAATTTTTGTTTGCCACATGGCAAAATCTCTTATGGAAATATAGGTATAATTTTCTTATAGTTATCTTTTTACATTTAAAACTGTTTAAATTTATAATTATCTTTTTTTTTAATTATTAAAAAAGAAATATTTATTTGACACATGGCAAAATCTAAGATCGATAGATTTGACACATGTCACGATCACGTGAGTTACTAACTTTGAAAACCATACTTTATATAATAAGATATATATTTTTTAAATGATAAAAACGTATAATTTCCTTATTATTATGTTTTGACATTTTTAAATTATTTATAGAATTATTAATTACTTACAATTATCCTTATAATGATCATTTACATTTTTAACATTGTTTAAATTTATAAGTACTTACAATTATCTTTTTATATTTTAAAAAGGAAAATTTTGTTTTACACGTGTCAAAATCTAAAATCGATAGATTTGCCACGTGTCACGATCCTATGAGTTATTAACTTTGAAAACCATACTTTATATAATAAGATATTCATAACCATAACTTTATTCAATACACTCTTAATCGCATATTATTTTATTGTTTTATCTTAAAATATCTTTGATATTATTCCTCTTATTTCAAAAAGAGAAGTGATGTTTGCCCTATCTATTGTCGTCTTCTTCACTGTCAGAGGCTACTTCCGTCACATAGATTTTTTGTCCTTGAATATATCTTTTGATTTTATACTTTTTACCTTCGACTCTGTAGATTGGATGATCATGATTTTAGGTAATATTCTCTAAGCTTTGTGCTATAAATACCTAAGCTTGATGTAATGTTAGAACCAAGATAAGTGAGTGAGAAAGAATTTAAGAGTGTTTGAGTCTTTTCAATCCATTGCGTGCTCTTAATAAATAAAGTCTCCCCCTTTGTTTAATACTCTTTTTCCTTAGAAACTTTCTTTTATATCTTGTTCACACTAATGATCCTAAACTTTATTCGTGGTTGTATCCACTATGTGTCAGTAAATTTAGATCGTGGTCTTCAAGAGGACAACAAGGAAAAAATGTCATTTATCTTTAGAGCGAGCTAGGAAGTCGAAGGCAAAAAGTCATTTTATCACTCATTAAATCAAAGTCGTTAAAACAAGTAAAAATAGTTCCGAATAAACCGAAACTCTCGACTTGAAGCTGAAAATTACCCATTAAATTTAACCACCAGACCATCTAATTTCATTGACATATGATTTCTTACAAATATTATATAAACCTGTATTTAGGTAATATTTATAGAAAGGAACTAATCCTAGATTACTGCCCGATTTATGTCCACTTAATTGGTCCAATACTGGGCAGGGCCCTTTTATTTACTTTCTGATTAGCGCCTAACGAATTTCTGAACAAAAATATATCCGCTAGTAGCTTCATCTGACAGCCGCTCACCTCACGCTGCAGCCACATACAATTAAACATAACACCGTTAATACAAGTTTCCAATTTTATGAGTTGCACCATCTAATTTTATGAGTAACTAGATAAATACCCACGCTACGCGTGGGTTTATTTTAAAAGTTGTTAATAACAAATTATTTTGATTGTTCTTGTTGCTAGTTATCACCCGCTTTACGCCGCGAGTTTTTTCCGTTTTTTTTTATTTTGATTTACTTGATGTTATATTTTGATAAATATAATTTTTAATTATCTAATCATTTACTCATGCAATGAATAACTACTCTTAGTATTAAAATACATTTTCAACCAACATACTCAACAATGCATCACTCACACAATCCGTAAACAATCTTTGTTCTACACCAATTTTATAGATGGTAATATTGGGATTATAGAACCTCAAAAATTTGATGACCTTACGTACTCTCCACTCTCAGTGTCATATATAGATAAAAAAATTAAGAGAAAAACTTACTCAAACCATTAGCTAATCCACTATACTATTATTTGAGTTAAGATTACAAAATTTGGTGAAAAAAACTTTGGAGTATATTAAACCTATAAAATAATTTCATTGAAAAAAACATAAAATAACAAAATAAGTTAGTATTAGTAGAAATCAATATGTAAAATTAAATAATATATATAATTAAATAATAAATATATTATTAACTTGTGAAATAGATTTTCAAATCCATATGGTTCATCCCTCATGGGCTATTGTGTTTTTCCCATTTGAGAATTTTAATTAAAAGATGATGTGTAAAAAATAAAAGCTGAATCATATTAATGAAATGTTTTGATTGGAAGATAGAAAGCTGATGTGTCAGCTCCAGAATAGCCTAAAATGCTGATGTGGCGGAAGGATGGAGAGAGATAGCCTCCTTTCATATATATGATTTGGGTTTCGATACTTCCTTTTGCATATTCTTTTTTTTTGGCAAAATTTTGTCCTTAGTGATGCAGCGAGATATTTGAAAATATTCCAAATATCTATTATTTATCATATTTTAATTAATTAATAATTATTGTTCTAGAATATTCTATGATTTAGGGTTTTGAGCTTTTATTATAAATAGCTGTCTTAGGCTTCTTGTATTATGCGGTTGATTTTGATTAATAAATTAAAGAGCTTTTGATAAGCACTGAGAAGAGTATTCTCAAACGAAGTCTTTGAAGTCTTTGTTTATCGTGAATCCATTGATCTCCGATAACATTAGAATTCCGAGCTACGATTGTCCTGCTTGAGATCCATTGATACTCAAGATTACTTTCGTAATCTATCCCTAGAAGCTTCCGCTACGTCAGTTTGGTATCAGAGCCAGTCCTTTGATTTCTTAATCAAAGCTGGATTCTGTTTGTCATGAGGTATGGTAGCATCTATCCTATCACAGGCGAAAGTCTGTTTGTTGAGAGAAAAGAAAACCATGAGATCTACAGAGAAATCTATGGTGATCCCATCTATGATATCTACGAAGATGATGTCATAGTTATTGATTTTGTTTTCCCTGAAGATGCTTTCGAGAATCTGACTCGTGCAAAATCCGGGCGAAATCAAATCTGTGCAAAATTAGGGTTTCCTGCAGAAATCATGAAAAATCAGACTTGTGCAAAATTCGTGTTTTCTGCAGAAGATATGGAAAGTCTGATCTGTGCAAATTTCGTGCAATATCCGACTGGTGCAATAATTGGAAAAGAAAAAATTTGTGCAAATTTCGGGTCAGATCCGGTTCGTGCAAATTTCGGGCAGAATCAAAAGTTGGAGATAAAGACGGATCTTCGAAGATCTCCTATGCTGAAAACCCTGCTGAAGATTCGAGGACGAATCTTTCTTGGTCGGCGGGAGCTGATGCAGCGCAGAAACAAGATTCGAGGACGAATCTTTTCTTGGCCGGCGAGACCTGATGCAGCGAGATATTTGAAAATATTCCAAATATCTATTATTTATCATATTTTAATTAATTAATAATTATTGTTCTAGAATATTCTATGATTTAGGGTTTTGAGCTTTTATTATAAATAGCTGTCTTAGGCTTCTTGTATTATGCGGTTGATTTTGATTAATAAATTAAAGAGCTTTTGATAAGCACTGAGAAGAGTATTCTCAAACGAAGTCTTTGAAGTCTTTGTTTATCGTGAATCCATTGATCTCCGATAACATTAGAATTCCGAGCTACGATTGTCCTGCTTGAGATCCATTGATACTCAAGATTACTTTCGTAATCTATCCCTAGAAGCTTCCGCTACGTCACTTAGTCAAATAATTTGATGGGTTACTTAAGTACGTACATTTTCCTTATTTCGTAAACCTCTTTAAATCTTATATAATATGACAAGGTTTTTTTGAAGAAGCTTTATTATCATGCCATTTGGCATCCTATGCATGTGACATGTGTCCCTCTCCAATTAATGGTAATTAGTGGTGATTAATTTATAATTATATTGTGGAAAATAAATGAGTGATTTTGAAAAGAACCCTATTTTTTAGTTTTCGTTTGAAAAATCTTTTTTTCTATTTCTAATGAAAATTACAAATTTTTATATGTAAAATGACAATTTCGTCTATATTTAAATTGAAAGCTGTATTTATAGTAAAATTATAACTAAATTCGAAAATTGAGAGAAAAATTCAAAATAATATCAATTATCCTTATAATTATTTTTTGAGATAAAGATAGTAATTTTATTTTATATATTAAATTTAATAAGATAATATCTAAAAATATTAAAAAGTCTATCCCTTAATATTGTATAAACAAAAAAAACTCAACGTAACAATCAAATTCTTCAACTCCAAAGTCTGCTCCAATTTCAAGGTTAACGTAGATTATGACTTAACATTGGTAGAATGACGTAATATACATGTATCATTGATTAAATCAACGTACGGCTTATAACTCTAACATAACATTCTTTCTTTTATTTACATGTGTTATTGATTATAGATGGAGTACCAAAAACTAATGGAAATCCAATCAAAAGTAATTTTAGTCAAGAGATTTTAAAAGTAATGATGAACTATTAAATTTTAATCAAATGTAGGAACATGATTCACTTGATAGGTGAATTCACAATTATTTTAGATTGTTTAAAAGAAATATTTAAGATAAGAATTATTAAAATTGTTAGTTATTTCAAATATTAATTTCAAAACTAAATTAATATTAAATTTCACTGAACCCATTTTAGTAATTTAATATATTAAAATATAGTTTTTAAAAGAGAAAAAACGTATTTTTCAAAAGAAAAGTCAAAAATAGGGCATTAATCCAAATTTACTCAAAATAAATTTAAAAAAACAACTGAACATTCGTTTCTTCTCTTCTCTAAGCATATCTTTCTAGACATTATAATTAAGTGTCCCTTTTTACCTTACGTTACTCTATCTAATAAATGAAAACCGTAGCATTATATTTCTTTACGTTACGTTTCTTCTTTACGTTACGTTGTCATGTTACAAATCTCTTATTTAATCAATTTCATAAAATCGAGACACTTGGTGTGTTGTTCTTTTAACGGCTGGAACATTCTTCAATACTCTACAAGAAGCTCTCTACTTGAGCTCAAGCAATGATTATGTTTCTAAATTAACTTCTTTTTTTATTTAGTTATTTGAAATTTACATTTTTTTGCTCTCACTCATCTTCATTTTAGTATGTGTCTTATCTTCATTCTAGCCAACAATTGTGTTGTAGAACATAAACGACACTGCTGAATTTGAGGTTGGATCGTCAAGAAATTATGCGCTTGGATATGTATGTTATCATTTAAGTATTGTTTACTTTTAAATGTTTTTAAAATATGATCCAGCAAAAAGTAACATTATATCCAATTGGTACAATGCCTTTCTTAGTTTTGTGTTGATTAGCTAAAACATGATTTATTTTCGTAGATTAGTGTTAGTGACGACTAATGCTTATTTTGTGCATTTGTTTTGTTCATGTTGTCATAATATGAATAGTAAAAAATGACACATTGATTCGTTAAAATTTATTGAGCCGGGTCTGGTAAGATATAAAATAAATTCCTCAAAGCTGTGATATTTACTCTTTATCTATTTTATCGTGGGAAAGTCACAAATACCAAATGAATTATGATTTAACCCGCGGTACACCGCAGAGCAAAATAGTATTTTCTGTATTTTATATAATAATTTATAATTTATTAGATTTTAAATTCATACTATAAAATAAGTATTTCTCATTTACTTATTTATATTATAATTAATATAGTTGAAATATATGAATATTGTTTTTGAGTTGTTGTATTTGTTTACTTAAATGTGTTAATTTGTATTGATGTACTTAGAAGATTTGTAGGTGTAGAAGTGATGTAGTGTTAATATTGGCAACCATTTATAATCATGGACTATTATAATAATTTGATATTATTTTGTATCTAAAAATTTTAGCCCGCGGTATATTGCGGATTGATTTTTTAAAACTAATTATATATAAGAACTTAAATTTTAAGTTATATTTGTTTTGTTAATATTGTTTGGTTTGTTTAGTGTTTAAGATAATATCATTATATTTTTAATTTTAATTCTAGGATTTCACCCATGCTACATCGTCCCGTATTAATATCGACCAAAACTCGTCCCATCATATAACCCCGTCCCATAAAATAAAGCAGCATTTTGTTATTTTCTTTTTAATAATAGTTTTATTTAAAAGACATATAATTCGAGTCAATTTAAAACTTTGCTTTAAATGGTTGACATAAGGCCATCCACAATGGGAGAACTATAAGCATGGTCTTAGAATAAAAAAATTACAAAATAATAAAAAGAGGAGAGAACAGTTGAGAAACAGATCCTCGGCCAGATCTGTTCTTGAAACGATCTTAGAGACAGGTGTCTAATTCTGATTGGGTTCAAATTTGGCAAAGGAAAAAAAGCCCCATTTCTCTTCTTCTTCCTCCTCCGAAATCTTCAATTTCACGGCAACAAGTGTCTAATCAACTTTTTAACAAAAAATCTTAACTACTGATCTTACATTTTTTTAACCATATTTTTACTCTAAGAACACCCAAAGATGATCCCCCATTGAGGATGCCCTAATATATATATCTATATATATACTAATATATATATATATATATATATATAAAAATATATATATATATATATATATATTTTTGGGAGACTCACAAAAATGCCCCTTTTTCAATACCTCTTTTCAAAAATGCCCCCTTTGGCTGTCCATTTTTAAAAATACCCCTTTTTATGTACAAAATGACTAAATTACCCTTCTTTTAATAAAAGATATCACAAATATATAAGGAAATATAACAAAATTAAGTCCACAAAATACAAAATATTTTTTGGCGGGAAAAGTGATCCCGCAATTTTTCCCGCCAAAACACTTGTAAAAACTTGTAAAACCTTTAAAAAAATTTTTTTGCGGGAAAAGTGATTCCGCAATTTTTTTGGCGTTAATTTTTGGCGGGAAAAATTTACAAGGTTTTTTACAGAGTATTTATAAGGTTTTACAATGTATTTTAAAAGGTTTTACAACGTATTTATAAGGTATTTATAAGATATTATAAGATTTTACAAGCTATTTTATAAGGTTTTACAAGTTATAAGGTTTTACAAGTTTTTTATAAGGTTTTACAAGTTATAAATACCTTATAAAACCTTATAAGTACCTTGTAAAACCTTTTAAAATACATTGTAAAACCTTACAAAACACTTGTAAATACTCTGTAAAACCTTTAAAATACCTTGTAAATTTTTCCCGCCAAAAACATTTCGCCAAAAAAATTGCAATTTTTTTGAAAAGGGGTATTGAAAAAGGGGCATTTTTAACAATTTCTCTATTTTTAATTGTTATAGAGTTCAAATATTATAAACTTTTTATAGAACTTAAATATTATAAATACTTTAAACATTTTTTAAAGTATAAATATTTATAATGTTTAAACTTCTTATAAATTCTTATAAATTTCAAATATTCATATTTGAAACTTCATAAAAGTTTTAGTTATATAAATATTTAAAACGTTTTATAAAGTTGTATTTTACAAATGTTTAAATGACTATAATATTTAATTTTTAATAAAATTTAAATATTTATAATATTTTGAAACTTTTTAAAAGTTTCAATAAAATAAGGAACCAGAATAAACCGGATAACAATTTTAATTTTGGACGTCTGATAAATCAAGCTTCCATCTCATTTGTATTCAGAATCATTTTGGTCCTTTTATAGTATGACTCTGAACCATTGCCCAAATTTTTAAGCAATGTAGGACATTGTATACATATTTTTTCTTCATCGATTGAGTAATATATGTCCGTTATTAAAATTTTGAATCACATTATATGCATAAAATATATTATTTTATTAATTATATGTATTTTACATAAATTCAAAATAAATTAAATATAAGATCATATAAAAGTGAAAGAAGAATCATATATTAATGTTTAAATTAGGTAGAGAGGTTTTAGGAAATTAGCAATTAATCAAATTTAAAAACAAAATCAATATGTTACCATATCTAGAAGCCACAATTTCTAAAAAATTGTTTCCAAAATAATTTGTAATATTAATTAATAGATAAACATTTATAACAATGACATTCTCTTGTAAATAAGTGCCAACTCAAAGATTTATTTCATATTTGTACTTCAAAAATGTATATATAGATTCAAATTGAAATGGAACAATGAAAGATGTACGTATACATTTTTATAAGATCATTTACCATTCTATTTTCTTAAAAAGATTTTACTTAAAACTTAAAATTCATTCTCAAAATTCATCAATGTTCTATAACGCATATAGCACTAAATCAAGTATTCTTTTAATGTTGTCTTTTTCTACATTTTACCTTATTTCCCACAAATTTATATTAAACAAAAATACAAATTTGTTAGGAATGCTTTTTTCCAAAACCTCTTTTCAAAAATACAATTAAAACCTTTTTAAAATTTCCTTAAAAATCTAAGATTTACCTAAGTACGTATGTAACATTATAAAAGCATACAAAACTACATTTATATGTATAAATACATGATTAAAACTTATAAATACCTTATAAAATCTTATACATATCTTATAAAATCTTATAAATATGTTATATAAATACGTTATAAAACCTTATAAATACTTAGATCGAGGCTTGAGTAATACTTACCATCCAGAAGTACCTCATAAACCTTTTCAGGTTTAATGAGACGTATTTTTGAAAGCCCACCAAAAAGTGCATTTTCAAAAATAAAATATAACAATAAGGTCTTGCAAATTAAATATGAAATAAATAATATAGCATCTTATCTATTTCTAAACTATTTTAATTTTTCTTATAACTTTGAATGATGAAAAAAAAAACAAAAACAAAATATAAGATTTTTTTTTGAGCATTTAAAGACAAAAAAAGGACCACATGTCATGAAAAAGAAGTTAAAAACTTCATGACGAGCTCATTTTTAAATTAGAATTAATGGCCAAACCCTTATCTACACTTTTGTTATAGAAAAAAAAAAGGAGAAGATGATGATAGAGTTGAAGGATAAAATCTAATATTTGATATTATGATCAGTGATTTTTTCGTTGGAAGATGGGTATTTTTTCTTTTCCAAAAAACATCTACTTTTTATTCTTTGTTGACCTTTTTCCTTCAGAAAAAGTTTTATTACATACTAATTTTTTCATTCAAAATAAATTTCATAATGTATATGCCAATACTTTCTATTTTTAGCCACTCTATACGTACTTTACCTTTCTTTATAACAAAATTCTTAAACTGATAACTAAAGTGTTAAACAAATTCATGTATAATCATTTGGAAGGACATCAAAACTTACTATTGTATTATTTATTTTACAATTATATTTTTAATCAGTATCCCACGCATCGCGTGGGTTTCTCTCTAGTTATATATATGAGAAAGAGATTAACATACGTGTTGCACCTGGTGGTGGTCCTGATTTGGGTATTGTAAGGTATTTTGACTCCGCATCTCCTAGGAATCGCAGCAGCACGTTCAGCGTTGAGAGCAGGGCCAACGGCTCTAGCGGCATTTTTAATGCAACGGCAAGCTTGCCGACGGTCTAGTGTTGTAAGGACCATGCCGTTAAGCTTTCTAACGCCGTTGCAGCACTGTGGACCTGGGCTAGTGATACCACCATTGGTCAAGTAGCCAGTGCACGGTTTCAAATTGCTGTTAACTTCGCCACAGCTCAGAGCCGCCTTTGCTGTGATTGAACACGCCGCAATCATGTAGACGAAGACCAAGTATTCCAACTTAGTAAGACCAGCCATATATGATATATATCTATTAGCTAGTTCGGGGTTTTTTGTTGGTTTCCAAAAGGAGATGGGTGATGAAGAGTTTATATAGAGAAGAAAATGTATCTAAAAAAATGTGGATGTGAGACTATAGAAGAAAGGAGTAGTTGGTTGTTACTCTTATTTAATTTGAGGTCCCCCACTATATTGATGGATATTACAATTTAACTTCTATATTTTCGAAAAGTGATAAATTTATCAATATATATTTTATTAATATTTGTTCTCCTTTAAATGAAAAAAAAGAAACATTTGTTCTCCTTTTTGGCATCCTATTTTTCTTTCGAATACTTTTATTTGCATCTATTACATTATCATCAAGGATATTTAACTTAATACTATTATTATAATTTTTATCTATTTATAGCGTATGTGATTAAGATTAATAGTTTCCACGAACAACAATTCTATCATGCAGCTCTCTCGTACATTAGGATCTACGATCGATGTTGGTTCTGCATGTATGACATCCTTGAGATGGACCACCCTACATGCATCACGCCATCACTCTAGGACCTTCGATAAATTTTGAATCCAATAATTTGCACGAAACTACACTATTTGGTAATCGAATTCTAACTATGGTGTAAAAACCTTTGAACCTTGTCCATTGTGTTAGAATGCTTCAACAAAAGACTTAGATATATGGATAACTTAATAGTTATTTTAATAGAAAGTCAAGTTCGATTGGTAACATAAAAACAATAGAGATTTATTTTTCTAAATGTTGAAGCTATTTTGCCTCTCAAATTGTTCACTTATGATTTTATACAACTAATAATATCATTTTGCATCAACATTCTAAAAACAATCGACGGTTAGACTAGAAAATTCTAAAGTAGTGTTGTGCATAGCAAAAACTTTAGCAGTGAGAAAAATTTGTCATGATTTTCTTTTAACAAAAATAAAATTATCCTAAAATTAGATTAGGTAATTTCTTAGCTATGAGGAAATGATCTCATTTTATATTATTTATTTATTTATTTTTTTGTTGAAATGTGTAATTCATTCATCTTTGTTGTAAAAAATAGTTACAAGAAAAGGAGAAGTAATGCTTTAAGAGAGAGGATCTCATTTTATATTATTACATAACTTATGATGTACAACTATTTTCATGTTTCTTTGTATATATTTTTGGGTTGTACAAACGTAAATTAAAAATACCTACAACCATAAGTTTTGGGTTGTGGAAAGTTAGCATATTTTTGACAAAATTTATTAAAAGAAGGGTTTTTAGTAATAAAACCCCTCAACTAAAGATAAATAGTACGAAAACCCCTCAACTATATATTTAGTAGAAAAACCCCTCAACTTTGAATATGTTCATATAAATTCCCCTCTATCTACAGTGTCGTAAAAATTGGACGGACTACAGTTCAAATTAATATATAACATTTTCAGAATCTCTCCTAATCGACTTCTACACCACACAAACTTCAGAGAATCTTACTATGATAAATTATGGTTCATCAATTTAGATTTTTCACTTTGAGAACTTTAGAGCTTATGTTTGAGGATTTATAATCAGATAGAAGAAGATTTTATTGTTTTTGTTTACAATTCATGTTGTTTAAGTGTATATATGTCGTTTTTCAGTTTCAATTTAACTATAATCCGTCCAATTTTTACGATAATGGAGACGAAGGGGAATTTTCATGAACATATTCAAAGTTGAGGGGTTTTTGCACTAAATATATAGTTAAAGGGTTTTTTTACGATTCATCTTTAGTTGAGGGGTTTTATTACTAAAAACCCTTAAAAGAACAATTTGACAACAAAAATTAAAAAGGATTTAATAACCAATATATCTTTCCTACAATAAAAACACCAAATTTAAAATTAATAAATGATTTTTACCAAATCAAAATTTGGTAGTTCTTTGATCAAGTTGTCTAGGGTCTAAAGACTTAATTAAGTAAAAACACATAATATTAACATAGGATAATACTAGCCAATATGAATATTCCACGTCAGCATACTAAAATAACATTAAAGGGATTAGAAAAGTTTTTTAATCCTAATGTAGTTAATAGGATTTTTTTTAGAAAATAAGTTATTTTCATGATTTTATTTTAACAAATAAAAATTAACTTAAGTACCCGTCAACCCTGCTTAGGTTTCCATCTCATTTATTAATAATCATCTATAATTTGGTTAGATAAAAAAAGTTTTGAAGACATTTACATGATTTGTTTTAACCAAAAAAAAAAAGTAGTTTTAAATTAGGAAGAATTCTCAGGTAGTTGCCTGGCCTGTAGGTCTCGATATTTATTAATAATCATCTATAATTTGAAATGGAAAATAAAATTTTGAAAGAGCAAATGTGTTATTAATTTGATTTATGTATCTGTGATTCATATAATCATATCAGGTTTATATCCAGAGCCGGCCCTAAGCACAGGCTGATGAAGCATGTGTTTGCGGTCCGAAAAATATATGTATATATGTATTTTATCGGCCCTCAAAATAGTTGAAAGTCACTTTAGTGCAATGGTAAAAGAGTTCAGATTATTCTTCATGATCTCTGGCGCGCTCGACTCTAATGTGCTTCAGTTTTTTTTTTTTTCCACTTACTTAAAAAAGTCGGCCCAATAACTCACGCCTCTTCCCTCTCACCAGTCACCACCTTTAATTTGATTTAATGTATTTGTGATGATTAATATTAGGTTTCGCGAGTCATGCTGCCTTCGGTTACAAATTACCACTGGATCGTCTGCACATTGGTATATCACTGCAGTGTCTCAACTGTCATAAATTTTTTCTTTTATGATCACTCGATACTTTATATATGAAATTCCGCACGTACGTGCTGGTCAGGATCCAGTTGGTATATCACTGCAATGTCTGAACTTTCATAACTTTTTCTTTTATGATCTCAATTATAATTCAATACTTTTTTTTTTGAACTACCAATATGTTCGATGGCAGAAAAATAAAGGGTATGACCTACCGAAGAAAAGCGAATTGAAGATTCACTCAATAACAGAATGTAACTAGCTTGAAAAATTCAACTCAAACTACGGAAATTCACGTTCTCTGAATTTTCAAATTTAGCAGAGACTCGCATTCCTTAATTTAAGGAAGCACATCGAACTTGATCTTCGCAGCTCCGACTTTGTGAGTAATTCGAAGAATATATATACTCTCTTTCTCGATATTCCCTATTATAATTAGTTAAAAAATATTTTGCCCAAAGAAAAAAAAAAGTTAAATCTATTTACATCGTTCACACCATTTGCCACATATCTAGTAATACATTATTATCCTTGAGCATCATCTAATATAAAACTTTACAATTCTTGCTTGATTAACATAGGTGGGAATAGTAAAGTGACAAAAAAATAATTGCTTTGTTTGAAAACTTTGTAATCATATTTCGTGGGTCCTTTATACAAAGAAAATATTTATTTTGATTACGACCACCTAACTGCAAGAACCAATTAATAAAAATAATTCATTCAAAAATAAGACAAGTTTACAATATTGGTTGGAGCTGAATAAATATGATTCATTGGGCATAGAAGTAAATACATATACAGTAGTTGCTGTCTCCAGTCTCCACTTGATTTATGGTTCGAAAAGACATCGTTTATATAACTAGATAAATACTCACGCTACGCGTGGGTTTGTTTCAAAAGTTGTTAATAACAAATTATTTTGATTGTTCTTGTTGCTAGTTGATCACCCGCTTTACGCCGCGGATTTTTTCCGTTTTTTTATTTATTTTGATTTACTTGATGTTATATTTTGATAAATATAATTTTTAATTATCAAATTATTTACTCATGCAATGAAGAACTACTCTTAGTATTAAAATACATTTTCAACCAACATACTCAACAATGCATCACTCACACAATCCGTAAACAATCTTTGTCCTAAACCAATTTTATAGATGGTAATGTTGGGATTATAGAACCTCAAAAATTTGATGACCTTACATACTCTCCACCCTCAGTGTCATATATAGATAAAAAAAATTAAAAGAAAAACTTACTCAAACCATTAGCTAATCCACTATACTATTATCCACTCATATTTTGAGTTAAGATTACAAAAATTAGCGAAAAAAACTTTGGAGTATATTAAACCAATAAAATAATTTCATTGATAAAAACATAAAATAACAAAATAAGTTAGTTTTAGTAGAAATCAATATGTAAAATTAAATAATATATATAATTAAATAATAAATATATTATTAACTTGTGAAATAGATTTTCAAATCTATATGGCCCATCCCTCATGGGCTATTGTGTTTTTCCCATTTGACAATTCTAATTAAAAGATGATGTATAAAAAATAAAAGCTGAATCATATTAATTAAATGTTTTGATTGGAAGAATAGAAAGTTGATGTAAAGAAAAATTATTGATTGTTTTTGCTAATTTATGTTTATTTTTTATTTGTTATTATGTAGTTAATAAAACTAAATCTATCTTACGTAGTTACAATTTTTAAGATTAGATTTATTTTTTGACTTGAAATATAACCCGGGAAAAAGACTTACTTGTCAGCTGAGACCTCTTGCTTGTTCCCGTAATATTCTTCATCGTCCTCATGACTCTGCTAGTTGGTCAAAAGGTACTTTATCAGCTTTCTCAATATCTATTATGGGTACAAAAAATTTTTATCCTTTTTGAGTGGGATTCATTGAACTCTCTCGTTTATATTTTCTGGGGATACAAAAGTTCTAGCTGCAGTATACGGACCTAAAGCAGGAACGAAGAAGAACGAAAATGCTGAGAAGGCTTGTTTTGAAGTCATATTGAAGCCTTAAACCGGATAGATTGGTAATCGTAAATGCGTTTAGTTGTTCAGAAGGAGGTTTGTTTTGTTGCTTGAGTATGTCATACAGGTGATTCTTGGTTTTTAGATCTGAATTACTTTTGCTTTGAATATTGATAGGAAAAGTTGAAAGGGAGTATGAAACGATACTGAAAAGGACGCTACAGAGTATTTGTGTTTTGACAGTTGTTCCAAATACCACCACCTCAGTGATAATTCATGTGAGTAGCTATTCAATGTTGTGTATATCGATATTGTCAACTTGAGTTGTATTTGATGTTTTCATTTTGTAATTCTCGTGTAGGTTGTACATGATGGTGGTTCTGTATCGTTTTTATGTTCCTTGCACCTTGGTAAACATTTACTGATGGTGTTTGAAACACATATAATCCGGTATAAACAATGTCTGTTTGAGTATTTATAGAGTTTATAGTAGTGAAAGTTTGTAATCCCATAAGCTGAGAATGTGAATATGTTTTTGTGTAACTTCTACCGTGGCCTCCATTCTGGCAGTTAGAAGGTAGAAAACGTTTGTTCTAAAGAAATATGATGTACAGAAAGGGAGACTATGAAGGATGGAATTTACGAAGTCGAGAAATTTGCGTTGAGATTCTTCTTCTTTCATATTGAACGATCGAGCAGAGAGTGGGAGAGATTTATTTTGTTAAAGTCTTGTAGAGAATTAGAATATTTGTTGGGTTTAGAAGCATTAAGCCATCACTAAAATGGGCTCGACCTATTAATATTGCACTCTAATAGATTCTAAAACACATATGGCCCATCCGTCATGGGCTATTTTGTTTACTCCATTTGACACTTATAATTAGAAGCTGACGTGTATTAATGAAATGTTTTGATTGGACGAATAAAAAGCTGATGTGTCATCTTTAGAAGAGCCAAAAATGCTGACGTGGCGGAAAGATGGAGAGAGATAGCCTCCTTTCATATATATGATTAGCAAGATTTTTGGTCAGTTTCAATCCCTAATCATAGCCAATTATCAGGTTGCATCTAGATGCCAACGATCAAATTATTAAATACAATCTTTTCCATGATACTCCTTTCATTTCCACCCTAGTGAGAAACATCTCGTTTTCCAATTAAACTGTTCAAAAAATTTGCAATCCACATTCGTGTCACGGCTAGATTTGTTGATTTTTGTTGGTTTTATGCATCCTGTTGTTCTTGTTCATATGGAGTAAATGTGAAATGAATTAAAAGTCGATTGATGTAAAGATATTTAGGATACGTACCATCTCCATTTCTATGCCTTTATTCATCACAACTATTGAATCACTGTAGTAGTATGTACCCATGTACCCTCCGTTAGACTTATCTTCAGTTTTTCCTAGTGAGAACATTGCCGTCCAATTGACAAAAAAATCTGATGGCAAAGTTCCATTGAAGTGATTATGGGATACGTCGATGATTCGCAACTTAGAAAACCCGGTTTGTTGCATCGGTCCATGGAATGCATTGGAACGAAGGACAAGAACTTGTAGCTCTTGTGGAGATCTCAGCCAGAAAGGAAATGTATCATTGATTATGTTGCTTTCCACATTGAGAACTTCAAGAGAAGAAATACGAACTAAAGATCTTGGAAGCTTTCCCACCAGTTGGTTATGACCAATGTCTAGCGACACTAGACTTTCAGACATATTCTCTGGAAGACCTCCACTAAGACGATTCTTTCTTAGATTTAGAGTTGTAAGAGTTATACTGAAATTTCCCAAACAACGAGGGATCGAACCATTGAATTTGTTGTTAGATAAATCGAGAATCGTTAGAGAGCGCAATGCACATATGAAGGATGGAATATTTCCAGTGAAATTGTTGTTGGAGCCAAACAAGTAACTCATAGATGGTTGCCAGGCAGGTTTCGTTAATCTTTCAAAACCGGTGAAAGTGTTGTTGGAAAGATTCACGTAGTCCAGATTTGGTAGCATCCATAACCAGCCAGGAACTTGACCGTTAATTTTGTTGTTGGAGATGTCTAAAATCGACATTGTTTGTTGGGTTCTTAGGAACTCCGGGAACTCGGTGACACCGCATCCGGACAAGTTAAACTGCAATAACAATGGAGGATCTGAAACTGAACTCTTGTTTGTGGCGGAAACATGGTTACCTGAGAGGTCCAATATATATAATGACTTGAAACTTGATAAGATTGCATCCAGGTCAATTGTAGTTGTGGTGTTCAAATGGGATAAGTTTAAATCCACACACTAACCATCATATCGTTTTAACTCTCCCAAATCTTTCTTACTTACGGTCTGGAGCGTGACTTTAGAGACCCAATAGGTTACAACATTAAGTTCGACGATCTGTGGTGATTCATTTGGTTTTATTTATTATGGATCGATCATTGAAATCTTCCTCTAGTTTATGGTTTTTCTTTTAATAAAAACTACAACTCCTAAAAATTAAGTTATATTACTTTACTATCTCAAAATACATAGCAAAAGATGCAATAGACTGCTACAAGAGTGTTTGGTGAAGATGTAGCTGCAGTCTGATGAAGTTGTTGAATGAGTCAAGAAGTAATACAAGATTTTGTCTGATTGAGTTGCTGAATGATTCAAGAAGTAAGTCAAAATGCGACTGTTTTTGTGTGAGTGTCGGTTTCTAGAAGGTTTGAGAAGATATGTTTGGAGCATGTTTGGAAGATGAATCTCAAAGGAAAAAGGACTTAAAGAGATTTGGAAGACTTGATGAAAGTGGAGTTTAATGAAGAAAAGGAAAAGTATAAAAGGAAATTTACTTTTTCTTATGAAAATTGGAAATCTTCTCCTATGGTGATTAGGAAATCGTTTTGGCTATATAAGGAGGAGCATGAGGACGTCTTGGAGAGGCAAGAGAGCTGACGGATAAAGGCAAATCATTGAGAGCTTTCTGAGGGTGTGTGCGACATAGTTTCGCGGTTTTGTGCAACTTAGTTTTGCGGGTTTGTGCTTGTGTGATCAAGTGGTTTGTTTTGAAGTCTAGGCTCAAGGGGAGTTTAGCTCAGGGTTAGGTTATCCTGATTAAATCTAGACTCAATGGGAGTTTAGTTAAGGGTAGAGATTATCCTTAAGGTTTCACGTTATAGAAGGGAGCGGTAAATCAAGAGGGTTGGGCTTGTTTTACGCGTTTGCGAATTGGTTGTAATTTGCTTTCTTGTTCTAGTGAAATCGAAATCTGGACGTGGTCCCGGGGAGTAGGAAAAACCGAACCTCGTTAACAAATTTCTTGTCTCGTTTACTTTCGGCAATTTATCTTACCTTATCCGCACTTACATTTGGTTCTCCGAATCTATCCCGAAATATTCCCTTTTGTTTTGGCTCGCTGCAAAGAATAGGCTTACTACTGGCAAGTGTATGTCAACTTGGAACAGGGGAGTGATTCCATCGTGCTTCTTTTCATCTTTTGCCAAGCGCCGATGGAAACTCGTGAGCATTTATTCTTTACATGTACCTTCTCCTCACAGGTTTGGGAGGTGCTAGCTCAGTGACTACTCCAAAGACGATACACTAATAGTTTCATGAAGGTTCTATCTCTCTTATCAGACTCTACTATTAAACAAAGTACGTATAGCCACTTCAATTTTAGTGGTTGAGCCTGAATATCCGTGGCTGTAAGCCAATGTAGCCACGATTATGTCACCCGAATTCCGTGACTAATTAGGGCTTGACCGGTTTAAACGCAGCGGTTGTGGTTGCGGTTGTGGGAGTTTGCGGAAGCGGACTGTTGCGGTTTTAAGCGTTATTTAGCGTCTTAACCGACTGGTTTAGCAGTTAAAAACGGGTGCGTTTGCAGGAGATTTACGACTGGTTGATCAGCGGATACGATAGCGGTTAAACCAAAATTTAAAAAATAAATTTAACTAGATCATCACATGTACTACTATAGTACGGATTGAATTTCATTTATTACAAAATTTATATATTATATATTTTAGAATAAAGTTATGATATATTATAATAGTAAGTGAAAAAAAAAATTTGTCAATCCCTATATATAATATTAGAATGAATATATATATATATATATATTTTTAATACTCAATTATGGATATATTTTTTTAAGATATGAAAACGAAAAATAATATTATTTTTAAAACTTAATATTATTTGAACAATGAGTTAATTTATGTTAACAACCACAAAATAGATTGCATATAATTCAGTTATATCAAAAATCAAAATATCATAATATAACTTATCTCATTTTATAATCTTAACATGTCGTCTGTTATAAGGATCATAATTTTCTATCATACAATACATTACATATAACCCACCGGCTGCTATAAATATTTTAAATATATCTTTATAGAAAACCAAATTAAAGTATTGATAAATTTTTATCTTTTTATTCTATTAAATATTTATGATATTCTTTTAAATATTAAATTAAACTATTTTTAAATGTTCTAAATTAAATCTTTAAATTTTTTATTGCAGTATATAAAATTATGAATTTCAAAAAAAAATTATATGAAATTAAATATAAATATTCAAATAGTTATATGGATCATAACTCATTTTATCATATAATACATTATATTTAACCCGCCACCTATTTTTAATATTCGTTTAAAAAAAAACTCAAAGTAGAGTATTTGTAATTTTTAACTTTTTGATCTATTAAATATTGATGATATTCTTTATAAAAATATCAAGTAAAACTAATTTTAAATGTTGCAATTTAAAATATTGAAAAAGTTTATTTTAGTATATAAAATTATACATTTAACAAAATGTATGAAATTTAATATAAATATTTAAATTCTGACCTGTTTAAAACAAATATATTATTCAAATCTAAATTTGAAATTTTTGTTGACCCGTTTACTCAGTTGAAATTTTTGTTGAATTTATTTTTGTATAAAAGAAATATAGTACTCAAATCTAAATTTTTGACCTTTAAAGTTTTCTTTCATAGATTGAACAATTTATATTCGTTTCTGAAAATTCAAATCTTGGCATATGCGGAAAAAAAAATTACATTTTTTGTTATATGGATGATATGATGATTTATTTGTTTCATAAAAATAGAAGCATATAAAGATGAGAGGTGAATTATAATGATTAATAACAAATTAATATGATAAGTTAGATATCAAATCTTATATGTTCATTTTGATTGGTCATTCTTTTTTTAAAATTATTTTACAATTTAATTAATTTAATTAAATTGCATAAATTAGTATTTGACTTGTTTATCTTTAATCAGCTGAATTAATTTATTCTTTAAATGTTTATCTCTAATGGCATTCCATTGTAATAACTTACAAAAAGCAAGGTTAATTCCAAAATATACTCCCCAAATAATAGTATAAGATATATAATTATGAAAAAGTATAAAAACACCAAAATCTATAATTATGAAAAAGTATAAAAAAATTAAACATGATTAATGATTAAAAACCATAAATAATTACTAAATAATTATTTAAATAAATTTTGTATTGAAAACAAAAATAATTATTAATATTGGTAAATTAAAGTTATATAATTTTTTTTTTTAGAATTAACGTGAATATATATAAGATTTGATATATATTTGAATTTGTTCATTTGTTTTTAGTATCTTTCCTTTTTAAAACCAACCGCAACCGCCCGCAACCCTTTTTTAAACCAACCGCAACCGCCCGCAACAACAAACGCTTACGGAAAGGAGCTTTTGAAATCCAACGATTTTGAGCGGTTCGAAGCGGTATGAAACGGGGTCTACAATTGATACCAACCGTTAACAACCGCAACCGACCGCTAACAACCGCAACCGACCGCTAACAACCACTAGCTGCATGCTAGCGGGAGAACCAATAAAGCCTTGTAAGCCACGTTTTAGCAAGTGGCATAGTCGTGGCTAGTTTGATTAAGCCATGTTTTATGAAAGTGGCATAAACATTGCTAAGTAGCCACTGATTTTTTGAATCTTTCGTGATTATATCAGTGGCTTACTTGCTACGAATATAAGTCATGTTTTACTTGTAATATCTGTGGCTAATCATGTTGTATTTGGCCAAAGAAATAATTATAATTCTAAACCTGAAAACAATATTTATAGGTTCATATTCAAAAGCAAGATATCAAAAAAAACATGAAATCCTAATAACAATATATTACATAACTATAATTTGTCTTATATCATACATTACCAGGTCCAAAAGGGTTGCAAAAGTCATTCAAAAGCTAACCAAAACATGAAAATATTTATACTTATATACCTAGTGAAGCACACCAAGCATCTAAGTTGGTTTGTTTTTGTGGGAGGGACTCCGGGGAAGTTGTCGGAGAAAGAGCAGCTTCACCATCACGAGCCTTAGCACACACTCGAGCCGCAGCACCATCACGAACAGCCGCAACACTATCAACACTATCAAGAGCAACACTAGGAGGAGCAGCAGCAGTTTGAGGGATTTAAACTCCAAGCGACTGCATAATCACAGTGAGCGCAAGTCTGGTTGTAGACAGCTCATTCATTACTGATGCGTATTTTTTTTCGCCTCAAGGTTTTACCTTAGAGACCACACGATGACTGCAAGTTCACAATTAATCGTTTGTAGTATTTAAGGATCGAATCCCATAGGACGTTATTTTACGAATCCGTAATAAGAGGATAAGGCTAGGACTAATCAATAAAAAAGGTATTTGCTTTCGTGCCACGACTAAACTACTAAGCAAATAAACGAATGTGATCAATAAAAGACAAGCGTTGGACATTCAAGGGATCGTAGGGGGTTCAATGATCTTTTTATCTAGGTAATTTTAAGAGAATTTTTGTTTACTTCCAAGACTCGGATACACGAAACACGAATATTCAATTAACCCTATCATATAGAATTAACCATCTAAAATTCTTATACTCTATTACTCAACTCACGCAGGCAACGGCGCATAGATCAAAGCATTAAGATCGGGCTCGATTATAGTCCATAAAGCCCTATGACTAAGTGGTATGTGCTTGTTATAACATAATACTCATCTAAACTAGGTTCGAGTATTTAAGTAAGCGATTAGCGAAACTTAGACACTTGTGATCAGAGTTAGTTCATGAGGCTAACTACATGCATTAAGAGATATTTTATAACGAAAGATAACAGTGTAAACGATCAAACAAAACCAAAGATATTGCCACCTAACGATCGATCATGTTCCCCCTTTGATTATCCCTTTAACCCCAACTAGGAAACTACTCTAGCATGGTTAAAGGAATCATCAAAGCAAGGTTCATAAGAATAAGATGAATAATATATAACTGAATAGGGTTCATAGATTACTTCTTAAATGTCGAATACAAGAGGTCAGGACTTCTCCCTTATAGATCAAAGTAACAAATAAGAGAAAAGAAGAAGTTTGGTGGACTTCAAAGCTTCAGATCGAGGTAGAGTGATGGCTGCTGCATCTCTAGTGTCTCCTGAGAGTTTTCACTAACGCCACACTCTGAAGGCAAACCTCTTTTAGGGTTTAGGAATAAGTATTTATAGGCCTAGGGGTCCAAGAGGTCGGTTTAGGGTTTTTAAGGTCAAAACTTGACGTTTTGATAAGTTGCAGGGGTGAGGAGCTCCGCACAGGTTAAGGGGTTCTAGCCGGTCTCTGGAGAAGGCTTCACGCCGGCCACATGGGTTGTGGCCGGTCCCAAGAGGTAGCTTCCCACCGGTCACACTCCTTGTGATTGGTCTCAGACTGGTTGAGTGCAATCTGGTGTAGAATCCGTTTAGCAGATTATATTGAGTTTATTCTTCCTCTACTGTAATATTGACTCTCTTCTAGCTTTCCATATAGTCCAATAGCTCTCAATTTGGTTCTCGGGAGGGTCTCCAACGGATGTCAAACTTCTGGTGCTTCGAATCTGTCATGAAACGAATTTTGTCCTCTTTTAGTCGTTTTTGCCTTAAAACCTGTAAAAGCTTTTTTGACACTAAAAATACTTGGAAATAACCTTTTTAAATTTGAAATCATTCTAAACTCTTCATACATCATGAGAAAACAATAGCTAAAACGGGCAAAAATACGATGTTATCAATTACTATGCCCATGTCCAGCCTTCAACACGAACATATCTTCCTTGAGTGTTGCATTGTTTGTTTCCAAATTAGGGATGTGCTATTTTTTATTTTTTTTTGTCGAAAAGGGATGTGCTATTTAGCCACAAAATATCCACGCGGAAGCCACGTTTGTTTTGAATTATTTTTAGTGGCTATTTCGTGACTAGATTTAGTTTAGACACAGACCGTCATGGCAAAAACGCAGCTATACGTCGTTTGAATTACCTTTGATGCTCAATATATATAAATATATATATATATATATATATATAAACTATATAGTTGTATAATAAGGTCACAACCGAGAAGATTCTTGAAATAAGTAACAGCCATGTCACTTATTCATACTTATATATACCGTAATATACCAAAAGGGTTTTCTGTTTTTGTTAAGTCTTAGGTAATTGGCATTACTAACGGAATCCTAGTGATTACCCAGTCGGTAATCACATGTTTTCTTATAGATATCTAGTACATCCGTCATTTTAAATGTTACCCACATTTTATTCCGTGGTAATAATAACCAACGAAATTCTCTGTAAATGTTAGAAATATAAATGGAAAATTCTCGGCAATTTTAATGTTATCAAAGGAAATGTCTAACTATGTCGTTTTCAACCATAAATATTTGTACCTATACTTCATTTATAGTCACTCTTTTATGTGATCGAAAAATGAATGTACGTATTCGCGTTCCAATCCATGCAACACGTACCTAATACCACAAACAAGAAAACGTTAAAACTCCACGTCCCTTCCTTGAGACCTCCTCCATGCAAAAAAGAGTGGTCGTGGTTCTTTATAAACCAAATATCCAAAAAAGAAAACAAAAGTGAATCATTAATGACGATATTGTCAAGCCACATATTTTTTTTAATGTGATGCGATCCTCATAGAATCCGTGATCCCTTCGTTCAAGGATCTTTGATTAGTTTCATCTCCTTCATGGCTTCTCCTCCACCACACGATCTCTCTATAAAATTCTTAACCTCCATTCCTCGCAAAAAGAATTTTATTTCCTCTTTTCCAATCTACTAAACACACACATTTTCCTTAGAAAAATAAACTAAGTGCAAGAAAATGGACCCTTGGTCATGGATATGCGAGCTTCCCGAAGCCCCCGAGTTCAGCGAGTCTGATTCACAAACAGTGTTTCAGCTCGCAGGCGATTTGACACGTTCGATCAAACTTAGAGCCGAACGGGCTTCGGGTTCTGACCTAGAATCTCACTCTTTCACCTTCAAAGTGGTAGCAGAGGGTTTTAACCTCCTTAAAACATCAACCATTTGGGTCTCCGACACATGTCCCTTGTCGTCGGAGAAACCGTTCCTCCCTCTTGTTCTCCAGCTTCTTCAAGAACTAATCACCCATTCCCCTACCTCACGCGACGGCGCGTGCACAAAGTTTGAACTACTTGAAATCAAACCAGGTCCGGTTAGCTGGGTCATGGACTCTCACTCACCTGAATCCTTCTCATCAGTCTTTAATCTAATCTTCCTCACGCGCCTCTTCTGGCTGTGTGTATTTGACGCGCCTAGCGAAGTAGGCTCTTTCTTCTTCCAACACCTACTAGGTCCACACGTGAACGCGCTAACATGTCAACACGCACCTGTGTTACGAACGTTTCTGGTCTCACTTGGTGTAGACGCCGAGCTGTGTATCGTACGAGCCGCTTCTTACGCCTTATCCAAATGGATGATCTCTAAAGAGATAGGACTTGGTAATCTCGGGTTGAAACAGTTGAGTAGTAGCCTCATGCCTCGTCATTCATTGGGATTTTCGTATGCCACAGAAGCTCATGGGCTTTGGATCTTGAAAGGCTATTTCCCAATCTTGTCAATGAACGTCACAAATAATAGCTCTAACGAGGTTCACAACAAGATCGTCAAGTTTCCATTCGTGGAGCCTAAAGAGGCTGTCTTACGTTACGCTTTGTCGCACCAACAAGCTGAAATACTAGTACAGTTTGAATACTCCGTTAGGTTCTACGAGAACTACATAAAAGTGAACGCACGTGTAGATAACATACGCATCCACGTGTCGAAGTTAGGGTTTCACAAAGGCGGAGTCGGCGTGGAGAATCAGATAGCGGATTGTTACTCGGAAGAGAAGTACTTCCCTTCACGGGTACGGGTCTGGCTCGGGCCAGAACTCGGGTCGAGCCACGTATCGGGGCTAAGCCTAGGAAGGTCAACGAAGAACGAAGAGAGAGATATCGAGGTGACTAGGGTGCTAAAGGGAAATTTTGGAAAAGGTAAAGTGGCTCCAAGAGTCAAGGCAAGAGCAAGAATGTCAACGAAGAGGAAGGTTAAAGATTGGAGAATCGAGCAGGAGAGTGAAGGAAACGCTGCTGTTTTCGATGCGGTGTTGTACGATAGAGAGAGCGGCCAAGAAGTGACAACGGTTATGCCGAAGCCAACCCAAGAGGGTTTAAAGAATGTGTTTACGAAGAGTGGAGGGATGGTGTTTGGAAGGGATGAGTATGGAGATGAAGTTGGGTGGAGAGTTGGGAGAGAGATGGAAGGAAGTGTGTTGAAGTGGAGAATGGGTGGCAAAATTTGGCTAACTTATTGGCCAAACAAGTTGAATACTTTGTTTTATGAGACTAGATGTGTAGAGTGGTGTGATGAGGTTGATTTGCCTTTGCTTCCCACTTGTTAGAGTCGCAAATTAAATAAGAAAAATATAGGTACATAAAACAATTAGAAATAAGTAGTTAAACTCGGTCATAAAACGGATTGGTATATGTGTTTGTAAATATCTATACTATTAATTGGGAATCATTAAAACATAAGTAACCCTATTTTGGTAGAATATTTACAAAAAATGCCATTGAAAATTTGAATATAAAGAAACAAAAAAATTCACGTGGATGGGTAAAAATTTTTTTTCCCATTTTAAGAAACACGCGGATCTTGGATCTTCAATCGGATCTTCTAATATTAAAAACGAAACAACACGCGGATCTATATTTGCTGAGTTGGATGATCCGAATAACAGTCCCTCTCAATATTAATGGGTTGGATGACATTTTAGATGGGCTTCATATTTGACAAATGGGCTTCGCCGACAATCACAACCTCACAATTAATCCCAATATTGTTTGAGATACTCTGGATATTAATGACACATAAACAAAATGGTTAGTTATCATTCAAAAAGATTTCCATAACAAACAAAATCATTCAATATCCATAACTACATAAATTTCAACAGATTTCCATAACAAACAAATCCTCGACAATCTTTTTAGCCCAATTTATCATAATCACGATTTCCCAATTTATATCTAAACAAATTATTTATCTTAACAAACAAATTCAATTACCAAACTCTATCAAAAACTAGATATTGAGATATGTTTAAATCGAGAATATACCGTAAAATTCGAGCATCTACCTTATACGGTTGTTGATTTAATTCTCTAAACCCTAAAATCTGCTTACCTCCCTCAACTCATATAAATAGACGCCTAATGTGAAAGTTCAGAAACACACTAACCTTTCATAAAAGCATTCTTCACTTTTTACTATTTCGTAACCATGGCTCAAAATCACGGTATCACCACCCTTGCTGATGTGAGACCTTTCAAGACGAATTGGAAGATCCAAGTGAAAATTGTCCATTCCTGGACACAATACATGCAATTCACTGGTGAAACAACAGAAATGATCCTTCCAGATCAGGTTGTAAGTATATATTATGTGCTTCATTATATCTTAAGATTCTTTACTAATTACAATAATAATAACTATGTTGTTATCTTCTATATATGGTACTTTGATACATGCTACTATTTATTTTATTATATAACACATTTTTATTATGACAAATGTTGCATCTTTTAGTAAATACACTTTTCTGAAAAATGTATAATTAATCAAACTGAAAATAAATGTGTGTAATATTGTTTATTCTAAAGATTGATATTTTCACTATTAATTACATAAAACAAAACAATACATTTAAATTACAACTTTATGTAAATCCTATCGATTCAAAATAACAACCCGCACGTACGTGCGGGTCCGGATCTAGTTACTTCTTAAGGTAGTTGTTGTAGTATATCGCAAATATTTGTATTCGTATAATTGTGTGCATTTGCATACGCATATACGCCTATAGCTTAAGAAATAAGTATAGGCTGTTCGTTTCGTCGCCGCAGGCGGCAGCGGCGGCGGCGGCAAACACTACCGCAGGTTGTTGTTCGTTTCGTCGCCGCCGACGCTACGGCAACCGCTGCCGCTGCCGCAGGTTTTGTGTTCGTTTCGATGCCGCTGCTGCAGACAACTTTTACTTAATTTTTTGTTTATTTTTATAAATTTGTATAATTATATTTTGAATCAAGAAAAATATAATTTAAATATATTTACATCCATAAGAAATATTTGTTTAGCTAGTAGTAATTTTTAGTTTTTTTTTTGGGTAATGAATTAATTTTTAGTAAAATATATAAATATATCAATATGATTTTTTGTGATAAATAATGAGCTAAATTAAAACAAAAATAGTAAACCAAAACATTTAACTAAACGTAATACACCAAGTCATAAACAAAAAAGATAGACAAAGTTATTAACTAAAATAATAAACCAAATCATAAACAAAAAACTAAAAATATCTAATAAGGTAAACGACCTTTCTTACATTCATTCGTGATGTTGTCACGCAAAGCTTCCATTGCTCTATCACCGGTCGGCTCATATGCAATATGTTGTCCTTCTTCTCCTTCTTGTCCTTCTTCTGCTTCTTCTTCGTCTTCTTCATCAACATGATATTCTTCTGTGTTTTGCCACTGTAAAAAATCATGATCTTCCCGATGTGAATCCCTTATGAAGTTGTGTAGTGTCATCGTCGCTGTTACAAGCTTAATCCACTTAGTCAGACCATATTTTGGATGCTTACGATCCAAAATCCTTCATTTTGCTTTGCATACTCCAAATGTTCTCTCAATCACAGATCATAAACCCCAATGCTTTCGGTTGAACAACTCTCGTGCAGTTACTTGTGGTCCTCCTCTACCAAATTGACCAAGATGATATCGCATCCTACGATGTGGACCAAGATACCCAGTCCTGGTGGGATATCCGGAGTCAACAAGATAGTACTTCCCATTAGGCAGATGTGGGAAAGAAGGTTCATTCCTCGCACAATGATTCAAAACCTTTGTATCATGTGCTCTACCAGGTACACCGACATATGCGTATATGAACTTCATATCGAAGTTACATATAGCAAGAACATTCATTGTAGGTTCTAGCTTTCTACCCAGGGCCGGCCCGGAGGACAGGCCAACCAAGCCACCGCTTGGGGCACCACATTTTTTTTTTTTTGGAAAAAGGGCCCAATTTTAGAAAAAAAAAAAGAATTAAGCCCATAAAATGAAAATATTTGGTAGAAACTAAAGCCTTTTCGGAAAAAAATAAATAAAATAGGGCCCAAACAATTAAATTTGAATGTAATAATATTCAAAATATCATTATTTTTGTATAATTACTAAAAATAGGTCAAAAAAAAATTTTTAGTCCTAAAACTTATAAATATATTGGGCCTCATTTTATTTTTCGTGTAGGGCCTCACAAATGCTCGGACCGGCACTGTTTCTACCTTTATATTTTTCTGCAGATTGACTTGGAGGGCGAACCGGGACATGAGTTCCATCAAGTGCTCCAACACAATCTTTAAAAAAAGGCCAATATCGATCATCATTCTTCAAAACAGGGTTTACTCTTGTAAACTCACATTCTTCTGGTTTTAGTGTATCTGCTGCAAACTTTAAAAGAACATTCATCTCTGCGGCTGCCGCTGCCGCAAGTAGCTGCGGCGGCCAAACGAACAGCCTAGTAGTTAAACTCGGTCATAAAACGGATTTTATAAATATGGCTCCAATTAACAACACAAAATAGCCAAATAACGTTTTCTGCAAGTAATTTATATATAAATCAATATAGAAAAAAATTGATTTATCAATCGTTAAAACATGCATATTGTTTGCCAAAACACCAAAAAAAGAAAATTCTTTGTTTTTTTAAATCACAAATAAAAACACATTATACAAATAAGTGGTATATAGTTGCTTTTTCATGATAAGTGGTTAATTTTGTTTTTTTTAGCTATGCAAAAAATTAACTATTATAAAAGTAATAAAATTATTTACAATAAAAAAATATACCACTTTTCAATAATATCTAAATCTTTCACAAATTTTTTACAATTTTTAGTATACTTTTAACATTCCTATATACTTTTTTTAATCAAATATTACTTAAGAAAAATTAAAATTCATTAAATATATTATTGTCTTATTAAATATAAAAATATATTATTAATGTAATATTGCATTTTGTCATTCCAAAATATATATCCAATTCCACAATTTATAAAGTAATTTCCATTTGTAATTTATCATTCTACAAGTTTTTATTATTGTATTATGCGATTAATGTTGGTACCGGATCCCGCACTCCGGATAATTTTGATACATCTAATTCTTGCTACAAAACTAATACTATACACTATTCTCTCAATATTTATACTTGCATTTTCGTACTATTTACTTTACATTTTGTAACTTGTCTTTTGATCTTGAGAATTTCTGTCCACGAATAAATAAATACTTGACTGTGTGAATCCGACATCCACATTTTGGCGCCGTCTGTGGGGACCCAAAGTTCTCAACCCTTCAGAAGTTTCAAGACGCAAACAAGTCATCATGGCCGATCAAACCATTACCGACGCCCTTAAGACGCTAGCTGACTCCGTAACTGGCATGTCTGGGAAGTTCGATAACTTGGAGAAGTCAGTAACTGATCTACAAGCAGCCCAGGTAACACTTACCAAAAATAAAAATCTTGTTTTTGCTCGTGTGGAATGTTTGAGTGCAGGAACAAGTAAGAGAGTTCGGCGAGGACTACTCAGTTCTCCTAGTTCGTGTGCTCGCATAACTCCCGAAGCCAATGAGACACCGACTATTGGAGACCAAGGAGAAACCGGAGCTCATCGCTAGCAGAAGAACCTCGATAGGATCGGCGATGGAGTTGTCCGAGATGAGGACGAGCTCGGACAAGGTGGAGGCAATCATTTCTCTTTGGCACCTACTGCGAACTACGAAAAAGTCCACCGCGAGCTAAAGAAAATAAAGTTAAAATTCTATCAAGCCATCAGTTCGGGTCCTGACATCGACATGGTGATTCAAGAAACGAGGCGGAAATTGCGAACCTCTGAATTAGGGATTTTCGCAAAGTCAACCTGCCAATCTACGAAGGAAAAGGCGATCCGAAGAGTCATTTGGGAGCTTTCCAGATAGCAGCATGCCGGATCAACCTAGAAGAACACGAAGAGGATGCGGGTTATTGCAAACTCTTCTCTGAGAACCTTTCTGGACCGGCTCTCTTGTGGTTTACTCAGCTCAAACCAGGATCTATCAACAGCTTTAACGAGCTTTCGGTGGTGTTTCTGAAGCAATACTTCATGTTCATGGAGAAAGAACAAACCAAAGCAGATTCCACTCCGCAGAGATTTTTCTGAGTTCGAACTCTCGGAAAAAATGAGTTCACTTTGGTGGAATCCAACTGTTGAGTTCGCTCTTCGCAAAATTAGATTCTACCTCACAATAACAAACATTCACGACAATTCCTCGTGCTCAAGCTCGAAAGAAGCATCTTCGGTGTTCTCTCTAGATTGCGGCTCAACAACCTTGTGATTGTTTTCTACAAGATTATCCTCTTGGATCCCTTCAACTTGCTCAGAATTTTTACAAAAAAATCGACGTTCGCGATCACTTGATTCGAACTCCGCCGAGTACACCTCGCAATTCCTCAGTCCGAGCTCAGCTCACAACACATTTGCAGAATACACTTCACAACAACTTCACTCGAGCTCAGCTCCCATGCGTAAGCCGAGTTCACATCGCAACCACTTAACTCGAGCTCAGCTCCCATGCGTAAGCCAAGTTCACTTCGCAATCAGTAGACCCAAGATCTTCTCACGACTTGTTCACCAGGTTCATCCGTAGCTACTTAGTCTGAATTTGTTTCCGACACCATGACAGGAATATTAGTTCTCCAAGCAAGTCAACTTACTCGAAGAACTGGGGGCCTTATGTTGGTACCGGATCCCGCACTCCGGATTATTTTAGTACATCGGAGGCCCATCTACTTACGAAGCCTAAGAAGGCCCATTTTGCACAAAAGAGGTGGTCAAATCTTGACATTAATTTGTAGTTTAATTCATGAATTAATGGCCATGGTAAAAGGAGTAAACTTGTCATTCAATTTTATGAATTGATTGTGAGAGTTATTTTGTGAGTTAATTCTAGAATTAATATCAAGTAATGACACCTTGGGATGAAGAATTAGGCTATAAAAGAGAGGTGAAGACTCCAAGAAAAGGACCTCTCATCTTCTATATTTTACACCCTTAATATTATACAAAATACTTTATCTTTTTTGTATTCAAACTACGTTTAGGCTTGATCCCAATTTGGATACGTAGGCAACTCGTTTCTCGAGTCCAACTATTTGTAGAAATTATGCTATTTTTTGGTACATCGAATTCTTGCTACAAAGCTAATACTATACACTTTTCTCTCAATATTTATACTTGCATTTTTATACTATTTACTTTGCATTTTGTAACTTGTCTTTTGATCTTGAGAATTTCTGCCCATGAATAAATAAATACTTGAGTGTGTGAATCCAACATCTACAATTAAGTAGTGTTCCAATCAGAAACATTAGTTAATTAGAAATAGTTATTTTTTTGTATGTGTTCGTCAAAAACATATTGTTGTTTGTAATATTAAACCTTAGAGCTCCATCATTCTTATCCCAAAAAAAGGAAATATATTAATGTTTTAATTGTAATTAATTTTTTTTTAGATTATACTAATTAGAAACAGACACATAAGCACATGTGTTTCTCAATGGTTTCTCAAAAGTTCTCAAACTAGATACGTTCTTTCATTCTCCTCGTCCTCTTTCCTCCTTTTTGAATTTTTTCTATTATTTTAATCTTAAGAAACTCCCAAAAATTGTACCGATGGAGATGCTTTTAGGTGATTCTCGCAAAAGACTGGAGGGTGTAACGATCACTTCGTTTTGCAAGGACCAAATCTTCTTTACAAAACTTGATTTAATTTTCTGAATATCAAACTAAATTTGAAAAAGTAAAATCTCTTGCATAATATTTTTAAGTTCCACAAAAAGATTTCACAGTGTTGAGAAATGGATATTTTATATAGATACAAAAAGATTGACATCCAATTCCATATACTTTTTTTTATGTATTTTTATCATAATTGCAGATACGATTTTTATTTAGTAATGAAGGTTATATTTTACATCTAGCTAAAAACTATTTAGGCCCTGTTAGAGAAGAGTTGTCATTGACCATTCGCCTGTTCCTGGCTCTCTGCGACAGATAAAACGACGGTAATGGCAGCGGTCAACAAAGAAAAACAAAGACAGAAGAGAGAAGATGATGATGACGGATCGAGGTTTTGCTAGAGAGAGAGAAGTCACTGGAATTTCGAGCGACAGGTGCGTCAACTCATTTTAACATGAAAGTCGACAAATTTTATATAGTATTAGTGGCTCTTTTCTACAGTTACGACTCCGTCCGTGTTTATTTTCCTATCACTCTCTCTGAATTAGCGACTCAAAAAATAACATGATCCTTTAGAGAAACTTCATCTGTATAAAAAAAGTAGGGGTGTTCTCATCTCTCACTAATAAAAGAAGCTCATTGAGGCCTCTCAAGATGTCCACATCAGCTTCTCAATATTTCCTCTCAAGTTGCCATGTCAGCATCACTAGACTGGTTTCAAAACAGCCACATCCGCAAGCCGACATTTAAGCTTCTCCCCTTGATCATTTACCTCATATGTGGCGTCCGCAATTTCAATCTCATAAAAACAATGTCGTGAGGATCGGTTTTTGGGTTTAAGCAAGGAGAAGGAGAGAGATAGAGATTTGACGAAAGGTTGAGGAAGAGAGTAAACAACGGTAAATCTTTAGAAATCGCTTTTATGGACTTATGAAGGTTCATATTTTGTCGTTGAAATAGCTTGGCAGTTTTCATGGTGGCTTAGATTGTCTTTGAATCCAGTTAACATGTCCCCCGATATTAAACTTCTGACATAATTCTTAATACCAAGTGACATAGGTGATATATCATGGATTTTACCGTTTTTAGCCATGATATATATATTGTTTTTAGAGTCTTTTTGTTATTTCTAGAGTCTTTTCTAGTCTTTTTCAGGTCTTTACATGTTCGGGACCAATTTGGAGATCATGGATCAATGTATAAATAATTTGCTGATTGATGAGTTTGGCTATAACCATGATAACAAAAAAAGGAGCGAAATTGACGTTTTTTGCAACGTAATGAAAGAGCTCTTGGTAAACGTAAAAATGATTTGTTCATTGATGAGTTTGGCTATAACCATAATAAAAAAAAACAAGAGAGACAAAATTGACGACTTTCTGTAGTCCGATGAAAGAGATCTTGATAAACGTAGATATCATTTGTTGATTGATGAGTTTGGCTACAACAATGATAAAGAAAAAAATGAACAAAAGTGACAGTTTTCTGCAGGTTCATGAAAAAGCTTTTGATAAACGTATAAATCTTTTGCAGATGATGAGTTTGGCTATTACCATGATAACAAAAAAAAAAAAAAAAAATTGGCAGTTTTCTGCAGTCTAATGAAAGAGCTCTTGATAAACGTAAAAATAATTTGCTGATTGAAAAGTTTTAGTATGACTTTTATAACGAAAAGGGAGCAAAATTGAAGATTTTTTGCAGCCTGATGAAAGAGCTCTTGATTCACAGAGAAATCATTTGCTAATTGATGAATTTGGCAATAGCCATGATAATAAAAAAAAATTGACAGTTTTCTTCTGCTGTCTAATGAAAGAGCTCTTGATAAAAGTAGAAATCTTTTTCTGATTGATGAGTTTGGCTATAACAATGATAACAATAAAAGAGAGCAAAATAGACAGTTTTCTATTACCTAATGAAAGAGCTCTTGGTAAATGTAGAAATCATTTGCTGATTTATGAGTTTGGCTATAACCATGATAACAAAAAAATGAGCAAAATTGACTGTTTTTTGTAGTCTCATGAAAGAATTTTTAATTAACGTAATAATTACTTTCTTATTTATGATTTTGGCTATAACCATAATTAGAAAAAAAAACAAGAGGAGCAAAGTTGATGGTTTTCTGAAGTCTGATGAAAGAGTTCTTGATAAGCGTATAAATCATTTACTGAAGATGAGTTAGGCTATAACAAAGATAACAAAAATCATGAGTAAAATAGCGATTTTCTGCAACCTAATGAAAGAGCTTTTGACAAATGTATAAATAATTTGATGATTGATGAGCTTTTGATAATTTTGTTGAATCCGGATCTCAGTATTACCGACTAAATGCTTTGTTGGTAATTACTTTTTTTTTTTTGTCGTCCACAATCAAAACTCTAAAATTTTCGACGGAACGTTAATTGATTCTGATGTTATAAACCGGATGTCAGGAATCCTGAAAACGATGAAGTACCTATCGTCACACGCAAAGAGAATGTCATGGAGTGATGGCGTTCGTTGTTTTCTTATTGTCTTGGAATTTTTTTTTTTTTAATGATTAGCATCTTATTTTCTTACCATTTATAACATTCTCTTATCTCTCATGATTTTACCTTTTATACACAATAATTTCCGCGCATGTGCGCTGACAATCACCTAGTTTTTCTGTTATAAAATAATACTCCCTCTGTTTCACAAAGAGTGTCATTCTACCATTTTTCACACAAATTAAGAAAACTAAACAAATGTCATTTCTACCCCTTATTAATACACTAGATAATATCCTTTCTATAATTAATAAACTGAAATAGTAGGGATAAAAAAGAGAATCAGTCTTAAAAACTGTATTGAAAACATAAAATGACACTCTTTGTGAAACAAAACTAAAACTTTAAAACGACACTATATGTGAAACGGAGGGAGTAGTTAACTTATCGAGGTTTTACTTACAACGATCTTGGGCTGTGTCTATTATACATTGGCCCAACCATAGCGATTAAAAATATAGGCTATAGCCCAACATGTGTAATAATCCGCTACGATGCACCACACTGAACTTCCGTACAACCAAACACATCGAGAGTTTTTTTTCTCTAATTCATTTCCCTAAAACCCTAGCAAAAACTTGCTCTCTCTCTCTCTCTCTCTCTCTCTCTCTCTCTCTCTCTCTCTCAGTTCACTTCTCCTTCAAGTAGAACAATGGCTTGGCGCAACGCAGGATCTGCTGCTCGTTCTTTCGTCTCCGCCACCGCAAGATCACCGTCTCTCCGTTCTCCTACAACGGCCCTTCCTCGCCTCCGTCCTCCCCAATCCTCCTTACCTGGCCGTCGCTTCACCTTCTCATCACCTTCCAGGTTCGTAACCTAGCTCCTACGTAGTCTCTTAATCAATTTCAGTAGAATCTAATCAATCAATTCCGTCAAATCCATAGAAAATTTTGTGAAATTGAAGATTTTAGAATTTCAATTTTGAAATGTTTAATCAACATTTGAAAATCTTTGCTTGGTCTCTGATTTTGCATTTGGAATTTGGAATTTGGAATTTGGAAGAATCTGATGTTGTTTTTGTGAATTGAATTCTTCAGGAATCTAGGAGCACTTGGTTGCACACAGTCGTTCTTGCCTCTGTACAGTGTTGTGGCTGCTTCTCAACTCACATCTCACCTTAACGTTAATTTGCGGGCTTTCTGCGAGTTGTCTAACGGTACCTTCCAACGCACTTGTCCGGATCGCTAGTAGTCTTCTTTGTGAGTGTTTACTTTACTTAGGATTTTATAGGGAAATTTGGTAGATAACTCTGAATATGTTTCTTGTTTAACACTATGGAGATTCTTGCGCATTGATGTCGTTGCCATTCTTTGTTTGAGTAGGATTACGTGATATTTTGGTTGTTCCTGTTTTTGTTAAAAGAACTATTTGGGTTTGGGATTGATAGGAATTGGAAAAGATGGGTGATGCACATGGATTTTACGTCGCTGGCAAGAGAGTGTTGCTGCATTGTAGGTTTCTTATCAATATTTGAAGATTAGACTCTGTTTCCTTTTGCATTGTGTTGGCGGATTAGACAGAACGGAGCTTTTCTTAGCACTGAATAACAAACATCTTGTTCATTTAAACAGTTAGTTTGATTCTTCCCATTTAAAGCTTTTTGCATATTCATGAAGCTAAATATAAGGGTTGCAACATCAAGTAGACTGCATTGTGCAGAGACTGTCTATGGCTTGTCATAATAAAGTTGCACACTTGGGTTTTGTTTATACAACCTCTTGGGTTTTGTTTCATTGTGCTCCATTTGAGTTCTCTTGGTTATCATTGAAAGAGTGGTAGATTTCATGAAATCGATAACGAGAATAAGTCATATATAATACGCAATGACGGCAAAGAAGAATTGATAGTTAGGAATGTTTGCCACCAAGCTCGATGAATTTTCTCTCAGGGTCTTATTCGGATTTGTAATGTTGGTTGCAACTTGAGACAGGTACTTGAAGAGGCAAAAGAGTGTAATTTCACTGCGCATGCGTGAATCAGTACTTTGAAGGATGTGAGATCGAAATTGTGAGGTTACCTCAGCAAAAACTTGTTTGTTGTGTTGCTTTTTTGAAGTTTTAGTTCCACAATGTGTGGATTATTAGTTATAGTTCTTTTTGTTTGCTTGGCACAATGTTTCTTCTCAGAGAACAGTTTTTTTTGTTTCGGAAAAATGCATAACAGCATTAATAAGTGTAGATCAGTATTAAAACAATGGTGTTCCTGATTCTTGTCTTTTTTCTTCTCTTACCATAATCTTGCTGCAAATTCATCAGAGTTATCAATCTTTCTAACAATAATCATAAAATAGGATAATGTTGTGCATATTTAGAGTCTATTTTGAAAGATTCTGATCATTAAAAGCTCAAGAAATAGAGTGCCAAAATAGAGCTAGATCATCCGTTGGAACCAATGAACCATCATATACACAAAATGTCAATTTTGATGATTCGTAGAAAGAAAATTATAAATTAACTAGCTTCGGTTGAATTTGTTATAGAATAATGAAATGACATCCCTAATGGGTATTACAAGTCTCCACAAGAGTCTTTCTCCTCTTCATTTAGAGAATGAAACTTTAGATATGAACAATCATTTTCTTTTGATTAACTAGTCTTCTTTGCACGATTAAATGAGTCTCTTAAACTCAAGAAATATTGTTTTGTCTTTCTAGATTCTTCTCTTATTCCTCATCATTTAAACTCCAAGCATGGCCGTGGCTCGTACTACTATAATCCTCAAAGTTATATGGTTCATACTTCATAACATAGGATAATGTTATATGGTTTATTATATCAGTTTTTTTTCCTACCATATATTTAGAAAAAGAGAATAATATTTTCTTCACATATGCTTTTTTTTTTTTGTCAATTTTCTTCACATATGCTAAGGTAATCAAAAATCATGCTTCATCTCTTTCATTTTAAATAATGTCTAAACATACTACACAGAAATCAAGAAATGTTACAAAATACATATATCATTAGTCTGTTATATTATATTTAAAAAAAAAACTAATATATTTTGCATACAAATTTTAATACATTGCTTAAATGATTTTTTTTTTCTTTTGTTTAACATATTTTAATTTGAAATAGAGGGAATAATATATATTATGGTTGTAACAAAAAAAAATGTATATGTTCTCCAAATTAGCTACAATCGGTCAAAGAACATAAAACAGCTTTGAATGATTAGGGGAGCTAGGTGTAATAATTAATCAACCCAATAATTTCGTACAAATATTAAATTGAATCATTAATTTTAATAATCCAAGTGAAGCACATAGTATTCATTTTCTTAAATATTACGATGCCTGGTTGTACGTAGACTTATAAGAGTACGGAAACTCCTTCGTACAAAATTCTTTACGTGTGACTGTTCATATTTTCTGAACATTCAATTATCTTTTACGTTACACTAAAAACATTCAATTGTTTTTTATATATTGCACATGCAAACGAAATATAACAGAAACTTCCCTCAGATTCGTTTTTAGTGTTTCTTTCAGTTTGTTGCATGGTCAACTAAAGATAAAATATCGAATAATTGATTATTTGTTAACGAGGCATCGCAATTTGTAAATCCATATTCATTTTAATTTTTTAATATGGAATGAATGATATACTCCCTCTATTTCAAAATTTAGGATGGTTTAGAGATTTTTTTTGTTTCAAAATATAGGATGTTTTACGATTCTCTATGCAACTTTAAATACATTTAATATGTTATGACCATTTATATTCTGCAGTATTTTATATCATTGATTGAATTTTCTTAAATTAAAAATAAATGATAGTTTTTAAAAACAAAAATATATTTCTTAAAGTGTGTGCTTTTACCTTAAACATCCTATATTTTGAAACAGAGGAAGTATATATCATTTATTCACGTTTAAAAACATGATTGCATTATATTTTACCATTCAAATTATTCATCGAGCTTTTACGTTTTTAAATTTTCGAAAAGTGTGATGTTAGTATAGAAAAAGACTAAGGTTCTATGTTCAAGCGATACAGTTTTAGGAGCAGGTACATTGTTGACCCAGTGCAAGAAGTGCATTCGCAACTATGTGCAGCCAAAATTCAAAATTTTGTCCTTTTTTCGCCCAAATTAATTTAATAAAATATGAACTAATAAGACAAAGGGAGATACATGTATGCATACATATCATCTAGCTTTGAGATTTTATGCTATAAGACCAAAGATCATTTTGTTTTTCTTGTTTTAAAATGGAAAGATTGAATACATAGACTTTGTAACGAATTAACGATGATGCAGAACCGTATTGTTGGATATTTTTTCACCACCGGATCTAGCTAATGATTGAGACGGAAAAGACTAATTAATCTGCTCTGGTGTCCGGCCAAGAGATTACGTGTCTCACACAAAATCACTTGGATATCTAAATAAGAACAACAACTACAAGAAGTAAAAGATAGCGGTAGATAATAACTTAATAAGAGATCACAACACATTAAAAATGATTGTTGAATTGTAAATGGAATTCATATTGAGACTCTTTTCAAAAGATATACTGTAGTTAGTTAAACATAAATCATAAAAAAAAAATCATGAACAATCCGTTTAGGTTTCTAGGATTATGGGCATAAAGCTTGTTTTAGTTTTCAACATATTATTTATATCGTTACATAATAGATCATACGTGACGAAAAAGGAGATTGATCATCATTATACATGGTCGTGTATCATAGAATAATATAAAATTAATATGAAGGGATTGGATTTGTGGGAAGCTCTTGCTACGAAACAAGCAGCAACGACTTTAACTGGAAACAAGCCACCTCTATTCTCTTCTACCACATTGTTTTATTCCTTTCCATTACTTTATTTTAGTTTTATTTGATTATAGTTTTTAGTTTGGTCTCGTCATCTTATCAATGGTTCTTGTATTCTCAGCTATTTTTTCGTCGTTGTAGGGTTTTTATTTTCTAACAAAAACCATAATATGAAAATATTTCTCAAATATCATATTCTAAGTGAACCGTTTCGTACAATTTCACTCTTTGATCAATCATAAATCATTAGGCAGCAGAATATCAAGACTTGAGTCCAAAAGGAATTATTTTACGCATAACAAATATTCTTTGTTTTGTTTTATGGCAAATGCATATATAACTAATATTCGAACTTGTTTAAGAAAAAAAAAAGCCAATATATGAATCCTAAATGATGAACCTCTACAAACGCTAATCAATATCCAAGTTTAAATTAGTATACTTGTGTAATTATAATAGTAATTTATTTGAATGGTTTGATAATTGAAATATGATGTTTTGCATAGAGATTTGTGATTCCTTCTATAGAAATATTAGATGCATTTAATGCTAGATTAGAAGTAATTACCCTAATCTAGCCTATAAGAGTTATCGAAGACAAACTCTTTCAGAAAACTAGAGTTTAATACATTTTCGTTGTACCTAATGATGATTAAGATCTACCAAACTTTTTATTAATTAAAAAATGGAAATAAGATAAATATTTATTTCATATTACTCCCTTCGTTTTAATTTAGTTGTCGTTTTACCACTTAATTTTTTTTCATAATAGTTATCGTTTTAGATTTTCAATGCATATGTTTTGTAAAAATTCTAGTTTTATCCTCATAGTTTTAATGTATTGACCAATAAAAAAATTCAGAGTATATATTGAACAAGGGTAAAGTATAAAATTTAATTGTTTTCTTAATTCCTGTGCAAAAACCTTAAACGACAAGTAATTTAAAACAGATGGAGTAGTATTCAAGGAAATAAACATTAGAGTGAAGAAATGATATATGAGGAAAGAGAGAGGAAAGGCAAGCGCACGTGAAGGAGTCACCGAAGTCCACGAACTTCATCAAATCTTCGGAAGATCTTATGGCCGGTGTGACGGTTCCTTTCTTTATTTTCTCTGTCTGCGTCAATAACTTTTTAATTGCATATATCATTATTGTGTTGTTAATGTTTCCATCTACAAGATTATTTATGTGTTAACGTATTGTTGTTTTTTATAACGGCAACATGCTTGTAATGCAACAGGAAACCTCCGGTTCTCCAAATAAACGTTGACCTCATCTGAAATATATAGACTGATATAGAGTCTGATAATATTAAAATTATGATCGTATCAAACACTTTGTAGGCACCATATATCCAATTATATCGTTATGACATGAAACCGCGATTTTGAAGTTTTGTTTTGTTACTATCAAAACTTGATTTCGAACTTAGAACTGGAATGGGAATCCACAATTCTTTTACGCCAAAACCGTAATGCGATTTCGTTAGTTTTGGAGTCAAAATGTGAGTATGCGGTTTTTGGTGGGAGGATTTAGCGATGTTGGAGACAAAACACAATTTAATTTCATAGTTTTGGTGACAAAACATGATTCCATGGTTTGGACAACAAAACTCATAACAATGGTTGTGGCGCTAAAACATGGGCTCCACGAGTTTGGTGCCAAAAATTAGTTTATGGTTCTGGCGTCAAAAAAGAGTTTTGCAGTTTTGGCATCAAAACTGCATCTTATGGTTTTAATGGTAAAATATTGTTTCACGGTTTTGGTACAAAACTGTGAGTCCGAAATTTTTGGGCAAAATGAGATTTGATGGGGCTCTAATTGCTCCAAAACACGATTCTTCATAGTCGGTTTTAAATTTAATTTTGCCCCAAAATGAATGTCTTAGATTTTAACATCAATATCAAATTTTGAAATTTTATCCCCATCATATGATTTAACAATTTTTTTTTGTACTTTTTCGTTAAAACGGGATTTAATAATTCTGGTATAAACTCATGATGTTTTTTTATTGGACATAAAAATTTTATTTTGTAAATTTATGAAAATTATGATGTGTGATTTTTGGCGTAAATTTATTTATTTTAATTAATTTTTGAATAGTCTCTCAGTATTTTTCTCATCTTTGGATACAAATTTGAATCCAAAATACCTAGATTTTTTTACGTAACTAGGTTCGCATCCAAATGATGCATCTAGATGCAAAATTTAATGCATTTCCATTCATATGTTGCATGTATTTCCGGCATGTATTTAGTCCGCTTGTTTCAAAAAGTAGATTTGTATTATATTTGAAAATGTAAAACTAAGAAATATTCTTGTCACGAGTTGTCTACCCGTCAGATGCCTCAATTCGTATATGCTTGTTTGGTTTCGTGTTTCTCCCAATTGACTAATGCGACAAACCATCAATCCATCATTTACCACTGATGTTGGAAACTCCTTCTCTAGCCCGTTTGAGTTGTGACAAGAAATATCTACGTGCTATCAAGAGGCTCTCATATGTCTTCTCGAGCGAGTTTTTTGGAACTGGCATAGAAGAAGGAGCTGCCCGGCCACCTCTCTTTTTTCTTCAGAAAATTCTCATATGAATTAGGCTCTAGGGACAGTCCCTCTCGAGGATGGCTAGTTGACTGATAGTCCTCCCATGGGAATGGGATACATCACTGTCTAAACCAACTGGTTATGCGAGTAACCGTAGAATTAATATAATTGGGTGGACTTTTATAAGAGTACAGGTCGAGCTGACCAATTTGTCTGACTAGTTTAGTGTAATGATCGCAAATTTAGCGGCCTATTCATTATCAGAAGTGATAGGTAACGATAAAGTGTATGTGATGTCCACCCAAAATAGACTTGTGGTGTTACAAAACGACATAAAACCAAATATAGGTGAAATCCAGAAACAAGGTCAAGAACACGGTAAGATTATAATGCTCCCCGAAATTTGTTTTTTTTTTTCACTTTGTAAAATAGAAAGATTTATATTCTTAAAATAAATTGTTTCATTCCAATAACAATAAATAAATTATAATTATGGATGTGTCTTTAGTCAAGCGGTTAAGTTCATTTCCACTTTCTTTACCGAAGTTCGATTCCACTAAGTCGCGTTACCCCGCGTAGTAGGGATTGACTACGGATCGAGCCTTGTCGATCTAGAGATGTAAGAAAAAATAGAATAATTAAAGTATCAAGTAAGGCCTTTACCTTGGGTCTAAGCTCTCAGAATTTTGTGGTATGGATTTACAAACTACAAACTTGTTAAATATCACAAGCCACCAAAGTGTATAAAAGAAAGAAGCCAAATTTATATAATTTTAAAACGCAAAATAAGCTGGTAGCTAGTGTTGTTGTTTTTTTTCTCTCTCAGCTGGTAGTATTGTGAAGAACTTCTTGGCAGCTGGAAGCCTCACCTTCGTTAAACAGTACAAACCTAACCATTTAAAGCGAGACGCATTCGTAGTAACGATAGAGAATCAATCTATTTTGAATAGTGGAAATGGCGAGGCAAGAAAGCATGCATGCATGGAATTTAGGCATTTGTCTCACGTGCCCATTAGACCATTGCTTTCGACCACCAACACGGCAACACACTTCCCTTTTGTCAGGCCCCGCGTTTCTCTCGTTCCTCTCCAAACTCTTAATTTAATTTAAAATCCTCTTTCTTTCCTTTTTTATCTTTAAATAAAGAAAGGATAATAAAGAAGGGATTTTTACCAAAAAAAAGAAAAAAAAGAAAGGAGTTTTACCCAAATATGGTTTAAACTGCAGTCTTTATTCGGCAATATAAATTCTCTGTGCTTTCATGAACCACCCTGTCCAACAAGTTAAACCGGTCCGATCGGTAAACCGTCTAAGCACAATGAAAATAACAAGAATTTCAAAACCTGATCCAACCGGTTAGACCGGTCCGACCTGTTATCCAATAGCAATGCCGAGTCGGTATCCGATCTAGTTTTCAAAACATTAATAAAATGTTACCTGAGAACGTTTGATTTCAGTTTTCAACTTAATTTGAAAGCTCTATATCTTGAAAGCTTTCAATCTTCTCTATATAAACTCTAACTTTTGAGGCTCTTCTTCCAAAAGAGTAAAATGGGTACGTGGTCCATAAGAGTTCATAATTGGTTTATACAAAAATATATGGTACCTACCAAAAAAGATTGACTATATATCTTTTGCATACTCCCATTCATGAGCTTTAAAGTCATGTCTTTCTGGATAACTGGTCACCCTCACAAGCCGGTGAATCCGTCATTTGGATTGTGCTTAGACAGTTTCAAACACTTTTATCTATAAAATATCGGAAAGTTTTTTAACACCTAGTAAATTCTACTTTTTAATTTTATGTATATTAAATCCAATGTAATTCACATTTGAAAGATACAATTTCATATATCCCTCAATATAGCCTTCCTTCAGTAAGGCCTGACAGGTTTAAACACAGCGGGAGTTTGCGGAAGCGGACGGTTGCAGTTTTAAGCGTTATTAAACATTTTGAACGACTGCTTAGCGATTAAAATTTGGTGCGTTTGCGGGAGTACTCTTATGACTACCGGTGGGTTCGACAACGGTTAAATCAAAAATAACTAAAATAAATATAATCTATAATTATAGCAAGTATAAAAATAGTAAACATTTATATTATTATGATAAAATATAAAAAAATATAAATATAACTAATGATAAAAACCGTAAATAAAGTACTACATATTTATTCAAAAACAAATAAATTTTATAGATAAATGCCTATTACTTCATTCATTTGGTTAATCACCAAAAAGTGCATAGTAATATAACAAACTACCAAAAATATGTTATAATTCGTATATTTTCTGGATATTGATAATAATATTACAATACTTACAATTGTATCTTGTTTTTTTAGTTTAGGGGAAAAATAAATTAAAATATATCTTTTATAGCAAAGAAAAATAAAAAATTAGGTTTTTGAAAATTAACGTTAATATATATAAATAATAGTTTTACGTTTCATAGTATAATTATTTGAAAGCACTAATTCACTAAGCCATTTAACAAAAAAAAAAAAAAGCACTAATTCACTACTAAATTTTATACACATATATAAGAAGTAGGAGAAATGGGAAACGCGTAGACGAAAGATGGTGAGATGGTATAGCTTTGAATGGCTATGACCTAACCCCACATGCGACCTCCTCCTATCGTGCCATGTTGACGTTCTCTCTTGGTCCTACCTGTCTCCTTCATTTTCAACATCCCCTCCTTTCTTGCCTCATTTCTTGTGTTCTCCATTTTCTTATTACTATTTGTTTAGTTTTGTATTTCCCCACAACAAAATTCTCCAGCAAGTGTCTTTCCAGTCTCCTTCCTGTCAAAAACCCGACTTTAATTCGTAATTTATATATTTTTATTTATGTTTCAACATGTAATATTTGAGTTTCACGTTCGATGTCTTACGCAATATCCAAGATAACTTTTCATAATTATAAACTTCTTTGCAATTTCTTTACCACGGTTTAACCTTAAAACAAAAAAAAAAAGTGAATTTATTTATTAAGGTCCCTTTTTTGGAGGTTCCACATTTTCAAACTTTTTGCTTAAATTATTACAATCACGATTTAAATGTGAAGACACTAGCAAAGCTAAACTTTTTTTTCCAATACAAGTCATTTACTTCAGCCAAATTTTCTTCGTGTCAAGTTTTTTTCCTTGTAACTTATTTGTGACTATTATTGTTTTGTTCCAAGCTTCTATGTAATGTAAATTTTGTATCATTTAAGAATTTAATAGTCACATAGAAGATTGGAACAAAACAACTCAAGAAGCTAATGTTTGTTTGGCCGTGTGACGTGGCACTTAAGAAGCATTAAAAGCTTATTCACCTTCCTCTATATAAATACCCCAACAAGCTCTTTAATCACAAAACACATCCATTCCATTACCAAAGTACAAAACACAAACTCCCTTCTCCTCTCTCCTGATTTGGTTTTTTTCCCTCCAAAGGAAAACAGAGACAACAAAAGAGAAACAAATACACTAAAAAAATGGCGGTAGACTCCAACCTCTCTTCGCCCTTGGGACCTCCGGCGTGTGAAAAGGATGCAAAAGCCCTCCGTTTCATTGAGGAAATGACCCGAAACGCAGACACCGTTCAAGAAAACCTTCTAGCGGAGATTCTGGCTCGCAACGCCAACACCGAGTACCTCCGCCGCTTCAACCTCGGCGGCGCCACTGACCGTGATACCTTTAAAACCAAGATTCCAGTCATTACCTACGAAGATCTTCAGCCAGAGATTCAACGCATCGCTGATGGAGACCGCTCTCCGATCTTATCTTCCCATCCTATCTCCGAGTTCCTCACTAGGTTCGTTCACCATACTTTGCTCTCTCTTTTTACACTGTTTCTAAATCAATTAAACTCCATAAACCAATAACAATCGTAAAACTTTTTTTATATAATAATATAACACTCTTAAAACGTTAGAATTGGAATTAATTTTGTTTATAATTTCTCCAGCTCGGGAACCTCAGCCGGAGAGAGGAAACTTATGCCGACCATTAGAGAAGAGCTCGATCGTCGCCAGCTTCTTTATAGTCTCCTCATGCCCGTAATGAATTTGTAAGTCCTTCACATTAATAAAAATTTTTTACCATAATAAAGTTACCGTGGCTAGACGACAATATAGACATAGTGACGTATGAGTTTGTTAAATATATTATTTATTATTTGTTCAAGCGTTGACAATTTTGTCTCTTTTCTGGAACAGGTATGTGCCGGGTCTAGATAAAGGAAAAGGAATGTACTTCCTGTTCGTTAAGTCCGAAACAAAGACACCTGGTGGGCTACCAGCTCGACCGGTTTTGACCAGTTACTACAAGAGTGAACACTTTCGGTCTCGGCCGTACGACCCCTACAACGTCTACACAAGTCCCAACGAAGCCATTCTCTGTCCGGACTCATTTCAAAGTATGTACACTCAGATGCTTTGTGGCCTCCTTGACCGCCTTTCTGTTCTCCGCGTGGGCGCTGTCTTTGCCTCCGGTCTTCTCCGTGCCATTCGCTTCCTCCAGCTCCATTGGTCTCGCTTCGCCCATGACATCGAGTTAGGATGTCTGGACTCCGAGATAACTGACCCGTCTATAAGAGAATGCATGTCCGGTATTCTCAAACCGGACCCTGTCCTGGCAGAGTTCATCCGCCGGGAGTGCAAGTCCGACAATTGGGAACGAATCATCACCCGAATTTGGCCCAACACTAAGTACCTTGACGTCATCGTAACTGGAGCAATGGCTCAGTATATCCCAACGTTGGAATACTATAGCGGCGGTCTTCCCATGGCTTGCACCATGTACGCCTCTTCGGAGTGTTACTTTGGTTTGAACCTTAATCCAATGAGCAAACCCTCAGAAGTCTCTTACACCATCATGCCCAACATGGCCTACTTTGAGTTCATCCCTCTCGGCGGCACCAAGGCCGTTGAACTCGTTGATGTTAAGATCGGTAAAGAGTATGAACTCGTTGTCACCACCTATGCCGGTCTTTGTCGATACCGAGTTGGTGACATCCTTCGAGTCACAGGCTTCCATAACTCCGCACCTCAGTTTCACTTCGTGAGGAGGAAAAACGTCCTCCTCAGCATCGATTCCGACAAGACGGACGAGTCAGAGCTTCAAAAGGCGGTGGAGAATGCATCGAAGATTCTTCATGAAGAGTGTGGGAGCCGCGTAGCTGAGTACACTAGCTACGCAGACACAAGCACGATCCCGGGCCACTACGTCTTATACTGGGAGTTGTTAGTGAGGGATGGAGCGTGGCAGCCAAGTCATGAGACCATAACTCGTTGCTGCCTCGAGATGGAAGAGTCATTAAACTCGGTTTACCGGCAAAGCCGAGTCGCGGACAACTCGGTTGGACCATTGGAGATTAGAGTGGTGAGAAATGGAACGTTCGAGGAACTGATGGATTACGCGATCTCAAGAGGCGCATCAATTAACCAGTACAAGGTACCAAGGTGCGTGAACTTCACACCTATTGTGGAGTTACTAGATTCTAGGGTTGTGTCGGCGCATTTTAGCCCATCCTTACCGCATTGGACGCCGGAGAGGAGGAGAAGATAAGGACAGGCCCATGTTTTTTTCCTTGGAGTTCTCGTGAAGTCAAAGGCATTAAATTAATCAGCGATTTGGTCTTGTAATATAATTAGATTCCTCGCTGGTAATTTAGTTTTTCTTGTATTTTTTTTCTTAGTGTTTTTTTTTTCTCGTTTTTTTTTTTAAAACTGTGGAATCTCTGTGTGTAATTTGTTTTCTTTCTCTAGTTGGGACAAAAAATCCTGACCAGAGAAGTTTTTTATATTCTCAGGGGTCATGTCTATTTTGAAGGAAATCAATGTCATTCAATCAGTATATATATGTGGAAGATTTGCGTTCCTTACATACGATGGTACTTGTTAATTTTCATGACTGAGACATATAGCAAAACATTAGCTGAACTTAATTTTAGAAAAAGCATTAATTATATCTAACATTTTTACGGAATTATACAATCGGAATTATACGGTCATTCGGATTGAAGTATATGAGAATAGAAAGAAAAAGAAATTCCATATAAACAAGAATAGTCACAAAGTTTGAAATCAGAAAAACAGAAGATAAAAAATCAAGTGTATAATGGTAGAACAATTCTTGGGTTCACCCCCAGGGGTGAACCTTTGTATTCACTCCCATTAATATTAGCCAATCATTATGCCATGTCATATAACATTTATATAGAAGTCAAAAATTAAACAAACAAACTATTAATTAATAAATCATTAACAAAAATATTAATTAGTTAACAGTGTCGCCGTTTTAGTTTTAGGTTTTTGATTTGAACAATTATTAACTCAGTCTTTTTAGGTTGTCCCAGTTTTGAGAGAATCAAAACACCTTCATGTAACAAAAATAAATCTCTTTCTGATTGGTTCCATCTTTGACTTCATTTGGAGAAAACGTTTTCTTGTTGATCCCTTTTGAGAACCATAATTTTGTTGCATCTAAAACCATGACAACGTGATCATTTGTTGAGAATCAATTTTTATATGCTCTGTAGTGTAGCTTTTACCAGTCAATTTTTTTAGTCTACCATTACACTCCAACCAAACCAAACCAAAACCATTTCATCGCAATTATTTACAATGATGGCATGTGATGTGAAACAGAAAGTAAGATATTTCTCAAATTTTTAGGAAAAAAAAAGACAAATTGACAAGAGTTGGCAATGATATTTTTCTCTAGAGTCTTGGCTTTATTCTTGCCAATGATGCCTTCATTGGACCTGCAGAGGAAGTTGTCTTCTCAAGCTCCATCGTATCCGATCCTGTTTATTTAAAAAGGAACATGTACGAAAAATTGAACAAATCAGAAAGAGAATTGATGATAAAATTAAAGATCACAAGCAAACTTCAATTGAAGACAAAACACAATCCGATAAAGATAACACTGAAAATTGAAGGAAGAATTTCAAGAAGAGGTGCGTAGACGCGATGCTATAATACAATTTTGATTGTGATCTTTTACGCTACAATCTGATGATGCTGAAGCTCATATAATATCCAACCGCTTTAAAAACAATATGTTTGTTTGATCGACATTCTCGCACCTGCAAGGAGAGTTGAAGATCTTGACATGATAAACTTTGAGAAACTTGACGATGCTTTACCCATCTTTCAGGATGCATCAATCACATGAATCTATAAGTCCGGGAAATCTAAAACCTAAAAAAAAAAAGAGACGATGACTCCGTAGTTAATGATTTATTTTTATTAACTAATTAATATTTTTTAGTTAATGATTTATTTTATTTGTTTGTTTAATTTTTAACTTCTATATAAATGTTATATGACATGGCATAATGATTGGCTAATATTAATGGGGGTGAATACAAAGGTTCACCCCTAGGGGTGAACCCAAGAATAATACGCCTAAACAAAAAAAATTTAAAAGATCGCTCATTAAAGATATTTTGGTTATTTTAGGCATATAATTGTTTGTTCTAAAGTTTTTTCTAATATGTATTTTTGTTGGTGCATCGATTCATCATTATTAGAAATAAAGAGTTGTAGAGTACAAGACGATGAGGTTTTAGAACTCTTTCCATGGATAGATACTCTGGTATATCTGGAAAAGCCGTAATCGATTTCTTTTCGAAAATTTCAAAGAACCCCATGGACACCCTGGCCTTGGCATTACAGGAAGCAAGCAAACTTGAAAGATGTAGCAGATACCGAGTCTCTCGTCCATCCGGTACTATCCCACTATCCTCCTCGCCAGACTTCGGAATGTCAGATTGATGCCTCCTGGCATATGGGGGACAACCTAAGTGGACATGGGTGGGTTCTAGTCGGCCAAGACCGTATTTTTCATCTTGGCCTCAAGAGTACGAGAAGAAGTCTTTTACCGCTCCACACGGAAGTTGACTCTTTGTTTTGGGCAATAGAATTTATGATCTCTTTAGGAGATACCTCTAGCGCTTTCGCATCCGATTGCTCTGACATGATATCTCTCCTCGACAACCAAGATGATTGGCCAACTTTTGCAGCAGAAATGGCCTCTTTCTGGTCCCTCATTTATTTTTTTCCGTTCTTTTAACATTAGTTTTCTTCCTCGAAGTTCTAATACTCGAACAGACTGTTTAGCCAAAAAAGCTCAGACTCGTAATAGTCTTTTTCCCATATAAATAAGTTGGTTCCTGAATGGCTCTCTCTAGCGGAGAGTCTCTTTCCGATATCTAAATAAAAATGGTGTTTGACGAAAAAAAGAAAAAAAGTACAAGAGCGAGAACTTGTAGTTCCCAAGTTTTATTGATCATAGTGAAAACTCATTTATCAGAAAGTAGACGTAACTCTCACGTTCATGATAAACCATTATAAATAGTGTGTTTTATTTTTTGCTTAAATTCAATTTTATGCCGGTCGGATTTGTGATCTAAATCCTAAGAGAATTATGGTAACAAAGTAAATATAACAAAGAATCTGAATGAATTGATAGTAACAGAGCGATTGTAACAGTGTCAATGTAATAAAAACCGCGAATGTGGTACTTGTAACATGTGATTGCAATGAAGGCTGTCAATTTAATGGGTTTTTAACATTGGTGTTTATGGTAAGAATATATTTTGCATTGCATGAGACTATGTGTAAACCAGTTAAACACTAGATTGTTAAGGTAATGTATCGTTACCGACGAATATGATCACTAATTAGACACAATATGGTTGGTGATTTAGATTGTGTATTTGGTAATGTAGTTCCTAGGTAGCTAAGATTTGTCATTTTCAAGGATATTATTTATTTATATTGGTACTAATTTGCAGAGGAACAATATTCTACATAATCAAGTCTATGTCACACCAGCTAAAGTTTTCAAAGACATTGACAAGGAATTGCGTAATACCATCTAGGCCAGGATGGAACCAGAAGCAATTAAGGGACTTGATCATATAACATGTTGATTGACACTTAACAAAAGCTTGTAACTCTTGTTTTTTTTTTTTTTTTTTTTTTTGGCAAAGAAACGATTTCATTCAATACTTATGTTTCCGATACAAGGTTCCTCAAGGAGCTTTTAGCAATGGCATCAGCCAAGTGATTCTGCTCCCTAGGGATAAAATTAAAGCTGATTGCAGAAAAATTTAAAAATAGAGCAAGGATATCGTGATGATTCCCATGGAGTTCCACCGGTGGATTCTCTGAATTGATAGCTTCGATTACTTGTTTAGCATCTGAAGCGATAGAAATTTTTCCAATTCCCAGAGTCAAGGCTTGCTGGAGAGCATAGCGGATGGCCGTGGCTTCCGCCGTTATAGCAGATCTGATGTGGAAATTGGCTGTTGATCCTTCGCTGGGAGATCCCACAGATCTGGAGAAAGTCCAGCCGAAACCCGCAACTTTAGAGGTTGCATTCCAAGCCGCGTCTGTGCAGCAAACACAGGTCTCCTCATCAACTTCTCGTCTCGAGACTTGTCTCTTTGGTTCTTGTGAGGGAGATTCTGAGTTGTATTGTGCTAGCTGCCATTCTCGAGCAAGTGATATGGCGTGACTCAGCGTTTCCATAGGTGATTTGGTTCTGTCTTTGAAGATCTTTTGGTTTCGTGATAACCAAATTGCCCACACTACCCACGGCAACAGCGGTCCATCAGAAATTCCACTCGGGGGGAGGCAAATCAGCATCTTTGAAGCTTCCAAGCCAGCTCTAAATGACAGAAGATGTTCACAGTCGATCGGCGTCTTAAGAGGAGTGTTTTCCCAGATTGTTTGTGCGTAGCTGCACTTAAAAAACAAGTGAAGAGCACTCTCTTCCTCACCACAGAAAGTACAGGCAGCCTCCACATTGATGTTTCTTGTCCGAAGGTTTACTCCCAAAGGTAACGCTCCTCTCATTACCTTCCAGAGAAAGAATTTCGTCTTTGGAGAACTCTTGATGTTCCAAATTTCCTTTGTCCAATTGAAGTCTCTGGTCTCGATTTGCTGTGGCAGGGGTTCTGATTCGGCTTCTTCTTTAATGCTCTCGTAATAGCCTGATTTTGCTGTGTAGATTCCATTCTTCGAGGGAAGCCAAGCATAAGAATCTGATGCCCCTAGTGTGCTTATTTTGATCTCCAGAATGGCTTGTTCCCAATCTGAATTTTCTGAATTTTCTCCCTGTCCCATTCCAGAGAATCAGGGGTGAGTAGGTCTGCTACCATGAGATTGTGGCTGGATTCTGGTGCTGGTCCTGTTGGTCTGCTGGGAGCAGTGAGAGACAGCCATGGATCAAGCCAAATTTGTGTTGATTTTCCATCTCCTATCACACGTCCCAACTTAGATTTTAGGAGTTCTCGACCGATGCAAATTCCTCTCCATCCATGGGATGTGTTAGAGGGAATACGACTTTCAAGAAATGGAGTAGAGTGACAGTACTTCCCTAACAGAGTTCTAGCTAAGAGACTAGAAGGGTTTGTGAGGATTCTCCAGCTCACCTTTGCTAGGAGTGCATCATTGAAGCTTTGTAAGTCTCTAAAACCCAATCCTCCCTCTCTTTTAGAATTTGTCAAATTCTTCCAAGAGACCCAACACATTTTCTTTTTATCCATTTTGTCATCCCACCAGAATCTTGTTAATGCTGATTGAATACGTTTATACAGTGAATTGGGGAGCTTGAAGCAGGACATGGTGTAAGATGGCATAGCGGCTAACACAGATTTTAGCATGATGACTTTCCCCGCAGTAGAGAGGAATTTGGAGGACCAGCTGCAAGCTTTTTGCCGGATCCTGTCCACTATCATGCTAAAAAGGTCTTTCTTCTTCCTGCCAAAAAGTTCAGGAAGTCCAAGGTATTTTCCCAATCCTCCTTCTTTTTCAATTCCCAGCTGCTCTTTCACTCTTGTTCTTACTTCAGAACTGGTTTTTGCAGAGAATGTTATTGCTGACTTCTGAGGATTGATCATTTGTCCAGAAGCCAGTTCATACTTTTCCAGGATAGTCATAAGAGTTAAGCAATCTTCAGGGTCAGATTTGCAGAAGAACATGGTGTCATCAGCGAAAAGGAGATGGTTTAGGCGCGGATTCTTTTTCCCTACCTTGATTCCTGTGATTCTGTTCTCAGCTTGAGCTCTATTACAAAGTCCAGATAACACCTCGCTACATAAGATGAAAATATAGGGTGAAAGAGGGTCTCCTTGGCGCAGGCCTCTTTGGGGATTCACTGTGCCCTGAGCTGAACCGTTGAGCAGGTAAGAGTAAGAAACTGTAACTATGCATTGCATAATCCAATTTACCCAAATATGATGAAATCCAAGTCTTTCTAACACCATTTTGACAAAATCCCATTCAATCCTATCGTAGGCTTTGCTCATGTCAGTTTTGACGGCCATGAAGCATCTTTTCTTAGCATCAAAGGTGTGGAGATAGTGAAGGAATTCATATGTAATCAACACATTGTCTGCAATGGCTCTCTGAGGTACGAAAGCACTCTGATTTTCTGCTATAATGTTGGAAAGAAATGGCTGCAGCCTCTTAGTGAGCAGTTTAGCAATGATTTTGTAATAGACTGAGCAGAGTGCTATTGGTCTGTAGTCCGCCATTTTCTGTGGACTTAATATCTTGGGAATGAGTCTGACATGTGTAGAGTTGATGGAGGCAGGTAGGATTCCAGAAGAGAAGAAGTCCTGAACTTCCAGAATGAGTTGGGAACTAACAGTGTTCCAGTTTGTTTGGAAGAAGCTTGCGGAGAAGCCGTCAGGTCCTGGTGCCTTATCAGCATGAATGGAGAAGCAAGCCAGTTTAATCTCTGCGGCTGAAGGTATGGTTATCAACTTATTGTTCATCTCCTCCGAAATACATGGTTCAAGAGCCTCTTGGACCACTTTGCGCCTTTGTTCAGCATCAACTTCTTGCATAGTGAACAGTTTCTGGTAGTAGTTTAGTATCACTTCTAGGATCTCTGTTTCCTCATAACAAGCCTGGCCAGCCTCATTCTCAATGACAGAGAATTTGTTGATTGCTTTTCTTCTCTTTGTTATAGCGTGGAAGTAGCCTGTGTTTTTCTCTCTTAGGGTGAGCCATAGTTGTCTACTACGTTGCTTCCAAAATTCTTCTTCTTCTTTATATGCAGCGCTTAGCTCTTCATTTATTTTTGTGATCAGTTCTGTACTTGAATCCAGATTTGTCATTGCTAGTTCTAGCTTGTGGCGGCATTCTTCTATCTTCTTTTGGCTATTAACTTGAGTCTCTCTACTCCAAGCAATGATAGCAGCTCTACACCGACTGATTTTAACTTCAATATCTTTATACTCATGGCTCCTCCAGTTTTTAATAACAAGTTTTGTGACCTCTTTGTTATTTCTGTATCTTCTGTCATATCTAAAGATACCCTTCTTTTTCTTTCTTTGCAGATCAAAGTAAGTGACAAGAGGTCGATGGTCTGAGCCTTCAAACCTGAGATAGTCGCATCTTCCAGAAGGGTATTCTTCAGCCCAGCTGCTATTGGACATTGCTCTGTCCAGCCTACAGAAGACCAGGTGATCGTGTCTTTTGCCTCTCCAGGATAGGAAGTTACCAGTATGGCTCAAGTCATACAAATCACATTCCGACATTAGTGTTCTTAGATCACAAAAAGATCCTTCTGGGCGGATGACACCGCCTTGTTTTTCAGATGAGTCAATAATATCATTGAAATCCCCAGTTAAAAACCATGGTTCAGCTCTTTCTTGGCCTATGACTGATAATTGATTCCAGATTTCTTTTCTTTTTGGTCTTTCAGGCTCTCCATAGATGAAAGTAGCGAAGAATATTCTGCCTTCTGCCTTGATTCGGGTGTCTATAAAGTTTGAGCATTCAGCTAGTACTTCAATTTCCACCAGTTGATTCCACATCAGAGCCAGACCTCCTCCTCCCCTGCTATGAGGAGAGACTAGCTTCCTTGAAGTGTAGTTCAGGTCATGGAGTGTCTTCAGGACAGATTCATCAGCATTTTTTGTTTCCATGAGGAAAATTATGTCCGGAGAGATCGATTTCTGTATCTCTTTAAGACGACGAACTGTTGTGGGGTTTCCTAAACCACAATAGTTCCAGCTAACCACTTTTAAGGAAGAGAAGGAAGTGGATTTTGAAAATCCACTTTCTTCTTAGTTATGGCTGGTATAATCATTGGTGGTGGAGGTTCTCTAGCATTGGAGGGACCTGCTTCCTCTTCAGGTAAAGAGAGTCTCTGTTTTGCTGATTTTCTCAGTGTTGTTCCAGACTTACTCTCTCTTGGACCAGTACTTGAAACTCCAGTGGTCTTTCTTCTTGGAGAATTCTGAATAAGTTCCTTGTTTCTCTTGCTAGATTTGGCTCCTGCTAGGCTTAATGGGCTCTTAATAACCAGCTTATTGAGTGGTGGTCTTCCCCTTTTTTTCTTTACTACTGCAGGTCCTTTAGCATTTAAAACTGCAGGATGAATTGGGAGGTCTGAAGATTGAGACAGGGGAACCTGAGCTTCAGAAGTCAGTCCATTGATTGCATTTGTCAGAGTTGATGCAGCAATGATCTGAGCTGCTGTTTCTGCCATTAGTCCCCTAGCCTCACCCTGTAGAACCCTCTGTTTTCTTGCCAAACTCTCTGTTGGGTCTGCGCAGTTCGTGTATTGCACTGTTACCTCTCTTAGTTCCCCCATTATTTGTTCTGTTGTAGGCACAGGTCTTGGGATAAGAGGAGAGGATTCTCCTGCAATAGAGCCTCTTTCTAGAGGGGGGCGTCTTGTTCTTGAGTTTTCTGATCTCTCCAATTCTTCACTTGGTAATGTAGCTCTTTCTCTCCATTGAAGATTAGGCATGTGACTAATATAATGTTGCCCACTGAAGCTTCTACTAGGTGTCTTTCTGGAGTAGTCCAGAGATCTTGGTGGGGATCTTCTTGTATTAGTGAGTCTATTTTCATAAGCTCTGGATCCCGAAGAATTATAAGGTCTGGTTCCTTTTTCTTCATAACGCCTCTTGCTGGAGTTATAGTCTCCTCTTGAGTCCACTGGTCGAGACTGAGAAGAGAATTCCCCTCTTGTTCTTTCTCTAGACTTCTCCAGGTTGTAGTTTGAAGCAGACCGGTTGGGAGAAGAGTTTCTTGTGACTAGAGGAGGCAGAGGAAGTTTAGTGGATGGTTTTTCTTTCTTTAGTCCAGGGCATGAGTTGATTTCATGGGAGAGCCTTTGGCAATGAAAGCAGTGTTTCTTAAGATTCTTGTAGTCTAAGGTGACCAAAGCTTCTTTACCATCTGAGAACTCCACCAAAGTTTGCTTAGTCAGGGGAGCTAGTCCATTAATCTCTACTTTTATTTTTGCAGCTGTAGGTGATATTTCGTGATCCACGATGGTTCCCAACTCTTCACCAATCTTGAAGATCATTTGCTGTTTCCAGAAGTGCATTGGAAGTCCCTGTAACTCTATCCAGAAAGGGATCTGGGAGGGAAATGAAGTGGATATGACAGGCTCCCATTTTTGTAGAATAACCATCCATTGGTCAAAGTGATATGGCCTGTTATCCAGCACTTTTGCAAGATCTTCTTCATATTCAAAGCGGAATTGAAAGCATCCATTTCCAAGATCCGAGCCAATGGCCTTGCCTCTAAGGTTCCAGCGATTAGATAGGTATGGAATGAGAGACCATAGTCTTTGAGCTGTTGGGTTTGTGAGTCGTCCCATGAGTGTGAGTTCATTTTCTAATATCAGATCTGCATTATCCAAGTCTGGAGCTCGGATTCTCTTTAGTGGTGGAGCTGAGAAGTCTTGAAAGTGTTCATTCTCTACTCTTTGACGCTGATAGTTGTTGTGTTTCCCTATCTCTGAAGCTGAGGTGGATTTGTGGTAGTATCTATTAGACTCATTGTAGTGCTGAGAGATTCCTTTTCCTTTAGCAGAGTAGGGAATGCGATGACTCATTGTTGTACTTTGATGTAGTAGGTTCTTTAAGCAGTTGGTTGTCGAGGAGAGAAGCAAAGTTCTTCACACAAAGGTGAGAGGTTTTGACAAAACAAACGGACAGAGTCCTTATAAAGATTCCAAAAGTTCTTCACATATAGTGAGAGCATTCAATAGCCTTTGACCAGGATTTAACCATAAATGCAGGGTCTGAGATGTACCTTAGAAGAAGCATTTAAGCAGCTGTGGAGGAAGATGTGAGTTTGAGCTGCACCTCTTCAATCTTTTCTGGTGATTCTCGTGGTCAAAGTCGAAGGAAGAGCTGGTCTCAGAGCGAGGGGCGTCTCCTACGCCGGTCTCACCTGAGGGAACACCGGAGTTTGTCTCCAAAGAGGAGTTTTTGACCGGAATTTCTATTTTGGGTAAATAAAAGTGGTTGAGAAAGTTCTCTTTTTGGTAACTTGGGGTGATTAGGAACATTGGTACTGATTAGGATCTTTTTTTTTTCTTTATAGAAAAAGGAACAGTTGACGCTCAAAATTGAAATTCATTAATAAATTACTATAAATCTGCATATTTTTCAAAATATTACGAAACTTTAGTTAAATCTTAAAAATGATTTGAAAAAAAAAAATCTTATGAAGAGGACGGTAACAAAGCTATTAGAACAAAGAATCGGAATTTAACATTTACACCAAAAAAAAAGGACAAAGAATCGGAATGTATTCATGGTAACAGAGTGATAATAACAATATCATTGTAACAAAAATAGTGAAAGCGGTAATGGTACATGTCATTGCAATAAAGGAATAAGAGCATGAGAAAGAAATGTGAATGTGTAAATAGGTATTAATGATGAGTGTTTATGGTAAGAATATGCATGAGACTGTGTAAACCATATTTAAAATTAGATGTATGGTTATGTATCACTATGGACGGATAACTAGGGTTTTTTCCCCATCTTAATGTCATTAAAAGGAATAATCGAAACCTAAAGGTTTTCAAAACAGAGCAACAACTTATAAGCTTAAAAGATAAAGAAAAACATCACATAATTACACAAAGGTAATCAATAATTCTGAAGTAAAGAGAGCTTGTTTTACCATAAAGGTATAGCCCAAAAGCGACTTTCGGTTGTCGAGGATCATCCACAATAACACTCCGGGAAATTAGAAGCAGCTTTATTTTGATTTTTGTACGACTTTCATGAATCCACTCCCATTCAAACACATTAAAAATCTTAGAGGAGACGAACCGCCGAGCAGGCCAAGAAGAGGGTTTGTTTATAGCCCCAACAGTTTCTGATGCTTCCAAAGTGAAGATGATCTTAGAGAGTTTATGGCTAGCTATGATTTCTGTGGCCCAAAAATGACTTCGTGACTTAGCATCCATTAGGATAACAATGAAGCTAAAGGCATGCCAACTATGAGCCAGAACAGTTCCCATATAATCTCTTAATACCCATGCCACTCCACACAATAATTTTTTCTTAGACCAAGAGAAGCCGATATTTCATTTCAGCCATCTTTTTTGGGAGCTTCCCATTTTTTAATCTGAATTTTACTCTCTCTATTTAATTCATCTTCACCACAAGTTTCGTGACACACAAACCATTGATTCACATTTTCAAGGATCTATGCATTCATTTCAGTAACTTGAAAACGTTTCTCTTCAAACAAAAACTTATTTCGGTTCTTCCATATTATTATTACCCATAGTATCCACGGGTAGTTTCTTCTAGATCCTTATTTTTTCTTCATTCTTTCTGTATTTTATTTGTACGGTTCTTTTTACTCGTAAATTTCCTTTCACCTTTCAAAACTTAATTAATGCAACTCCATAAGTGTTAAAAATCTATGCAATAGACATCGTTAAAATATTAAGTAATTATATTCAGATATTTTAAATATAAAATCATCTATACTTTTATGCATGTGCCACAAAAAGTACAAACCTATTATTGAAAAAGATGTTTTAATATCTTTAGCTATAAATTTGAACTGTTGAGACTCAATAAAATATATGTTAATATTGTTTCATTTGTAATTCAATTCAAAAGTGTCAACAAGGGCTGTTCATTTATTCTATGCATATCAAACCCCACAAGATTTTATCACAATACGATTTGAATAGAATATTAAGAAAAGGGCACAAAGGCAGAGGTTAGTTTGCTTGTCGTGTTACATAATGTTGAAGACATATAATAAGTTAGCTAGAGAACATGTTCTGGAAATGTCAGCTTGCTTTGATACAAACCCAACAGTTTTCATACTAATTATGTTTCTTTGTTATAAACTTTCAAAAAAAGCATAACACTAACAGTTTCATTGAACATGTATTTCTTGAAGAACCCACAAACCAAGTAACCAACAATTTGGTCACAAGACTCACAACCACCTTATTGTTTCCATGTTTGGCCAACAAACGAAATATATATACATATATGCTATAAATCAAGTGCTTGTTTATGGTTTAGGACATTATATTATAGTGTATAAAGTAACTTATATAAATATAATAACTTCTATAAGTTAATAATATTGGAACTTTTAAAATTTATTAATTAATAAAGATATAAATAAATTGATAAACTAATATATAGTAGTTTGTAGAAATACTACTTTAGTCCTTATATTCACATTTTATATTTAATTCAATGATAATTTTATGGATTATGAAAAATAAATTTGTCAAAACATGTTAAAATTAAAACACATAACAATTTTCTTATATTCTTATTTTTTCCAATATATCATTGTTTTATTATATTCTTGAGGACCTAAATAAAATGTAAAGTATTTATTATAAATGCAATTCTCATTTAATTGTATTCAAATTTTAATTAGTTAGCCAACTTAACTTAGCAAGCAAGTGTACACACTTCTTGAAGATTTTATGTTATTAATTAGCAGTATGTGATGATATTAATCTCTAGTAATATTAGTTTTTTCTTTGTATAATGAGTTTATTGGTCTCTCTTCGAGCTTTATAGGCATGTGATCTCTTGAGAACTGATTAACCTTTGTTTTTTATTCGTGATAATAATAATAAAAAATGTTAATTCTATAATTAGATTTAGCAATGATTTTTTCTTTTATCTCCGAGATATTTGTTCTGGTCCTTCTGGATTATTGCAAACTATAACTTTAGTAAAATTATACGTTCTAACAAATTCCAAATACTTTTATTTGATTTAAAGAAAAAAACAGAGATCCATAATATATCACACGAGATATATGATTAAATTTGAAACAGTAAACCCAAAACAAAGAAGACATGATAATGGAAAATGAAAAGAACAGCTTTTGTAGTCCAAAAGTCTTGGAAAGTTACGTTCATCAACTGTTTCAGAGAAAATGTAAGATTTGTTTTGGTGGTTCAATCCAAACACTCTGAACATTCTTTTTCTCATCCCAAGAAAGAGTACATGAGTTACTTGGGAGATACTTTCCTTCATCAGAAACATAAGTTTGAATCACCGGGTGAAGAAACTTTGTTTCTCATGTTGCTCATGAGACCTGATCTCCACTTGCATGCACGAAAATCCCCAAAAATTGTCAACCCTTCATCAAATTTATCCTTGTCTTCCCATGTCCAATCACCATTACGGTTTAGTGCATACCCTCGTAGATAATCACTAGATACTTTTAGGAGAAAAATGTCTCCTTCAATATCTACCAAGTAGGTTCCGAACCACGAGGTTGAAAAACGTCTCAACTGATGAATGTCCCATGTTTGTCTTGATGGGTCGAAAACCGCTAAGGTGCCTAACCCACCAAGACAATAGAAAAGACCTTCCGAAAAGATAATTCTGTTGTGATAAGTAAAGAAATCTTCAGGACTGACGAAACGAGTAGTCTTCCAGTTGGTTTCACCGACTTTTAAAGTATTGATGGCGATAAGATTGTTGTCGTTTTTGATGTTTGCCAACCCAAAAACCAAGCAATCATCGGAAGTAGGAGCGCTAGTGAAAACAGCAGATTTGTTAGAAGTCTCACAAATAGGCAAATTTATGAGCTTACGAGTAAATGGGTTGAAGAAGAACATCTCAGACGAGTGACCGTTGCACATAAGTAACCAACCATCTTTAGAGTAATAAACAGTCATGCCTGCCATTTCAGGAAACTCCATAATGTATGTCGTATCATGTAAAGGGTCATAAAATTCAAAAGGCCTCTTGCTCCCTACAGATGAAGGGTATTTCATATTAAGGATACACATATAAGGAAAACAGATATGATCACAAATCATCATCTCTGTCATATGATATCATCTCCTCTGTCAATGCTTTCTATTTACTGTGTACATATTCTATTTCCTTGTATAGCTCTAGAGACTCTGTATAAAAGAACAATGTACTCTCTTCTAATAAATCATCAGTTTACACTACATTATATGGTATCAGAGCCTAAAGATACCTAGACCTAAAAATTTTCTTTCGCCGCCGCCTCTTTTCTTCTCTGCGCCTTCTCTGTTTTTCCGGCCAGCCTCCTCATGTCGACATCCACAGGCGTGAATGCTTCTTTTGAAACAGTGTCACCAAACACTGGATCTCTCCTCCATGTCAATATGACAAACGTCACTAAGCTCACCACTTCCAACTACCTAATGTGGAGTAAACAAGTCCACGCCCTCTTTGATGGGTATGATCTTGCTGCCTATCTTGATGGATCCAAGGTCTTCCCTGATGCCACAGTCACTGTCGATGGCGTTACCTCTCCAAATCCAGCGTTTGTTCAGTGCACCCGCCAAGACAAACTCATATATAGTGCTCTAATTGGCGCTATCTCCAACACCATTCAGCCGCTACTCTCACGTGCTAACTCTGCTGCAGAGATCTGGAGTAAACTTGCCTCCACCTATGCTAAACCAAGTCGAGGCCACATCCGTCAACTGAAGATTTAACTCAAACAATGGAAGAAAGACGGCAAAACGATTGATGCTTATGTTCAAGGGCTTGTCACTCGTTTTGATGAACTGGCTCTTCTTGGGAAAGCACTCGATCATGAAGATCAAGTGGAGATCATCCTTGAAGGACTGCCTGAAGATTTCAAATCTGTCATTGACCAAGTGGAAGGCCGTGACACACCACCAACACTCACGGAGTTGCATGAAAAGCTCATTAATCATGAGTCTAAGCTCTTATCGGCACAGCCTCTTCTACCAACACCGGTAACTGCCAACATTGCCACTCATCCTCGTAGCAACAATAACACCAACAACAATCGTCACCAAAACCGCAACACTCAGCGCAACAACAGTTCCTAGCAGCCTCAACAACGCCAATACTATGATTCAAAGGCACCACGTCCATACCAAGGACGTTGCCAAATCTGTGGGATTCAGGGTCATAGTGCAAGACGTTGCTCTCAGTTGTCACTGCCACCACAACAGGCGTACACAAACCCACCGTCTTCTCCTGTACCATGGCAGCCACGAGCTCATTTCACCACTGCAAATCCTCTTGCAACCAACCCATGGCTGCTTGATTCTGGTGCCACTCACCATATTTCATCCGATCTCGCCAACCTCAGTCTTCATCAGCCTTACACCGGTGGAGAGGAAGTGGTAATCGGTGATGGAAAGGGGCTCTCTATCACTCATACTGGTTCGACTTATCTCACCTCTCAAACTCGGCCTTTATCTCTTAATGATGTTCTTTATGTTCCAGACATTAAGAAGAATCTTATCTCGGTATATCGCTTATGCAATGCTAACAACGTTTCTGTTAAATTCTTTCCGGCTTCCTTTCAGGTGAAGGAACTGAGCACGGGGGCGCCGTTACTCCAAGGCCGTACTAAACATGAGCTGTATGAGTGGCCACTTTCCTCTTCTCAAGTTTCTGTTTTTTCAACTTCCACTACAAAAATAAAATCCGATGTCTCAACTTGGCATTCCAGGCTTGGACATCCATCCATTTCTATTTTACAAAAGATGCTTTCAAGTTTTAATTTACCTGTTTCCGATTCCTTGTCAAAGCCACTCTCTTGTAGTGATTGCTTAACTAATAAAAGTCATAAATTATCTTTCTCTCAATCTTCAATCACCTCCACTCGTCCTTTGGAATACTTATTCACTGATGTCTGGACTTCTCCTCTACTGTCCATAGACAAATTCAAATATTACCTCATAATCGTTGACCATTTTACTCGATACACGTGGTTTTATCCTCTCAAACAAAAATCACAAGTCCGTGAGACTTTTATAGCATTCAAGTCTCTCGTCGAAAATCGATTCTCCTCCAAAATTGGAACTCTTTTCTCTGATAATGGAGGTGAATTCATTGCCCTTAAATCATTTCTCTCAACTCATGGCATCAGTCATCTTACTTCACCTCCTCACACTCCCGAGCACAATGGTCTAGCTGAAAGAAGGCATCGACACATTGTCGAGACTGGACTAGCTCTTCTTACTCACTCAGAAATTCCAACAATCTATTGGTCTTATGCTTTTGCTACAGCCGTGTTTCTCATTAATAGAATGCCAACTCCGACTCTTTCTTTTTCCTCTCCTTTTCAAAAACTGTTTGGCCAAATACCCAACTACCACAAACTCAAAATCTTTGGATCTCTATGTTTTCCGTGGTTAAAACCTTACAATTCCCATAAACTTCAACCAAAATCACTTCCTTGTATCTTCTTAGGCTACTCTTTAACTCAGAGTGCCTACCTCTGTTTTGAACCCAAAACCAATCGTCTTTACGTCTCTCGGCATGTTGTTTTCGACGAAACAAAATTTCCCTTCAAATCTCTCTCTCTGTCCCCTCTCTCTGTTGAAACAACTCAATCCTCAGCTATCTGGACGTCACCACACACAGTTCTTCCACCATCTCAGCCACTCATACCAGCTCCGACTTTGCCTCTGGAGTCAACGATGTCGCCACCGTGCTCCGTTTCTTCACCACCGTCAGGACAACCGGAAAATTCAACTGCAACACCGGCGATGCCACCATCAACGTCTGTCTCCGTCGCCGACTCTGATTCCGATGCTGCAACACAAACGCATCATCCTTTAACGTCATCGACCTCACCAAATTGCTCACAACAGGCCCAAACCACTCCCTCACAAATTTCGGCCCACACAGAGAGTCCACAAACTCCCACCTCCACAGCCCAAACACAAAGTCAACAAAACTCATCTCCCTCGGCCCAAATACAAAGCCCACAACATTCCACACATGAAACCCAATCAACCTCATCTTCTCCACTCGTCATCGTACCACAGGCACCCGAACCTGAAATTCAACTTCAGAACATCCATCCGATGCAAACAAGAGCCAAGAACCACATCACCAAACCTAATCCGAAATTTGGTCTTACCACTACCCTCAACTCTGAGTCCGATGATGAACCCAAAACGGTTGCTCAAGCTCTTCGGGATCCAAGATGGCGTAACTCCATGTCTGAAGAATTCAACTCTCAGCTTCGTCATCACACATGGGATTTGGTTCCTCCAGATCCATCGTACAACGTCATTGATACGAAGTGGATTTTCCGGACCAAATTTCTTCCCGATGGCAGTGTTGACAAATACAAGTCACGATTGGTCGCAAAAGGCTACAATCAGCAACAAGGCATTGATTTCCATGAGACTTTCAGTCCAGTAATCAAGAGCACCACCATTCGGATTGTTCTCGATGTTGCAGTCTCCCTATCATGGCCAATTCGACAAATAGATGTCAACAATGCATTTCTTCAAGGAAATCTCACTGAAGATGTCTACGTTTCACAACCTCAAGGGTTTGTAGACCCAGACCGTCCAACCTATGTGTGTCATCTCAAGAAAGCTCTGTACGGTCTCAAGCAAGCTCCTAGAGCTTGGTATTTGGAGCTTAAACGATATCTCGTAAGTGCTGGGTTTCGCAATTCTTTATCTGACACATCATTGTTTGTTCTCTGCCACGACAAACTCTTGGTATATGTGTTAGTATATGTCGACGATATTATCGTCACAGGAAACAATGCTGACGTTGTTGAACGCATATTGAAGAATTTGGGATCACGATTCTCAGTAAAAGACATGGGCGATATATCCTACTTCTTAGGTATTGAAGCAATCAGAACAGAGGCTGGTCTTCACTTAAATCAACGCAAGTATATCTTAGATCTTTTGACAAAGATGCGAATGCAGGACGCAAAACCAGTCACCACTCCGATGGCGAAAACTCCAAAGCTTACAATGGCAGGAGAGCCTCATTCAAATCCGACTGAATATCGAACATTGGTTGGTAGTCTACAATATCTTGCATTCACTCGACCGGATATAGCCTACGCTGTAAATCGCCTATCACAATTCATGCATTCTCCGACAACTGATCATTGGCAAGCTGCTAAAAGAGTCCTCCGTTATCTTGCTGGAACAAGCTCATACGGTTTATTTTTCCGCAAAGGTAATCCACTCACTCTTCATGGTTTTTCCGACGCTGATTGGGCAGGAGATGTGGCCGACTGTGTCTCTACCAATGCCTACATAATCTACCTTGGTGGTCAACCGATATCATGGTCATCTAAGAAACAAAAGGGTGTGGCCAGATCCTCAACAGAAGCGGAATACAGAGTAGTGGCAAATGCAGCTTCAGAACTTCTTTGGATATGTTCTATCCTATCAGAACTTGGTCTAAAGATGAACGCAGCTCCAACACTCTATTGTGATAACATTGGAGCAACTTATCTCTGTGCTAATCCCGTGTTTCATTCGAGAATGAAACATATTGCAATTGCCTACCATTTCATTCGGGAGCTTATTCAAAGTGGTAAACTTCGGGTCTCACATGTCTCTACCAAGGATCAACTCGCCGATGCGCTAACCAAGCCTTTAACTCGAGCAACATTTCAGTATCTACGCAACAAGATTGGAGTCACCTTAGTCCCTCCATCTTGAGGGGGCGTATTAAGGATACACATATAAGGAAAACAGATATGATCACAAATCATCATCTCTGTCATATGATATCATCTCCTCTGTCAATGCTTTCTATTTACTGTGTACATATTCTATTTCCTTGTATAGCTCTAGAGACTCTGTATAAAAGAACAATGTACTCTCTTCTAATAAATCATCAGTTTACACTACATTATATTTCATATGCCATAAATGGTGCTCTTTCGTCCGAACCGAAACACTAGCTTTATACCATGTTTTGCAAACTGCGGAAGCTTGGATGTTATCTTTTACAATGAGGCGAGACATTACCGAATGCAAAAGTTCTGGAAGAAGAATAGACCAATCTTTCTTCTCACCATTTTCTCCTTGAAATTTGTTATTCATCCTAATGAAGAGTTTCATACATAAAAAAAAATAGTTTTTTATATAATATATTATTTAAAATTAAAGATAAATTTTATCTCGCTCTAGACTTATCAGAAATTGAAAAACGTAAATATTATATATATATATATATAATATATATATAAACCAGTCTAAATTGATAACTTCTAACCAAATTACTAAACATTAATTTTTCATAATTCATATCAAACTCCTCATTCTTTATAATTAAACAAATTCTAAATTACTCTAATCTGAAAAAAATTAGGTGGAGTGAAACATATCATTTTATATATTACTAACGCTGAAAACCTGAATTTTATGTCTCTTTCGAAACATCTAATAAAATTAGAATTTTTATAAAATTAAAAATTTAAATTGCTAAGTTTTAAAAAACATGTCAAAACATTTCAAATAGTTTATAGGGAATTAAGAGTACTTTTAATCCATGGTAATTACAAAATTAAAAATTTAAATTAATCAAATCTGAAAAATAAACAGTAGAAAGTAATAGATCTTCTGATTGTATTTATTTCAAGATCATCAATAGATATTGTAAATATGAAAAACAAAATATCCGATAATCTCTAAAAACTTACAAAATGAGATTACTTCTTTCATCGGCCATTTTATTTGTAATATGAAAGAAGTCAAGAATGAACAATGAGAAAGCTGGAATGAAATTTTTATAGGGAATTTTATATACTTATATAGAACCAATTATGTATGAGTTTCTTTAATTCAGAATATCTTTTAGTCAAAGTCGCGCGTAAACTTGAAATTCGCGCGCAAGTTGAATAAACAATTTAAACACAGAAATACAATAATTTTTTTTATAAATGTCATTTATTGGTTTTCTTAAGATATTGACTAAATCAATAAATTTCTCATTCAGTCAATATAAAATAATGCATTTTCATATTGAATATGCTTTTGTAACAATCTATATTTTGGTTTCTAAATTTTTAAATATTTCTAAATTTCATTTCTAATTTTTTTTGCTAATATGGTATTCCTGTTAACAAAATTAATTTTATTTTTGTTTTACTCTATATAGCATTCAAATTTATGCAAATTAATAAATTTGGTATGAAGGTTGGCTTTTTAACTCTAATATATTTCCAAAATTTCAAATTTATTTAAACATATAGCTTAATTTCATTAGATATAAAATTCTTACATATGATTTTTTTCTTATTTAATGTAGCAAACTTTAGTTAATACTATAACAATCAATATAATAATAGTAAAATGGCTTGAACGAAACGGAAGACGTCACGGAGAAGCTCCTAACCCGTCCTCTTATCTGACAAGATCGATAGACAAGAACATTCGTAATCGGCTTAGCACTTTGGCGGGCTCAACATACTTCGAAGGAGGCCTTCGCTATTGGTTTCAAACTCGTGGCATTTAATTCTTTTATCGATTTAATTCTTTTTCGACTTTGATTTCCACTTTTGGCTTTGCAAGACGCACTCGTTGTAAAACAGTCTTTTTTTGGTGAATATAATTTTACATTCATACAAAATAATAATAATAAAAAAAAATAATAGTAAAAGTTGATATTTGGTCGGCGTTGTGGGTTGATAGAATTTGTTTTCAATAGACGGATTTAATTAAGAAAAAAAGAAAAATATATAATTAAAAATGATTAATAACATATATTTTGATAAAATAATTTTTTGGTAAAAGATATTTATAAGCCAAAACTTTTCTGAATGTTTCATTGAGACTGTTTGTCAACATGAAGTGGTATGCGCACATGGGGTCACGATCAACTTTGTGTGCTATGCAACGAACCAAACGAGATATGTGACCACTTCTATTTTGCTTGTCCATACTCTTTTACTGTTTTGTCAAATGTGAACGGTAATCTTCTTGGAGCGAGACTTACCCCATACTCGATTGACACGATCAACTCTCTTCAGACTAGCAACTTTGGAAGATCAAGATATGTTCTCCTACGTCTAGTCTTCCAGGTCACGGTATCTCAATTATTGAGGGGAAGGAATGGCCGAATTCATCATTCTGGCAGCCTCTCCATTCAAATGATCATTCGGAAAATTGACAAGCTCATCCGTAATAGAATCAGATCAGTCTGTCAAGTTCCAACACATAACAGCGACTTGATGTAGCTCTGGTTTGCTAGCCGAACCTAATCTCCTGTTTCCAACTTTCACATTTTCTATTGTTTTGTAAAAGGCTAATGTTTGAACCAACTTTCACATTTTTCTATTGTTTTGTAAAAGGCTAATGTTTGAACATTTCACGTCTTTAACAGATTCAAAAGCCTATTTTTATTGTAATCATATTTTTGTTGCAAGAATTCTCACATTACAATAAAAAAAAAAAAAAAATTCATTGAGTTTGTTAAGAGTCGCGTACTCTTAGAGAATGCATGTCTTTTTAATTGAAGAATTGGTGGAACTACCACAAGACCGCACATTCAGCCTGATTGACCATCAAATTAGACATTTCCAAAACTATAAACTCTTGTTGACCAATTCATCTATTGGTGTCTCCAAATGAAATATAGTTTTGCAAAAATCAGAAACATCTCTTTATTATTAATTTAATTAATAAAGAAAAAATTAAAATATAAAAGCTAAATGTATTAATCTATATATAATAGCAATCTCAATAAATGCCTTTTGCACATTTGAAGGGTTGTGTCTTTAAACGCAATTTTTCGTTAAAATTTTTAAACTAAAATATATATTTTACGGGTATATTTTTTAGAAAACTGCAATCCGAATGTATTCTGCGGTTGCGTCTTTTTATTGTAACTCTTCATAAACAGTTGCAACCCCTTATTCGAATTATTGTAATATTTAGTTTATTTCACGAACAATTGCAACCTTTAATTTTTATATTTAGTTTATATCACAAACAATTGCAACATTTGATTTATATATTTATTTTTGATTGCAACCTTTGATTTATATATTTAGTTTATTTCACGAACAATTGTAACCTTTGGTTAATTTTATAAATTGTTATAACATCTAATTATCTACCGTCGCGTCTCTCGGTATAACTTTTCATAAATTCATATTTTTAGTTTTTAATTACCAAAATGTATTTAAATGAGATTGTAATCGTTTAATTGAACCGTCTAAACATTTGGTTTATTTGACCAATCATTGCAGCTTTTGGTTTTGTTTTACGAACTGTTGTAATCTTTAGTTTATTTGACGAACTTGACGAACCGTTGCAACTTTTGATATATCGCAACATTTCATTTATTTATTTTTTATGAAAAAAAATTATTTTACGTAATGTTTTTCGAAAAAGTTGCAATCTGAGTAAATAGTTTTTACGGTTGCATCTTTTTATTGTAACTTTTCAGAAAATGGTTGCAACCGTTTAGTTGAACCATTGCAACATTTAGTTTATTTCACGAAATTTTGTAACTCTAAGTTTATTTTATAAATCGTTATAACATTTAATCATCTACCATCGTTATTTTTAATTTTCGTTTGATATTTTTTTAAACGATTTTTGAAATATTTTCCCTCGCGCCATCGGGGGGTCCGGAGTCCTAGTGTTCATAAAGAAAATAGTACAATATATATATATATGCAAACGACCTAACATTCTAAACATAATACACATTTCACTTCCTAATTCTAATCACTTAACAAACTAATTTGGTGGTCATACAATGAAGGAAGAGTCAGAGAGGGAGCTGGCTCGGCATATAAATTACTTCAACCAAAACCGACCCACTTTAAACCACTCTCGAGGCGGTTTTCTTCTCTTGGTTGAAAGGTGAGACTCTTCCTCTTATATTTTCTTGTTTCTTTGCGTATTTATCTTGTATCGTCTTTTCCTCTCTTTGCCGGAAAAACTCTCTTCTTTGTCTGTTGTTACTTCGTTTCTACTCCGATTATTCCTATCTCTTAATCTAAGAATTCTTGACCATGTTCTTCACCGGTCCATGAACCCAAGATTGAAATGATAGAAATTGAGGATACTGACACGTCCTTCGGTTTCAAACATTGTTCCATGTGACGCTGTTATATGCACCCAACCAAAGGATAGATTGGACCATCATTATTTTTCACTGTCTTCAAAGGATTCGCTCGGCGATATTAGGAACTTTTGTCGGGTTCTCCCATATTTTTCTATTTTTTAATTTTTTATTGTAATTTTAAACAAATATTTTTTATTTTTTGTAATTTTAATTAAATAAATAATTAATCATAGATAGAAAATTTAATTTAAATTTTTTTTTACGAAGATAAAAACAATTAGTAAATCCACGTTAGTATTTGTAACAAAAATTGAACAGTTTCGTTGGCGGAATCAATTTGCTCGTTGACTTTTTTTTTGTCATCCAAAAATTAATTAAAACTCAAAATAGGTATTCCTGAGAAATGTTGTTTACATATGTGATATCAAACGGTTATGTACGAACTATTTGTCAGTTGACTGCAAACACGAAAGTCACTTAAAAGATTTAAAGTTATAAAATTGTCATTTTACTAGTTTTTTGTAAGAGTTTAAAATCATATAAATTTAAAGTGGAAGTGATTGTCAGATTGTGGTTGCTACCTGTTTTTTATTTAAAAAAAAAATTAATTTCATGCACAAATGACTAACCACTGAACCGGACATGAAATTACAAAACCGGGCTCTCAGCCACCACAATAACCGGTCAGCACTAAACCCGGTGTTCGTTGACGATGTTGTTGTATTCATCGTTTTTGTCACGTTCCGGTTTGTTTTGTGGCTGACGATAAACACAACACAAAAGAAGAATTTAGGGTTTGTTTGAAACTAAAGAGGAAGAGAAAGAGGAAGAAGAAGAAGAAAATTTCGTACAATTCCGCCATTAAAGCTTCCACCTTTAATGGCGACAACGACAATTTCTTCCTTCTCTCTTTCTCTTCCTCAACTTCTCCGTAAACCCACAAAGCCTCTTCCTTTCCTCTTCCTTCTTCCTCGATTCAATCGAAGATTTCGAAGTCTCACTATCACTTCTTCTTCAAGCAACTTCAGTAGTAATTGTGGCGATGATGGCTTCTCTCTCGACGATTTCACTCTCCATTCTGATTCTCGATCACCTAAAAAATGTGTCCTTTCTGATCTTATTCAAGAGATTGAACCATTAGATGTGAGTTTGATTCAAAAGGATGTTCCAGTGACTACTTTGGATGCTATGAAAAGAACAATCTCGGGGATGTTGGGGCTTCTTCCATCTGATAGGTTTCAGGTTCATATTGAATCTCTTTGGGAACCTTTGTCTAAGCTTTTGGTATCTTCAATGATGACTGGGTATGCTCTCATCAATACTATTCATTAGGATAACTTCTCTTTGAGCATTGTGATGTTGAACTAGCTTAGTTTTAGGTATAGTGGAAGCTTGGAATTATCATGAAAGTTGAGTCGTTTTGTGGCGCTGAATCGACGGTTTAATTTAACTGTCATGAAGCTTATATCAAAGAAAAATCTCTATAGAATCGAATTATGTATCGATATCACATAGGTGGCTTGTTTACTAGTTGCCTCTGATATTGGTCTCCTTTACCTTGGTTTCAATAGGTTATTTTTGTAGTAAATTAGCTTCTTAGTTCGGAATAGTACATCTTTATGATGTTTTGGTACTGCAGGTATACATTGAGGAATGCTGAATATCGGCTTTTTCTTGAAAAAAATCTTGATATGAGTGGTGAAGACTTGGAAAGCCGCACTTCGGAAAATACTGAATACGATTTGGAAGGGACGTTGACTGATGAAGATAATGATTCATCCAAAAGGGATAGCATAACTCAGAGCCTTTCTGAAACGATTGATGAAGAAGGTTTAGGCAGAGTATCCTCTGAAGCTCAAGAATATATCTTTCGTTTGCAGTCACAATTGTCTTCTATGAAAAAGGTGCAGTTTCTAATGTAATTGTTTATTTCTATTAAACACAATATAAAAGTTCCCATACAGATTGTTCTGGACTTCTGGCTAGGAACATTTTGTTGTTTGGTTTTGTGGATATGTTAATGAGTTCTTACTCTAATCCATATTTTCGTGTTACATGATGTCACTGCATTATAGGAATTACAAGAAATGAGGCGAAAGAACGCTGCCCTACAAATGCAACAATTTGTTGGCGAAGAGAAGAATGATTTGTTGGACTATTTAAGATCTTTGCAACCTGAGAAGGTTTGTGTAAAAATCGCTGAAGCCATATTCCAGCTTGTGGGATATTTTTGCTTGTCTTAATTTTCCGTTTCTCTCGGACCATCTTAACTATATTCTTAACAGGTAGCTGAGTTGTCGGAACCTGCGGCTCCTGAGGTTAAAGAGACAATTCATTCTGTTGTTCACGGTCTTTTGGCAACTCTATCACCGAAGATGCACTCCAAGTTTCCAGCATCAGAAGTGCCACCTACTGAAACGGTGAAAGCAAAAAGTGATGAAGATTGTGCTGAACTTGTAGAGAACACCTCGTTGCAGTTTCAGCCTCTTATCTCACTGACTCGAGACTACCTTGCTCGTCTTCTCTTCTGGTTAGAATTGCCTTGCTCTATCTCTCTCCCTCTTACTTGCTACCCTTTACATGGATTTTGTATATCTACCTACAAGCACAAATGGATCCTCTCAAAAGAAACTTTATTGTCTCTTGATTCTAGTACAAAAGACTTCTTATATTACGGTGTCTGCTTTCAATTGTTAGGTCCATGCTATTGGGACATTACCTCAGAGGTTTGGAATATCGAATGGAACTGATGGAGGTCCTGTCTTTGACGTGTGATGCCAATGGGTCTGAGAACGTTGCTTGAAGCTATCTTTACATATCTCAACGTTGTCTTACATGCGTATCACCGGCCTTGACATTCTTAAACCAACAAAGTGGGCAAGTGACTAAGAGAAAGGCCAACCTTTGAGCTTTAGCTCCTGCACATACATGCAACTTGGTGCTGGCCTGAAAATTCTGTGCGAGGTAAAGTGTAACATAAGAAATCACTTCTGCTAAAATTAGTTTTCGTTGCATTATCGTGTGATGGACCTGCAAAGCAATAAAGCTAAGTGTAATTGTATTCAGGTATATACTCGTTTGGTCATTAAGTATAGTTTGTCCTATAATCTTGGCTCAATTGGAGTGTCAAGCGGGTTTATTTGGCCTGGTCCAGCCCTTTTAGGCTTGGCTCAAGAGTTTATCTTAGTCAAGCCTTAGTTTTATTTTTCTCTGGTCTCCGGTTTACGTATGCAGGATCCCATAAACGAAATCCAACACTTCCGATATTCGATAAACAAGCAATTTTAAGACAAGAATGTATGCCTTCTTAAAAGTGAACCCATTTGAACTTCTCAATCTTTTTCTAGGACCTTTAAAGTTTGTTTAGGGTTCATCAATATTCTCCTCTTAATCTTACTTGCAGCACAAGAGTTTACTTCAATCAGCATATGTATTTGTGACTTCTTCAGTTTCGATAGAATTTTCACCATCTTCTCCTCTATAATCTCTTAAAGGTTAGAAGTTTGGACTGTCAAAACCTTCTGGTCTGGATAATCTGCAAATGATCACCAAAACCATTACCCTTGAAACACATCTTATCCTCTTTGTGTTCTGTAATCTGTAGTGTTCAACTTCATAAATATGTTTCGACTACTTGAAAATTTTGATGAATGTGTAAGAGTAGATTACGGGCTGCTCTCCACACTCCCATCGAAACCGGAAAATATCAAACTTCCTGTTGGAAGTGTGTATGCTTTAACTAAATGTTATGCTTGTAAGTTTTAGTCATCAAGCAAAAAATCTCTTCTTCTTAAGACCTTCAGCTTCTCCTAATACTCTCTCTCACCTTACGCGTGGGTCGGGTTTTGTGCCAAGAACCGTCCAATTTTTTCTTAGATGAGTTCAAGTAAGTTTTTGCCACAAAAAGGTTTAACATTAAATTCTTAACCTCACCAAATATATTTTCATTCAATGAATTCTGATAAAGAGTTACATATCCTAAATTATTTATAGAAATTGGTTCTTTGCTATGTCCAAAAAAATATTGTAAAAAGAAAACGCAGACAAGGAAGTAGTTGAAGCACGTGATAAACCTAACACGTTAGTCAGTCTTTTTAAAACCTCGTAAACGTTATCTCATAATTATTTACCAAACACATTCTTCTCTTCTCTTCTCTTCTCTTCTCTTCTCTTCTCTATCTCCCAGTCTTCATAGAACCATCTCATTCATTGGTACAATACAAATTTGGATCAAAAAATAATTCAGAAAAAAGGTTCTCGATTCAATTGTTTATATTGGTTGAGCCGATCTAATAATGCAACATCTTTATTATAATATGTTTAATGAATATCTTAGTATAGGTTTTTTTTTTTTTGGTAAAGTAGTATAAGTTTTTTAACAAACTGAAGATATATATAATATCCCTGATTAACATCAAATAATTTTAACACTTTTATTATTTAAACTTATTTCAAAGAGACAGAAAATCTCGTTAAAGCTTTTAAGAACATTTGGAGTATCATGAGATAGCTTTGATTGTTTTGACTTCTGATAAATTTATAACTCCACATTATAATCACTAAAGCCAAATTGATACCGGGAATGAAAAAAAAAACTCACAAGCAAAATATTCATTTATATTAATTAGTTCACTGGATCTCTCTTATTTATTTATTTAAAGATTTGGCTGGAAAGAAGTAGAATCAAGGACATTTGGGAGTGCCTTTGCTACTGAGCTTGTCACGGTAGCAAGCACATTCATGCTTGTTCCCATAAGTGCCTGAAGGAACACACTGACAGTCTTTGCAACATATCGCACAATACTTCAAACACCGATCTTTCATCCCCGCTGCTTCGCATCTCCCTTCACACTTCTGTCCACACCATTTCTCTAACGCCGGTCCATATTTGATCTCCTGCGCCGGAGCTACCGCGCCACTACCAAAAGCATCTAGAAGATCCACAAGATCATTAGTAAATTAACATTAATTAAAAAAAAAAAAAGATCATTAGTAGAAGTATTGTATATAAATGATCTAGATTTGTATCTATCAAAGTTAAATTTTTTTTACTTCAGTCAGTATAATATGTAACCTAAAGGTTATGATTATGAGAATGAATATAATTATTTCTAATACAACAAATATCTCCTTACTTCTCAATGTAAATTGTAAAAGGATCTATTCACTAATGATTGCGTGGATCTTCTAGATCCTTCTACACCACCATCACAAGAAATTATTTATTTCAAATTTGTATACATAGATACGCTTTTGATTTTGCATCTAAAGCCATGTAGATGAAGCTCACTTTATTTTAGTGAGTTTTGCAGAATTTGACTAATAAGTCCAACTAACTCATGATTGTTAATGAACTTTTGTATTTTCGTTTGCATGTTTTGATGAATTGATGTTCTAGTTATTATTTGTAAATTTTTTCTAATGGAAACGAAAACATAAATTAAAGAAACAATTATTACCTAAACCAATTATAACACAACTAACTTTACGAAGAAAACAGAAAAAGAAAATAGAGAGAAGAAGAATCTTGAAGAGATTAGAACCAACCTGAGATAGTAGCCGAAGCAAGAGATGAAGTGATTAGAAGAAGTGAGGCTAGAACGAAGATGGAGACTATTATTTTCATGTTTATTTTCTTTGGCATTCTTTAGTACCCGAATGATAGTTGGAATCAAGTTTCTATTGTTCTTGTGGTCTCTTTATTGCCCTTTTATAGGCCAAGCTACCAACTTCTTTATTTATATTTAATAGAACTACAGTATACCTTCAATTATGTTTTCCTAATTAAAACAAACTTTTTCAGTTTTCTTTTTTTTTTCTTTTTTTTTTGGTCTTAGAATTCCATTTCAAAATTCAGACTAATCCTTAAAATTTGTAAGAACATAAAAACTTTCATTTAGTATTCTTTTTTTTCTTCTGGTAATTACATTTAGTATTCATAACAATAATAATGAAAATCAAAACATATTTTAATCCGTCACAATCTAATTATTTACTTTACACAACCACAGTCAATTATTATATTTTCAAAAATAAATATGTTAAGATATATAACAAATAGGTTGAATTCTTTTTTTTTTTTTGAGGGAAACAGACTGGTGACAGAATTTGTTTTTCTTTTTTTTTTGGCTGGTGACACATAGAGAAAGAAAAACAGACGAAACTGGGGAACAAGATTTTCTCAAGACATAATTCCACGCGGTTTCTCGCACATGACTCTTTGGTTCTCTCACTCTAGGACTCATTTATTTGTTTGTTTGTTTCTATTTCCAAATGGGACAATTTTTTTAACAACTCTGCAGGTAAGATCAGATAGAAGATATTCAGATGTAATATATCTTTTACAGAATATTTTCCGTAGTTTGCACTACTATTGTCTATGAAGTATGAAGTTGATCGGATGTAGTTTAGGAAAATCATTAAAATGTATAAGGTACAGTAAAACCTCTATAAATTAATAATGTTGGGACCGAAAAATTTTATTAATTTAAAGAGGTATTAATTTATCGATAATTATTAATTTATAGAGAAATTTTACTAATTTTGTAATTTAAAAAAAAATCTATCTAAAAAGTTGTTTTTCTTTATAAGCAATATATATTTTAAAACCAATTACCAGTAGAAAAGCAATTATGAAGTTTAAAAAAGAATACAAACCTTTTTCGATCAAGTAAAAAATATTATAAATGAACTCTACCAAAAATTAATACAAATTTAAGAAAAACAAACAATTGTAGATTTATATTTCAATAAAAAATTGAAATATAATATTTTAAATATATATCATAGTAATTCATATATGACATATATAAATTAATATCATATATATTAAGTTATATATATATATATTGATAAGTTTATACAATTATTAATTTATTAAATTGGTGGGACCATATGTTTACATAGGATTTTTAGAAAAATTATTATCTTATTAATTTATCGATTTGTGTCATTTTTACACTAGTCCTAACTCGGAACCGCAAGAATTTGTTAATTTATAGAGGTTATTAATTTACCGAGTATTAATTTATGGAAGTTTTACTGTACTAACTTAATATAATCCTGATTCGGCCATGAATCCAAGGCTATGACTTGCGGCCTTATAATAAATAAATCCTTTAGCTATCCGAGAATTAGATACAAGTCTCGCTTAATAAAAGACTGTAACATTGTTTATGTAGTAATGTGTTGGATTCCCTCTAATTTTGTAATGGATACTAAAAGGTAACCAAAATTAGACAAGCGACACTTGTATCAAAAATATACCCTTCAACATACAGTAAAACCTCTATAAATTAATAATGTTGGGACCTGAAAATTTTATTAATTTAGAGAGATATTAATTTATCGATAAATTAATAATTATTAATTTATAGAGAGATTTTACTAATTTTATAATTTCATAAAAACTTTCTATCTAAAAGTAAATTTTTCATTATAAGCAATTTTTTTTAAAACTAATTACAAGTAGAGAAGCAATTATTAAATTTATAAAACAACACAAACTTTTTTTCGAATAATAAAGTCATATTTCATTAAATTTTCTACATATAATATTTTAAATATATATCATAGTAATTCATATATGACATATATAAATTTATATCACATATATATATATATATATTAAATTAAATATACATATATATATATATATATATATATATTGATAAGTTTATACAATTATTAATTTATGATATAGATGGGACCATATGTTTACATGGAATTTTCAAAATAATTATTATCTTATTAATTTATCGATTTATATCATATTTTACACTGGTCCCAACTTGAGACCGGAAGAATTTATTAATTTAGAGAGATTATTAATTTATAGAGTATTAATTTATAGAGGTTATACTGTATATAGATGTATTTACGTATCAAGTTTTCAGCATAAAATAACAAAACATTTATTTGGATAAAAGATTCACAATATCATCTTCCAAATTTGCTATCTTTTGTATCATCCTAGTTTCCCTTGCTAGCTTTCATGAATGTATGTTGTAATGGTTTAAGTTTCGTTTGTTGTTTATCATCATCAGCTCTATAATCATTGTCATATCTTCCATAGTATTTGTCCTTGTTCAAAAACTCGGCCAATTCGGCCGATTCCACGGCGGCTAGTCGGTCGGCGGCACCTTACCGCCGGGATTATAGTATAATCAGTCAAATAATCGGAATAGTTAAGAAAAATTCAGTTTTTTTTTCCTTTAAGTTTGGATTGAGTTAGTGTGTTAGATCTATAAGTTTTTGGTATAAAAGACAACAAAAACACATTAAAATGATTGATTCTGTAAAAACGCATCCATGGCCGCCGCAAATTAGGGTTTTAAACTCGCATCCCTTTGAAGAAGACGACATATTAAATTACAGTTTTACCCTCCATCAAAGAAAAATGAAAAAACTGAATAATTGTGCATAGTTCGGGACTTGAACCCGCGCCACGAAGTATTATCGAAATCAGAAACCACTAGACCACGCTTACAACATGGAAACCTTCGCGAAAATACAATTTATATATTGTTTTCACAAAAAAAAACCTAAAACTAATCCCCGATTAATCCTCGATTTCTTTGCTAGGCGCTAGGCCTGACCCGAGCGCCCGACTAGCGCCTAGCGATTTTTTTAACATGGGTATTTGTAAATGGTTTATTTTATTTTTAATATAAGTAATTTCTTCAAATATATTTTTTGTTTTGGTTTTGGTTTTGGTTTTAATGCGACGATTTTATTCCGAATGAAAATTACAAGGTAATCTATTATTACAATAGCTACCCATTATCACAGGAACAAAAGACAGAAAATGAAATTTTTTATTAAGAAAGACGACTAAAGTAAACTCGAAGGAGAGACGCAGATTGCAAGTTGGGCTCCGGAAAGGACAAGAGCCGATCCCGCATGGTACTATCAATAGCGAGGCGAAGAGCTGCAGCGGTTGATTCAACGGCAGTGAAGATCCTTGTAACACCCCTCTCCCACAATTGTGGGCCTTTTTGTTTTAACATAGGATTAAGCCCATGTGACTAGTCATTGTTGACACATGTATATGTAATTATACTAGATGTTAACCCGCGGTACACCGCGGGCCTATATTTTTATTAAATAAAAAAATTGAATATTTTTTTTAAGATGATTTATAAATATATGCTACTGTATAGTACACCTTGGGACAATATTTTATAACTAATAATTTGAAATTTTAAATTGTATTTATTTTATTAATATTGTTTGTCTTGTTTTGTTTAGTGTTTAAGATTGTATAATTATTTAGATTGTTAATTCTAGGATTTTACCCATAGTATATCATCTCATATTAATATCGACCAAAACCTGTCTCACCATATAACTCTGTCCCGTGAAAATAAACATCATTTTGTCATTTTATTATAAAGTTCAAATATTTATAATAGTTGAAACTTCATAAAAGTTTTAATATCAACCCAAACTTCATAATTATATTTTGATTGTTATAATTACGATTTCACCCGTAGTATACCGTCCCGTATTAATATTTTTTTATAAATATTTATAATATTTAAACTTCTTATAAATTCGTATAAAGTTCAAATATTTATAATAGTTGAAACTTCATAAAAGTTTTAATATCGACCCAAACTTCATAATTGTATTTTGATTGTTATATTCAGGATTTCACCCGTAGTATACCATCCCGTATTAATATCTTTTATAAATATTTATAATATTTAAACTTTTTATAAATTATTATAAAATTCAAATATTTATAATATTTGAAACTTCATAAAAGTTTTGATATTATACATATTTAAAACGTTTAATAAAGTTAAACTTTTTCTAAGTAAATTTAGTGAAGTAGGTTTTATACCTATTATGCCTTTAATTATAAAATATTTTTTTAAAAAAATAGAAGAAAATATAATGGGATTTTCGATTTATATATTATGCCAAAACCTCTAATTAGAAAAGAGACTTTGCTTTCCAACCTCATTCATAAAACCCAAATCGCAAAAAAAAAAAAAAAATCTACTCTTTATCTCCGTCGATGGTTCCACCGGCGTAATCGTCGTTCTTCTTATTCATCTTCCTCTCCTAACGGCCTGAGCTTGCAAACACCGGAAAGAAGATTCTTAACTGAGCACGAGACCACGACCGGAGAAAAGAATCTTAAATTTGGCATGCAAGGTTAGTGATTTCTTAATTGAATCAATCTTTTGGTACAACCTCTCCGTGAGGCTCTTCACGATTAGAGAATCCAATGCATTTTAGGATTTATCATTAGTTTTGGTCGTGATTGGGTAACTGTAATTTTGTTTTCGTTTTGGTCGGTATATATGCCACTATCGAGTTTAATTTTGTTTTATGAACTTCTCATTTCTTTTAGGACTGTCCCTAAAAGATAAATAGATGTTGGATTTCGAAATTAAGGAATTTTAATTGATGAAATTAAGAATCTCATAGTCATGTGCATCTTAACAAAGATAAGTCAGTTAATTGTTTCAAACGTATCAGACTATATATGACTAACTTGTGTTTTGTTTCATAGGGAAAATTTCTTTCAAACTCTCTTACATGGGGATCAAACGGCAAGACTCATATGTTGCCACTTCTCTTTCAAAACAGGTCAGTAATACTAATTTCTTTAATAATCGTATACTCATGAATGTAGCTAATATTTAGAGTTGAATGATTCATTTAGTAGAAGTAAGAAATTACTTGAAACCTTTTAGTAAGTGATATCTACATATACATTTTTACAGGGTTTTTTTGCATTAATTCATTTGGATCCGGGTTTTACCCGGGTTTAACTCTATCCGGATCTTGGATAAGAAATTTTAGGAATATTGTCTTAAAACCACATTAATTCTTAATTAACACCTAAATTGGAAATATATATATAATATCTAAACTAACCATATTTGTTATTTACCTTAACTACTTCTAACCATAATTATTTAACTATTTATTTCTATATAGAAAGAATATGTGATTAAAATAAATATTTTGTAAAATATTTATTTGGGAAAAATTTGTTCTTACGAAAATAATTTGTTTTGTTATAAAAATTAATATTTGTTATTTGTAATTAAATTACATAAATAATAATAATAATTTGTCTACACCATCAAATGAAAATAGTTAGTTATTTAATTTTTTTATTTAATATTACATATTTTTTTAAAAATAAATTCAACAATATAATGTCAATGGGTTTAATTCTAAAAATTTGAAAATATTAAAAAGATACTAACCAAAAATTATCTATCCTAATTTGTTTCTAACAATTTGGACAAAAATCTTTCAAATCTTTCAAAAATTTAATGTGATCACATTTGTTACTAAAATCTCGATTATATTCCTAAAATCTCGAGAAGATCTTCCTTTAAATCTGCAAATTATAATTTTTGAATTAAATAAACTAACAATACGAATATTTCTAATATATTCGAGTACCATAACGAAATTAATTCTTTAATTATACATATATTTTTGAAATTATCTTAAATGCTTACCATTCCAAAAATTAAATTGAATATATTACCAAACCGATTTTGTCCATATTAACTCCAACAATATTGGTTAATATCTTGGTTAAAGATTTATAGATTTATATAACAATATTGCCAAAATATCTCCATATTAACTCCAACATTAGTTTCTAAAATCTTACCTACGAGATTTTTGAGAGCATTTAATTAATACCAAATTACCATATTTCTATAAATCTTTAACTATAATTTTACTTGCTATAAATACATTTAAAAAAACATTTAATGCTGAAATATTTCAATGAAATATCTATACAGATATTTACGGCAATATTCCCTAAGATTACGATAACAAATTTGAGACATTTATGCTATCAGAAAACAATGAAATGGAAATCAAAGATTGAACTCATTCGCCATTTGCATTCATTGTTTTTATTTGATTTTTTTTTTTAATATTGTCCTTAGAAATCGTTGACAAATATTCATACCGACTGAATTAAGGAAATTATTTACTACTATACAAAATCGGAATTAAAGCATATTCCTAAAAAAATCCGATTAGAAAGATTTGATTAAAAAAATTAAAGCAAGAATATTTACCTTGGCCACCACTACTTTCGTAACCTAATCTTCCACGCCTATATAAACTTTTTAGCTTCACTTCTCATCCCACCATCAAACACACAAAGCCTTTTTATTCTTCTACCAAAATCGCAACATCAAACACACAAAGCCTTCTGTATCGCTAGGTAGCTATCCACGTGGTGCTTTCTCTCTTTTTATTTTATTGATTTTTTTTCGTAGAATGTTAATTGTTTTTTTTTTAAATTGTTCCTCCCAGGGCATGGCGTATTGATATTGGGTAGGGGTATATGCTTCTTCCTCGGCCTCAGATTCCTTGTGCCCACCGCCACTGCGCGTGTTCTTCACCTGCATTTATATTTCCATTATTCAGATATTAATTACCAATAATGTATTAGATTGTGAAAATAGTCTAATTATATTATTAATCTGGGTTTGCATGTGAAACGCTTTGTTATTTTTCTCTTTAGAGGATGATGGTAAGCTAGGCTTATTCTCTTTTAAAATCTCAGTTTCCGTTTTCAGTATATAATGTTATATTTTCATTTTTTGTGTTTGGATTCAGGAATTGGAAATTTTCGCTTTATTACCGACCAGCCTCAAGCCCGACCTTCGTCCCATCTGTGCATTCAAACTTACACATGAGAATAATTGAAATTGAGAAGGAAGGACGGGTGAGTGATGTACAAGTGAGTGATGTATTGGAAATTTTTATAAATCTATTTATACTAAAATGAAATTGAAATTGACTAATTCTACCATTTATAGATATATACAACTCTAAATATCAATATATACATTTAAATTAATAAAAAAATTTTTATATATGTCAAATAAAATATTTAAATTAATTATTAAAAAAAAATCAAATAATATTTAGGCCCGCGGTGTACCGCGGGTTAACATCTAGTGATTAGTAAAACATTATACTGCATATCCTGGCATTAAAATTGAAATTTTCTTGATGAATAGACATTAGTAGGTCCGTAAACCATGAAGCATCATATAAAATGAAAGAATACTACAAAAATTGTGAAGCATCAAGTGCTTCAATAAACTAACATAAGATTTTAGAATTCTTTAAAAAAATTCTTTAAGATATACCATATCATTCGTCTAATAAACCTCTTGCCGAACATGCATCCTTGTATGTCTCGTAGACAACACCTTTGTAAGTTCTTAAATCTTCATCACATGTTGGACCTTTTAGAAAACGAAAGAGGAGTTTCAAATGTGAACCTCTTTCCATCTTATTTGAAAGAAATGTTGTACTTTGACTCTTGATTGTTCTTTGCCTTCTTTGAGAACATTCTTCCTCTTTGATTCCATGTAAAATCTGTTTTCTTTCATATATAAAGGTTAGTAATAAGTTATAGTAGCTTTTATATCAAATGAAATTCAATCAACATATTATTGAGTTAGTTAAATCCTTAAAATAGTCCAATAAACAGAAAAATACATATATTTTTGTTTAATATTATCATTGGTTTAGGAATAACTTTACCTCAGTCATCTCAAAGACTCCTTTGATGGTCTTCTTTGTTCCCTGCAAACAATATATCACGTTGGTAAGAATTTATTAAGAAGGTAAATATTCTCATTTTAAAAATGATACAAATCAATGTTATACAAACAATAGTTGTTGAAGTATTTATTTAAAAAGCTTACTGGAGATGAATGAGACGTTTGCTGTGAATAGAGGTAATTGCTGGCTGAGTGGTAGATGAAAATGACGTTGATATATATATAGTGTAGAAGGAGGGTAGGGTTTTGGCTCTAGTAGTTTCGAAAATCTTGGGGAGAAAGTTAAAATATCTTAAATGTTAATGAAAATATATTCTTGAGAAGATATCTAAATGAATGATACACGAATTTAAAGGAAATAAGGATATTGAGTAGCGGTTTATGGTTAGGATTTAAGAGGAGATAAAGATTTTTGAAATATTTGATTATTAATTAGGCGAGATACATATTATTATGATTTAAAAATATTGTATTGCAGAATTTAGAGATAATATAGATGAAATATGGTATGTTGAAAGTAATTCGTTTAGATTGTGTGAAGATTCGAAATCATCTAGAGATAAAAAGGAATAAAGCCGATTAATATGGCAATTGGTTTAGGAAATAAGATTAAACCGAAATATAAGAGTAATTGTAGTCATAATTGTCGTTTTTAAATAAAGATTTTATAGTTTTATTGTCATAAATTCGTCATATTCCGTATCCCAAATCAGAAAATATTACCAAAAAAGATTCTTTGTGATATTAAATAAGAAAAACGAATTTATTAACTAATTAATGTCGTTTTTCTTTAAAAAATTTCCTTAAATATCTAATCCCTTAAATTGTTTTGGAAGTAATTAGAGGCAATATCTCAGTTTGAAATTAAGACAACATCCCTTAAATTGCTTATCCAAGATCCGGATATAGTTAATCCCGGATTAAACCCGGATCCAAAAGAATTTATGCAAAAATCCCCTGTAAAAATGTATATGTAGATAAACATCTCCCTCTCCATTAAGATAATAAACCCTAGCCACTTTTGCCTAGAGAAAGATTGAAGAGATAATTTTCGGGAGCCTTTGTTATCACCGCCGTCGGTTCCGTTTTACCATCGTCGAGAGAACCTATTGATGCTCCATCAATTGTTGTCTTTGGTCGTGTCTTCCTCCACCATCAACCGTGTTTTGTTTCTCCACCACCAAACAGCCATGATCTGGAGAATAATAGAAAGGAGGAGCAGATCAGAGAGAATAAATGGCATATGATCGTGATCCATGGAGTATTGAAGAAGAAGGAAGAGATAAGGAGAGAGAAGAAACGGAGATGGAGGCAGAGACGACGCAGACTTGGTGGAATTTGGTGGTGGGTATGATTGGTCATGGTGTCGCTGTGGCAAGCTTCGGTGGTGGTGAAGAGCAACTTTGGAGCGGACCAGAAGTGGAGAAGAGAAGAAAAAGAAAGAGGAATAAGCAAAAGAAGGCAGATCCGAGATCAAGTTTTGTGAGGTGGATTCCCGTCATACCAGACAGAATCAGATGACGAGAGAGACTTTTCTGGAAAGATCACATTGTCAAGAATCTACAGCAATTCACGGATCTGGAATCGGGATTATATTCAAGAAGTTATGAGTGTTTCTTCCTGGTCAAGTAACTGCAGAATCTGTCAAAGTCCAGAAACCCTAGAAGGCTGTTCCGAGATGGGCTCTTCAAGACAACGTTTGGAGGTCTGAAACTTTTCCGATCTGGCTGAATTTTGGTGGGAAGATCCGGGGTACTGCAGGCTCAAGGTCCAACGGTGGAATTTATAATGTAACGGTTCGTTCCTTATTTATTAGTGTGTTTCCGAGACTGTATGTTATGGAGTAAATTATGACGAATTTGTGTTGTTGGTTGGGTAAACGAGCTCGGTTTGAGCTGAAACCTTGCAGGAGCCTTCAAGACTCAGTGTCTTAGTTCTTGGTTAATGGAGAGCCAAGGCGGAGTTCAATAGTATACGTTTGGAGGCAAGCCAGTTTGTCTAAAGGAGAAAGGAGAAAGAAATGTTCTTCATCTTCAACCGATAGGCTAAGGTGAGGATGGTATTTGCGGATATGCAGTAACCTCTTTCTTTATATACTCTTCGATAGTTGCTGAGTATAGGCTCGAGAATCGTCTTTGGTGATTTATGTGAATTTGTGTGTATGATAAAGTTAGGTTGTTAGTAACATGATATGTGAAATGCTTTAGTGACATGACTTGACACCAGTGCCGTGCCCAGACTTATCGGGGCTTAAGGCAAAGTTAAAATTGGAGGCCTTTCCAATAAATTTTTTTAAATAAATAATTTCGAAACTATATAAATCATTGAAAAACAAAGCAATAATCCAACTAAGACATCATTTTCTTCCTTCGTTTTTTTATAAACTCTTTCACTAAATTCTCATAATTTTATGTTTCTTTTTTGTCTCCAATTGGATACGATCTCAAAGACATGTTTCTAAAGATTTTAATTTTTTTTTTATCATCATAATTCATTAACAAAAGATTAATTAGTATATATATGTTAAGTTAATAAATATTTAGAAGGTTCCAACTGTTTTAAAAGGAAGAAAGTGAATAAAGTGGAATAAAAAAAAAATGTAAGAAACAGTGAGGGGAATCGAACCCTGATTACTCAGGAAAACAGAGTTCCTCAAAACCATTCTGATAAGCAACATTTTCAAGATTTTTGGGCCCTAAAAAAGCTTTATACTTTGGATACCTGAGGCAAATGCCTTTTTTCTTACCCATGGGCACGGCTCTGCTTGACACCATGTTTAACGTATATTAAATTATAAAAAGGATTAAGTATATATATATGGAAAGAGAAAACTAAAGAGTATGTGAAGGATACTCGAGGAGAATGTTGGACTGTAATGGAGCCGACGGGTTCATTACAGCTCATTAACCGCTGACGAGCAATAAGGGGAAGGATCGAGCTATGGGTCGTGGTCTTCCAGAAGTAGGCTTGAGTAGCCATGAGTTTAAAAGAGGCTCGAGTATCCATAAGTTAAAAATACTTAAAACTAAAAATGAAAGTAAAATATGTTGTTGTGAGCAAGATGAACGCATGTTTGTTTGATTGATAGACCTTCTGAATCTATGCTAAGTAATGGTTGTTGATTATGTTTGGAACGTGATTACTGTATGTCCAGTGGGCAGAGTTGATCTCCTCACTGAGTAAACTTGTTTTACTCACCCCTTTTCACCCTTTTTCTCCAAGTTAATAAGTTCAAAAATTGCGGTTTGAAGTTTGTTCGTTGGTGAATTTTAAAGAAAGAAACGTTTTGGCATGACCGGATGAATAACATACAGTCCCATCCTTCGAGGCGGGACGGGTGTTACAATCCTCCTGTTTTGTTCTTTCCAAAGGTGGTAGACCACAGACTGAAGAAGGATCTTGACAATGGATATCACTTTGGATGGACTGGGAAGGTTATGACGAATAATCCATGACGAAGCTGCAGCAAGGTTTCTTCAAAGATCTTGTCACTCCAAATTTGAAAAAACCGTACTATCTAGCAAGAATGAAATCATATTTCTGCCTAAGTAATAATGGTTTAGGGGTAAGCTGCTATAACACCGAGACAGAGAATGTATGAAAGATTGTAATCCAATCACTATCTTTTATGTGGTATGTATTTTTAAATTAATTAATTTGATAATAGTTTATATATTCTTTGAGTTGTGTGTGACTTGGAATGTTCTTTTAATTCACTTCTAACTCCAATCACTACCAGTTATGAAAAAGCCAAAATGTATCAATCCTAAACATAAAAGATTTTATTAACAATTAAAAAAGTAGATCAATGATAAAATTTGTTACGTATTTATGTTGTACATTACAAGGACATGTATTTTACTATTTTTTAACTAGCTTTAAAACAAACTCACGGGCATGTCAGAGTCTCTGGGAAGTGGGAATGTTCTTCAAAGTCGTTTTGTAGTGAATGTTTGAAAGTGAGTTTGTCCAAAATAAGGGAGTTTCATGTCAAGAATCCTAAACTCATACTTCTTTTGCTACCCTATCATCTTCTTCCTTCTCTAATTCTTTCTTGTGTTCTCTGTTTCTCTTTGTCGCAATCGCAATCATTCTATTCTATTGTTCAACATTTGGTTTGGTTTGTTCGGTACATGCAAACTTCTCAACATTTTCCAAACACAAAATGTTGTAGTGTTTTGACTTGCAGATAGAGTCCTAATACTAATCTCAGTTTCTGGTTTTAAACCAACTGATATCCTGGCTAATATTTCAGACTCTCAAGTACACATGGCCAACTCAAAATCCAATTACTTCATAAAGCCTCTCTCTCAAAATATGTCAAAGCATTGAAGCTAAGAGCCACATGTATAAAGCTTGACAAGAAAAATGCACCCTCGTTAATTTTTTATTGCTTTATGTTAGAACTTCTTCCACTTCTACGTTTGATTCGCCTCTAGATTAGTATATGAAATCGCCAGTTAGGGTTTGGCAATACGAAAGAAGACGACACAAAAGAAAGAGATAAGACATGGAGAAAAGGAATGTAGTACACTAATAATCAAATGGAATGAGAAAGGAAGCCACAAAAGTATCTGCAAACAAAATGTCCTGCTATCTCCATCTCAAGCTCTCAATAGTATCCTCTCCGAAAGATAATAAATCCCAAAAGAATTCAGTCCCAAGCAATACAGTGGAACAAACAAAGACGACATAATAATAAATGCAAGTAACACCGGTACAAAAGACGACACTTAGATCATAAACCAAACGAGAACAGATCCAAGTACTAAGCTCGAAACCATCTTGCTAGCTCCATTCTGCAAAACATAAGATTTTGATTCAGCATTCATTTTATAAAATCAATAAGACATAGGACTTCTCATGTAAATTGATTAATCCGGGGTTACATTTGAAAAGATCCTAAAATCTAGGGGTGGAAAGTTAAATAATTTGGACAGCAGATCTTAGAGAATCCGTCCATCACGCTTTGGACTATTTTTTATTACCAAACTAAACTAGATCTACTTTGGTCCAAAAGAATAATGCCACGTAGCAGAATTAATTATTCACGTGCAGAACAAAGTCACGTGACTACAGCACCCCACGCGCTCGCGGCTCGGATTCGAAGATCTCGAGGCAGACAAGCCAAAATCATCAAATCCGATACGGGCGTACGTTAGCGGAGACTAGCATTCTATTGCTAAATTGCGCTAATTATGTTTTTCACTTTTTTCTAAATCGTACCGTTTTAGATCTAATCAATTTCAGACAAAACATCTCAGATCTGAAACACATTGTACAAGATCTAGAAGAAAAGGTTACGAACCTGGTCGTTTACATCGGTGGGGCTAGGAGCAGGAGAGATAGAATCGGTGCTAGGTCCAGGAGCGTCGCTCGATGGAATAGGTGGGCTAGAAGACGGCGATGGAGATGGAGAATCTGGCTTCTTGGTCGGTGCTGGAGCCGGAACTTGAGCAGGAGGGGAAGCTAGAGGAGCTGGTGGAGGAGTTGCAACGGGAGGAGTTGCTGGAGGAGGAGAAGCGACGGGAGGAGGAGGAGAAGCGACTGGAGGAGGAGTAGCTGGTGGAGGAGAAGCAGGAGGAGGAGTTGCGACGGGAGGAGGAGTTGCTGGAGGAGGAGCGGTAGTGACTGGAGGAGGAGAGGTTGTGACTGGTGGTGGTGCTGAGACTGGAGGAGGAGTAGCTGCTGGTGGAGGAGTTGTTGGAGTTGGTGGAGCTGGTGTAGCGGTTGGTGGTGAAGTCGGAGCTTGACCAGTAACGCCGGCGACGAGAACGATACAGATCACAGCGATAGCGAAAGATCGAGCCATTTTTGCTTTTTTTCTCTCTGTTAGTGAGAATGAGAGAGTTGAGTGAGGAAAGTGAATGATTTATTTAAATAAGGAAAAAGTGAGAATTATTATCAAAACGCAGATACATGGCGTCGTATTGAAGTTGGTTTTAGTAAGTGTGTATAATAATAATAACCCATGATGCCATGTGAGAAGTTGGCGGTGCTAGATCTGTTGACACGTTGGCGAGTCTTCATTTATCAAAATTATGATGGGATGTTGGATGTGGGATGTGGGATGTGTATGAGTTGTATTAATCAATTTAAAGCTTTTAAGTTACTCTAATTCCAAACATGTCATAACAAAAGTTTTTAAAATAAATTTTGAAATGAATGTTACTATTTACTATTTACTATTTACTTTTTGTTCTTTTTTTCTTTTATAGTTTTTTATTGTTCTTTTCTTTTCAATAATTTTACGGTTATATATCATATCAAAAATCTAAATTTTACCGGATATCCGAACACAATATATCTAAGTAGTTATATAGTATATACGAATAAAACCGATTCAGGAGAAAACAAATCAAATTTTGATATGATAATCAAAAGAATATTTTTTTAATGTAGATTTCTTTATTTTCATTATTTTTTTAATATTTTTTTACGTATTTGTTCAAATATCTAGATTTTACAAAAAAAAGTAGATATATGTAGACTAGTAACCCAATTCGAAAGAAAACATTACATTCGTTTCGCCAAAATCTATCACTAAATAATAAATACGCAACTATGGAAACACAAAACAAACCTTCAAAATCAATAGAGGGAGAGAAAGGTTGTCAAATAAAAAGAGAAAAATTGGAGTAAAAATGTGTAAAAGAAAAGATAAGATTGCCTTACAAACAAAGTTACAAAGTTTTTTCCTTATTTGAAAAAACGATTTTGGAAAGAAAAAAAAGTTTGTTGTTCCTTATAAAATGAGTAAAGGGGAGAGTGATGGAGTGATTTGGATGATAGCATGTCAAATGTGGGGTCTTGGTGGGCGTTATGTGTTTTACGATGGATGCTTTTGAACAGATCGAATAATATTAATTTCAATTATTTGATGAATTTTGGATTCTTACTTTGTTAGTGCTATTATTGTTCATGTGCTCTTCCAGAGAGGGTAATGTTACTGCCAATTCATATATAAATGTAGAATCAATTAGGTGTATAGCCTCAAATTTGGAAGTATTCAAAAGTATAGCAAATGATTTAATCTTTTTTATTCGGCAAATGACAAAGAGAAGAAAAAAATTGACAAACGTGTATTTGGTGAATATGGAAAAACAAAAATCTTAACCATTACTAAAGCAAAGGGATAAAAGAAATCATCCAAAGTATAAAAATCATAACTATTACAGGAAGATAGGCTACCATCCAAAGTGTAATCTCAACCTCACTCATCTTTGATTTGGGAACGATTTTAGAGGTATTTTGTGATGGCGGTATTGGGTCTATGGAGGAAATATTTAGAGGTATTTGAAAAATTTGCAGCATACTCGAGCTTCCAAATTAGTATTGAAAAATCTACTATATTTCTATCATATTTTTTCTATAACAAAAAATTTTGTTAGCAGATCGGTTTATTTTTTTGCCTTTGGAGTTCTTCATGTACGTTACATAGGTCTCCTTATAATGACGAAACGGATGTCTAGACTTTTTCCCTCTTGTTGAGAAAATATGAACTCGGATAAGCTCTTGGAAAAGATTTCTGTCTTACGCGGAGAGATTACAACTTTTGAGTTCCGTGATCTCCAGTATTACTAAACTTCTGGCTTTCAGCCTTTAGACTTCCAAGCGCTTGTGTGAGAAAAATAGAGAAGATATGTGTCGCTTTTCTCTTGTCAGGATGCGAGCTAAATCCTCGAAAAACAAAATTGTGTTGGAAAGAGATATGTAAATCGAAAGAAGAAGGTGGTATAGGGTTCAAATCGGTTGTTGAAGTAAACAAAGTGTGTTGTTTAAAGCTCATTTGGAAATTAACTTCAGGAACAAAGTCTTTATGGGTTTATTGGGTGCAAAGAGAGCTGATTCAAACAAGATCATTCTGGTCGATAAAGATGTCCACTAGTGTGGGATCTTGTATGTGGAAGAAGCTGTTGAATTTACATAACAAAAACAAAGGCGTTTCATAAGATGGAAACAAAGTCTTTCTGGAGTGGTTGGACACATTTTTTGGTATGACAATTGAAGTTCAATGGGTCGTACATGATTTGTTAGGAGATAGAGGCTTTATAGATTTGGGGATTATTGCGAGGGCTACTCTTTCGGATGTTCTAGCTACTCATCGACACATGAGACATCAGATTCAGGTCTTAAATGCAGTAGAGATGGAGATTGATAAAGTAAGGTCCAGATTGGGAAGCTCTGAGTCAGACATTTCACTTTGGAGAGGTAAGGAAGGCAAGTTCAAAGATAAATTTTCAACAAAACATAACCAGATTAGAAGGGTGCAACCAAGGAAAGAATGGTACAAGGGAGTATGGTTATCCTACTCAACTCCTACGTACTCATTCATAGTGTGGCTTGCAATGCATAATCGTCTTACAATGGGGGATAGATGATGCTAACGTTTACACTTCATGTGTATCTTGCGATACTTCAGAGGAAATCTGGAGACCATTTAATTTTCGAATGCTCTTACTCATCTCAGATTTAGGGAATATTATAAGCGGTCTCCTCCAAGACCAGTATACAACATCTTACAGTTATATAGTCTATAAGCTATTAGATCCAAACTCCAATGCCACAATGAGGTTTATATTGAGCTATGCTTTCCAAGTCTGTATGAACTCCATTTAGTGTGAACGAAACAAACGGCGACATGTGAAACATGGGATATCTACTATTCTCATGACCTTTTCTATTGGTCGTCTTGTCCGGAATATGCTTGTAAGTTTAAAAGATATTACATCGAAATTCGAGAATGTTCTTCGAGTCTGGTTTGAAACTCGAAACTCTTTAAACCTATCGTGAAGTGTTTTTTTTTTTTTTTAACTCTTTTATAACTCTTTAGCACAAGGTTACATTCATTGTACAAATGTACTTTTTTGGTCGAATAAATTATAAATTCATTAAAAAGAAACAATTACTAAAGCAAAACATAAATTATGAATATGAGAAAGATAAATTGGAGTACAAGTGTATAACATGTTAGATTTTTCTATTAGTTTTTTTTTCTCAAAGTTAAATTAAGCAGAGTGTTTTGTTTTTTTTTTTTTACTTTTAGTAAGAGTTAAGATTTTGCTTTTTGGTCTTTTACAAAAATAACTATTTTGGAAGTTACTTAAGGATATAGCCCCATAAAATTCACAATTAAGTTACTAACATTGTAGAAGAATGAGAAGTCTATTTACTCTCTCACATTTGGTTGCGGTGATGCGCATGAGGAGAGTGAAGACCAAAGACTATGAAGCTATTGTATATCATTGGGGTTTATATATATTGTGAGAAGATGCTCATGGGAGGAGAGAGAAACTGTTTTTTTTTTTCACCTATTTTCAAGTGTAATTCATATTTTTGTTTAAAATAATTAATTTAAGTTCATGATTCTTCTATATAAAAAAAACTATATAGTTTTCTACATACATCATGATTTGAATTTTTTTAAACAAACATAAACTTATGATAAAAAAAAGTAATTAAAAGTACAATAGTTTTGTTTAAATAAAATTAATTGGTATGAAACAAAACGTACATGGCGGTGATGATGGTAACGGTGGTAGTGATGATCACAGTAGCAGAGGTGGTAATGGCGGTAGTAGTGATCTAGTAGCAGAGGTCGCAGTAGTGGTGATCACATTAGCAGTGGTGGTAAGGAAGGTGGCAGTAGCGGTAATAGCAGTGGTGGCCGCGACAGTGATAAAGGTAGCAATGGTGGTGATGACGATAATAGCGGTGGTGGTGGGGGAAGAAGAAGCGGCCGAAAGATAAGGAGAAGATATAAGGATGAGAAAAGAGATAATGAAACTAATTGTTGCGGTGACAAATGAGGACGAGTGATTAGAGGTAAGAATTCATCGTGGGAGTTATAGGAAAAAGAAAGTGATCACAAGCAAGAAATTTTAGTAAATAGGCATTTCTAAACTTGCTCGTGTATTCAAAAAATGTTATAGGTGAATTAGGCATTACATATTTTGAAACTCCCGTTAATCCTCTAAACATATACTAGATCATCACCCGTACTATAGTACGGGTTGAATTTCATTTATTACAAAATTTATATATTATATAGTTATAGAATAAAATCGTGATATATTATAATCGTAAGTAAAAAAATATTAATTTTTTTTATGTCAGTCCATATATATAATATTAGAATGAATATATTTTTATTTTTCTGTAATTCTCAATTATGGATATATTTTTTAAAGATATGAAAACGGAAATTAATATTATTTTCAAAAAAAATAATATTGTTTGAACAATGAGTTAATTTATGTTAACAACCACAAAATGAGAGTGCATATAATTTAGTTAGATCAAAAATCAAAATATCATAAATGAATCGCATCTAAAACGTAGATTATTTTGAATTAGTTAAAAAAGTTAGCTATTATTTTGAATTAATTTAGGATATTATTTTTTCAAATTCTAATTCATTGGTTGTTGAAATAGAGATTTGTTTGAGCTAATTACGGAATTTACCAATTATTCACATAATCGAATATGTTATGAACATATATTTGGTATATAATAATACCAAATTCGATCTGTGTGTGGAGTCTATATTTTCATTTTACAATCCCTATGAAAATATTGTGGCACAATCTATTATTCATTATTTCCAAAATTGCTTGAAGAATTAAATTTTCAAATATTTAGAAGTGTCAAACCTTATTTAGAACTTTTAACCCGCCGCCTACTATAAATATATTAAACATATCTTTTTAGAAAATCAAATTAGTATTTATAATTTTTTTATCTTTTTAAAGTATTAAATATTTATGATATTCTTTAATATATTAAATTGAACTTTTTAAAAATGTTCCAAATTAAAATCTTTAAAAATTTTATTGTAGTATGTAAAATTATGAATTTAAAAATATATATATATGAAACTAAATATAAATATTCAAATAGTTATAAGGATCATAACTCATTTCATCATATAATACATTATATTTAACCCGCCGCCTATTATAAATATTTGTTTCAAAAAATCAAATTAGGGTATTTATATTTCTTAACTTTTTGATCTATTAAGTATTGATGATATTAAAAAAAGGAATATATTACTCAAATATGAATTTTTGACCTGTTAAATTTGTTCTTTCATACATTGAACAATTTATATTCGTTTTTAAAAATTCAAATCTTTGGATATGCGGAAAAAATTACTTTTTTTTATTATGTAGATGATATAATAATTTATTTATTTTATAGAAATAGAATAATACAAAGATGAGAGGTGAAGTATAATGATTAATAACAAATTAATGTGATAAGTTAGATATCAAATCTTATATGTTCATTTTGATTGGTCATTCTTTTTTAAAAAAAAATTAATAATAGATTTTCGTTTTATAATTAAATTAAATTAATTAAATTGCATAAAATAGTATTTGACTTGTTTATCCTTAATGAGTTGAATTAATTTACTCTATAAAATTTTATTTCTAATGACATTCTTAAGTAAATTCTTACAAAAGGGAAGGTTAGTTAAGGGTATCTTATAAAGTGTACTCCCCAAATAATAGTATATGATTAAAAAAAAGAGTGATTATTGTTTATGTGTCAAGCCCACAATTATTCTCGTCTTTTTTAATTTTTAATTTATTTAATTCTACTATCTTTCTTGTCAAACAGTTTTGATTCCATATACTATTTATTCTTATTAACAAAAATTATCAAAATCCAATATTTCAAATTTTTATATAAAAAGCTTCTATACAAAGATTTTATTTATATTAAATGCATTATGTTTTCCAATTAGAAAAGTAAACTATATAAACATATAATATATACATTTCAATACCAACAAATATTTTTTATAAATTATAAAAATTTAAATTGAAATCGGAAAAGTATAAATCTAAACTTATGAAGGACGAAAATGTAACTTTATTTGTTAATATTTGAAATTTAATTTGTAAGTTTATATATAAACTAAAAATTTGTGTTATTGCATCATATTTACATAAAATTATACTTATTTAATTAAAATATTTTAATGCATTTACAAAATTTGGTTTTGACATATTGAGATTCAATAAAAATAACTGATTTTTTTCTAAATCGTTCTATCATAAAATAAATAGCATAAGATTTATCCAATTTGCAAAAAAAAAAAAGAATAAGATTATCTGTGTCACATCTAATTATTTACAAAAAGGAATAAGGTTTCTTTTAACAATTTCTCCATTAAAAAAAAAAAAAAAACAATAAATAATTTTTTTTTCCTTGATTAAGACAAAACCCCAAAATGGCTTTATATATAGTAAGGGAGAGACGAGTAACACATTTAGATAGGGGTGGACATACTATCTGAACTCAAGTACCTGATCCTAATCCGATCTGAAAACCCGATTCAAATCCAAACCCGAAATCTAGAAATAACAGAACGAGTTCCAGACTTTCAAACCCGATCCGAATCTAAATCCGAACATGTATCTGAACATACCTACAATTTAAATATATAGTCATAATATATCGTTAACATTTAAATTTGTAGTAACCTAACTGTTAAATGTATTTAGATTTTCAGAGATTTTAGATATTTTTGGATATTTAATCTATTTCTGAGTAAATTTGGGTAAATTTTTTTTAGTTTTTAGATATTTTTGAGTAGTTTGGATAGATTCCCTATTCTAAAAATCGGACGCCTAGCCGCCGCCTAATCGGCAGCTCTCCACCGCGATTTTAACCAATTCAGACTAATTAATCATTTTTACCCGATTTTGCGGCCGCTTAATGTGTTAAGCGTTGAAAATCGTTCAAGTCAACGTTTTTTACCAAAATAATTAAACTAATTTTGGGCCAGAGATAATAAGGCTCATATACTCAAAAGGAAATAAGTAGGGTTATTTTTTTTTTTTTTTTTGTCATCCGAAATTAAATAGAGCTCAAAAGAGCCATTCCTGAGGAATGTTGTTTACAAAGGTGATATGTAGCGGTTCCGTACGAACTTTTCGTGCCAGATTGTCCGCTTTAGTATTAGCGCCTCGAGAAATTAGAGAAAGAGTGAAGTTGGAGAACTCTTCCTTGTCGCTCTGAAATTCCTCCAAATACACTGAGAAGGTCGGCCATTCGGTTGGGGAAGACACCATCTTCACCAAGTCAGAACAGTCTGTAAAGAAAGCTACCTCTTGATTATCTGCACCAATCATACACTTCATCGCCCAAAGGAGGGCCTCGAATTCTGTATGTAGCGGAGATAGGCTTCTACGGAGGTTAGCAGCTCCCATTGTTGTCGGCTCACCATGTGATGGTGTGCAAAACCACCCTAATCCGGAAAACTTATCATTGTCCTTCCAAGATCCGTCCACAAAACATCGATATCCCGTGAAATTCGAATCAATAGGCACCTCCCTCGTTCGAGGCCGGTTTGGAGTTGTCCATGATTCTTGATTGTCACTAAGAAGCTCCACTTGAGCTGATTGCCACAATTGTGCCTCTTTTTCCGCTAGCCGTAAAACTTCTAGCGGATTATTATCAACATTTCCAAAAATCTTTTCATTCCGTGCTTTCCAGATATACCAAAGAATCCATGGATAAGCAGCGGAATCAACCTCCGAAGGTATCCTCCAAAATAGATGATCTAAATTCGCAAAAATAGAGTCCGAGGGGAAAATCCCCATAGCCGTAGGAATTTGAGAAAGCGCCCAAACCTGTCGTGCTGGGTGGCACTGAAATAGTGTGTGATTGACTGTTTCCTCAGGTGCACCACATCTGGCACATCCTGGGTCACATACAACTCCTCTTCTCTTTAAATTCTCTGTAACCGGTACACAACCCGTTAAAATTTGCCATAAAAAGTGACATATCCTTGGTGGACACTGTACTTTCCAAGTGTTAGCCTTTAACTTATTGAGATCTGGCCCAATGAAAGAGGAGCTAGACTCTGACTTATCCAACCTTGCGGTATGATACCCCGACTTAACTGAATATTTGCCGGATTTTGTAAAGTGCCAACCCAAAGTATCCTCCTTGTGTATCGCTCCCACTGGTAGGGCACTAATTAATTCGACATCATCCTGGTCAAAGATCGCCTTAAGGAGATCAATGTTCCAAAAATTCGACCGGCGGTCGATTAGCATGTTTACTTTTAGAGATGGATCCATAATAGATCCATTACTTTTTGCTGGTCTCGGGAATTGAGCTGGAATCCATGGATCCTCCCAAACTGAGATAGAAGTCCCAGATCCGACTCTTTTAATAAGTCCTTTATTAACCAGAGATCTAGCTGAGCATATACTCCGCCACCCATACGATGGGGAATAAGACTTTATATTTTCCAATGGGTTGGATTTCCGATAATACCGCCCTTTAAAAATCCTTGCAAAGAGAGAGTCTGGAACCGTGATCAATCGCCATAACTGTTTTGCAAGTAATGCCGAGTTAAAATCATCGACATTCCGAAATCCTATCCCTCCTTCCATTTTACTAGTACACAATTTATCCCAGGCCATCCAATGCATGCCTCTGGAATCACCATGCGAGCTCCACCAAAAATTAGCAACTGCACTGGTAAGTTTAGAAGTGATTGTTTTCGGTAGTCTGAAGCACGACATCACATATGTTGGTAATGCCGCAGCTACCGATTTAATCATCACTTCTTTCCCACCTTTTGATAAAAATTTTGCCGACCATCCGTTAATTCTTGTCTGTAATCTGTCTCGGACGAAAGAGAAAAGTTTCGTCTTTGAGCCACCTAGACTTTCTGGCAAACCGAGATAAGAACCCATACCACCGATGGTAGTAATACCTAAAGTAGATTTAATCTCCTCCTTAACATCGTCCACTACCTTATGTCCAAACTGAATCGAAGATTTCGAGTAGTTAATTTGTTGTCCCGAGACCGCTTCATACTGCTTTAAAATCCCCAAAATTACCCCGCACTGATCCTTATTAGCCTTACAGAAGAAAAGGCTATCATCCGCAAACAACAAGTGAGTAACCGGAGGGCATGCATTTGCTACCTTTATACCCGTAATTAATTTCTCCCGTTCAGCTTTCCGTATGTTCGCTATTAGTACTTCTGTACAAAGAATGAATATATAAGGAGAAAGTGGATCTCCTTGTCGTAATCCTCTCTCTGGAATTATTAGACCACGAGGTTGTCCGTTAATGAGAACCTTGTATTGGACTGTAGTGATACACCACATTATCCAACTAATCCATTTTTCACAGAAACCCAATCTGTTCAAGACCTTTTCAACAAAAATCCATTCCACCCTATCATAAGCCTTACTCATGTCCGTTTTTATAGCCATGAATTTTCCTTTACAGGATGGATTAGTTCTTTGCCCATGGAACATCTCTTGTGCAATAAGAATGTTATCCGAAATTAACCGCCCTTCTACAAAAGCCGATTGTGTTTCCGAGATCAGTTTTGGTAAAACCGTCTTCAGTCTTTGACAAAGAATCTTCGATATAATCTTGTAACCGACATTGCAGAGACTAATAGGTCGTAACTCCGTCATCCTGGTCGGTCTTTCCGTTTTTGGGATTAGACAAATGTTTGTCGTATTCAACTGTTTATCAAAAATCCCATCCTCTAAGAAGGAATTAACCAAGCATAAAAGATCTACTTTAATGGTAGCCCAAGCTTTTTGAAAAAACAAAGCTGTCATACCATCTGGCCCGGGAGCCTTCTCCGGATGCATCATAAATAGAGCTGCTCTCACTTCTCCCTCCGTTGCCGGGGCTATTAACAAATCATTAATCTGATCCGTAATCAACCTTTGTACTTCTTCCAACGCATCCTCAAATTCCTCGGGTTTAGTCGTAGTGAATAACGTCTGAAAGTAAGAAACCGCAATATTTTGAACCTCTTTATCCTCCGTTGACCAGATCCCATTCTCATCGTGTAAACCCGTAATTCGATTCCTCGCCCGTCTCTGTTTCGTTAGAGCGTGAAAATATTTCGAATTATTGTCTCCTAGTTGCAGCAAAGAGCTCCGGCTTTTCTGATGCCAATATAATTCCTCATCCCTATAAGCCTCTTTCAATCGAATTGTTAACACCGTAATCTCCTCCCGTGATCGACTATCATCTCGCTGTGCCGCGGATAGTTGTGATTTTAAATCCTCAATTGTTTGTCGACCATATGGGGTCAGCTCCCGTCGCCATTTCGAGATTGCTCGCCGACAATTGGTCAATTTTTCCACAAATTTCCCATCTCCTGGCTCCGTATCAAAATTCCAACCAGTTGCAATTGTCTCCAATAACCCTTCTTTTCCTATCCACCTTTTGTCAAACCTGAAACTTTGTTTCCCGCGTGGTATCTTATCCGCAATCGTAGCTAAAACCGGTGAATGGTCAGAGGCTACCATTTGTAAATACTCGACAAAAGAATTACAGAATAATTCATGCCAATCTTCATTTGCCAGGGCCCGATCTAGACGGCATCGTATCGGTTTCTTATCCCGCCACCCCCTCCAAGACAACCAATCTCCGATATATGGGAATTCCAGAAGACCACAATTTTGAATCATTAAATTAAACGGAATAAAAGAAGACGCGTGTCTTAATTTACCCCCTCTCTTTTCATGATTCCCAGTTAATTCATTAAAATCACCAATTAAAAACCACGGAGAGTCTCGAGATAAGCCGGTTCTTGTTAACCTCTCCCACACTTGTTCCCTCTTACTAGGAACTGGGTCTCCATAAACAAAAGTAAGATAAATTACTTTGCCCTTATAAATTGCTTCAACATCGATTAAACGATTACTTGCAAATAAAATCGAAACATGATAATCATTATTAAAAAAGAGGGCTAAACCGCCACTACAACTGATAGGATCCACAGTTCTTAAATTTTTATAACCAAAATGACCTACAAATTTTTCCATAAAAAAGGTGGATTGTTTTGTTTCCGAAAGAAATAGAAAATCCGGCCGATGTTGTTTCCATAAATCCCGAAGATACCCAATTGACGCCTTATTTCCTAACCCTTGGCAATTCCAGCTTAGAACCTTCATTTATCAGATTTTGGTTTTGGTGGTTTGGCTCCACCCGGCATGCCCTTACCGGTGTCGCGGTTTAAAACTTCTCCCACGTGATCCTTTCCTCCTCCCGCAATCCGCCTCCTAGGGGACAGTAAAAGTTGTGCATTCCGTTTCTTGGAGCTAACACCCATAAGGAGACCTCCAATCCTTATTTTTTTCCCAGCTTCCACCCCTTCATCCTGCGAAGAAGAGACCTCCGGTGCCGCAGCCTTCATCTCATCTCCTACAATATCCGTCCCATCTACAACCTGCTCTGATGAAGACGACACATCGTCTAAAAGATCATCTTCATCCACTGTCTTATCCACCATAACAGCATCATTTCCAAGCAAACCAGATTCCAGCACAGAGTTGGACTCACTTACCTGCTTATCCATTAACCCTAAACCATCAGTTTGGTTCGCATTCTGCAGGTTAATCCCCACGGCTGCCTCCCTACATTCCTTCCCATCAACACCGACAGCCTTTACCAGAGAAGAAACCTCCTCTCTCTCCATTCCATCATTAACCCGACCCTGACCTGTCATTGGCTGAGAGGAGTCTGCCCTAACTTCATGTTCCTTGCCTTTCCCCTTATTATCCCCTGGAAACAAAGACTTTCTAACCTGTTTCGAAGGTACAGCAGCCTGCGCAGAGACTTCCACAGATACCGTTTGATGGTTATCAGCCCGAACCTGTTCTGCCTTTGCAGACCCCTTCCGTCCCCGATTGTCCTTATATTGGGCAGTGCTCTGGTATCGACCAGACCTAGATGACCCCTCCCCTTGATAGCCCTCAGCCCTTGGTTTCTTACCGCCATACTGGTGGCCGTTATTATGCCGCTGATCCTCTTTGTAACCTCGCTCTCCATGAGAGCTCTCATAATAAACAGCCTTCTGTTTCCCTTCTTTACCATCACTTTGCCCTCTGTCCGCAATTACCGCACCACGGTAGCTGAGATTCTTTCGTTCCTCCTCTTCTTCCCCTCCGTAGCCCTTAAACCTGTCATGAATCTTCTCCACCGACCTAAGACAATAGCCTGACTCATGACACAAACTAAAGCAGACCTCACAGAATCCATGTAACCTCTCATACCGAAGCTTGACCCGAGTCTCTTGTCCATTGGAGAACTCAATCTCAGTCTCGAAGCACAAAGGCTTGAGTCCATTAATTGTTACCTGAACCCTGCCCTTCTGTAGATCCACCGCCGCCTCATCAGCCTCCACGTGACCCAGCTCCTTCCCAATGTATCTAAAAGTTGGCTCAGCCCAAAATTGCAAAGGCACGTCCAGAACACGAACCCAAAACTTCAAAGTAGACGGATAATCCGGATCAACCGTAGGGGTCCAACGCACCATTGCAACCATCAAATTATCAAAATGGAATGGCTCCATTTTGAGCACCGAAACAATATCCTCCTCATGATCAAAATCAAATTGGAATTTCCCTAAACCCAAATCTGCCCCTGCTACCTTCCCTTCCAACCCCCAAATTCGTGGCATCATATGGAGAAGAGATTTCATCTCTTGAATCCTTGGATTGAAGCACCTCCCAATCACCGTCTTTGAATAACCTGCTATGAGAGCAGAATTATCAAAGTGTGGAATCTTAATCTTCCGCTTAGTCGCATGTCCCTCGTTCGTCATACCAGCCATACTTTTTGAAACCAAGTTACTCTGTGACATTGTCACTCTTTTGAAACCAAAGTTTAACCGAAAAAGATGAGAAAACCAACTGCAGTCTCTAAGCTTTAGAGGTGATGTGAATAATTGGAATTGCTGTGCAAAAACGCCAGCCTCTCTACGTGATAAATAGCTCCTCACTTCCCAAAACACCGGCGATTCTCCAACCCAAAAAGAGACAAAAAGATATTTCCTCATCAATGGAAGAATATTCTGACCGATCTTTCCCCTTGATTCCCAAGTTTGCCAATAAAAGGCAGGTTCCAATAAATCTCCATCCATCCTCATTAATCTCAAATCTTTCTCGCAGAGCACCTCATTAGTAGCATCTTGTGTAAGGCTACTTTTAATGGGCCTTCCCAGCCTGATCCAGACCCAGTAACCCCTCAAATTCTCCACGGGCCTCACCTCAAGCCCATCATGACTCAAGTCTATTCTGAATCTCCACGTCATCTCCCTGATCATAGAGAAACCATGAGCCTTAGAAAGCCTTCTGCAACCTGCTAACCAACTCCTTCTTACACCAAGCTTAGCCCTGTTTTTCAACAACAGATTTCCATGTGTGATAACCTGAGGAGAACAGACAAACAGTTTGTGCCACATCTGACCCCATTCAACTATCCCTAACGCCTTGTCATCTCCTTCTTCTTTCCATAAGTCACAGTGTCTCAGTTGACTTCCAATCCACAAAAACAAAACCACAGAGACCAAGCAAGACCTTTGAATCTCTACCAACATGAGCAGGCCCCCAAACTCACCCGCTTGATAACTTCTATAAGGCTTGTTTACCTCCTTAACTTGTACCTGAACCTGATGTCCACAGTACCCTATCGTCTCGTCTTGTTCATTTTCTCTACTAAATCGGAAAGCCATTAAACCACACCCAATCTTCAATTTCCGCCTCTGTTGTTCTCAGATCCATAATCCTCCCCGAAGAAATCGTGTTTCCATCCCCTCACCATCAAAAACCCATCTCCTACATAAATAAAATCCCCATCGAGACCAACAGCGACCGAGTTTTTTCCCCAATAGAACCATCAAAGCCAATCGAACCCGGAGAGAAACACTCTCATCAAACCACCAAAAACAATCATCAGACCTCCATAGCCATCTCAGATCCATCGTCGCCAGAGCAACCGAGCACAAACACCAGGTGAAAACCATAGCGTCGTCGCCTTCGACCTCATCTTGGCGAAAGCCCCATCGATCCCACCGGCAAACCATCTCCTTCACCAAAGAAATCAACCAAACTTCTCGAACCCAGAGAGAAAATCTCTCAACAAAACAGCAGACAAAGTCATCAGATACCCACCGCCGTCCCGGATCCACCGTCGCCGGAGAAATCGAGTGCATAGTCGGGTTCAAAACCCTAGCATCGTCGCCGTCGCCGCACGCTCTCTCTCCTCTCAGTGATTCTTCTTTTTTAAGTAGGGTTATTTATAGGATAAATTTTGGATGGTTGATATTTTCCTTTTTTTTTTTTTTTTGTCATCCGAAATTAATTAGAGTTCAAAAGAGCCATTCATGAAGAATGTTGTTTACATATATGATATGAAGCGGTTCTGTACGAACTTGATTTTTTTTTTCTCGATGTGAGATTTTTCGTTTTGTAAGGGTAGAGAGACTTTCATCACTTACACGTGGATAAATAAAAAAATAATAACTTTGAATATATTTGTGTTGAGTAATAGTAATTAAATGCCAATTTTTTTAATATGGTAACCGATGAATCTGACTGAATCTGGCTGAATTACTGAATCAGGCTGAATTTTATTGTGATTTTTTGCGGAATCTGGCTGAATAATTTAGAATTCAAATGGTAACCGCTGAATCTGGCTAAATTTTTGGAAAAATCAATTAAACATATAAACTTATAAAATACTTAATTAATTTTATTTTTGCTAACAATATTAATAAAGTAAAAAAAAACAAAAATATTTTATTTAAATTCTTGTATATTTAATAATCTTATTAAATTCTTGTAATTTAGCAAATAAACTATATATCATAAAAAAAAAAGACAAAACCCCAAAAAAAAAATTAAAAAAAAAAAAAGAAAACAAAAAGCAAAGGATAACACAAAACCCCTTTCCTCTTCCCAAATCCACCACACAGACACAAAGCACCGAAAATGGCGGTTTCTTCTGGAACATTCTCTACCTTCCTCTGCATCAAAACAACATCTTTCCACAACCCATCAACTCCTCCTCCTTCGTCTCTCCGGCTAGCCTCTCACCCGGCGGCTAAACTACGCTTAGTCCGAGCTGTAACATCTGCGACGGCCTCTTCAGAACCAACCGCAACCAATAAGAGAGTGCCACGCGGCATCATGAAGCCTAGACCAGTGTCTCCGGAGATGCAAGACATCGTCGAACTTCCTGAAATCGCTCGCACACAAGCTCTTAAGCGTATTTGGGCTTATATCAAAGAACATGACCTTCAAGTAAATCTCTCTTAAAAGCTCTGGTTTAGATTTCTCTTAGGGTTATGTGTCGATTTCTTTAATATTGTGGTTTGTGTTTTTGAGGGTCAAAATTTAGGGTTTCTGGTAGGAAACTTGAACGGTGTGGATTCAAGAAGACAGAAATTGGATTAGGTTGTCTTCTTGTTAGTTCCACAGTTGAGTTACTTTAATGAAACTTTTCTTAGGATTTTGTGTTTTGAGATTAGAAAGCTTTAACAGATTGTGTTAGTAGTGTTGTTTCAGTTCCAATCTTGAGCTGAATATTAACTAATGAGAGTGTTCAAGAACTTGGAGTGAATATGTAATATAGTGTGGATATTAGTGGTTTATTTCATTTTGGTGACTAATTGCTTCATATGATTTTGAGGGTAGATGTTTATAACATTTTGTGTAACAATTTTGATTCTTTGATTTTGTCTGGTTTTTACATTTTTGGCAATGTGTGTCCTTTGTGGTGGCAAATAATTTTTCTCTGGCCTATGTTCTTGAACCTTTTTTGCCTATGTCCGACCTGTGTGGGATCTACTTTGACCAAAATCCTAATGTGTTCTGTCATTAGGATGTAGTATCTGGTCTTCTTATTCATTTGAGCTTTAAAGTAGAAATGATTATCTCTGTCTATTTGTTTTTGAGCTCGTCCATTTCAGACACTGACCATGTTTGGCTGCGTATTTCTGATGTTTTGATCTCTGTTTCTTGGTATTATTGTTGCTGTTTGTTGAAATTCTTGTTCTTCTGTATTTTAGTGTTCACGATGCTGCTTCTCTGCAAGTTCTGAACTCTAAATTGTATAGCAACCAAGAAGCCAAATATCTTGTTACTCTTTTAGAAAGCTCTGTATTATTCTCCTTGGCAAGTCTCGAGGTTTAATGAACCAGCTTTGCAACAATACTAGATGATGTTTCACTTGCATCAACGTTTTACTAAATGACTAATTTTTGTTCTTCAGGACCCACAAAACAAGAGAGAAATACTGTGTGATGAGAAGCTGAAGAAGATATTCGAAGGCAGAGATCGGGTAGGGTTCTTGGAGATTGCAAAGCTCATCGGTCCTCACTTCCTCTGATGGAATTTCCGCGAAACTTTATTTGGATGATAGTCTATGTTTTGTTGAGCTGTTAGGGCCATGAAAGAGAAGGGTATCTTAAGTTGGGGAAGACTTAGATTAAGATTAGTAAATTAGGGTTTTTTGCAAAGTAAGTACTTAAGAAGGTTTACTTGTTTTTTTTTTGTTGTTGCTTCAATGGATGTTATGTAGACCTTGCTTCCTAATATTGTTTGCGTTTTCATTTCAATTTCAGATCTTATTTTTCTTGATTTTATAATTATCTGCTAACAAGAAAACATCAAACATGAAGTTATACATACAACATTATTCTGAATTAAGTTTGATGTTTCAGAGGGCAGCGTAAGCATGGAGAGTAGATTGAGCTTTACGTCCAGCTTCTGTGTGGAAGAAGTGAACGAAATCTTTGTAATCAAAGGGTTTGAACATGCGTGGATGTTCTTCGTCGACAAGTTCTTCAGGTGAATCTATAATAGTTTCTAGTTTTGGGACCGAGAACAGCGCTGTCGAATACCTTGTCTTATTTCCCATCATCATGACTCGGTGATATGATGAAGGCAATCGACCATTCAAAAGTGCCTGCAACGCATCAACAAGGATATGATTGGTTGTTCTCTAAATAAGAAGTGTGTGTGTGTGTGCGCGAAATGTTGTTATTAAAAAGGAAGTTAGGACTTATACACATAGAGAATCTCCAACCATAACGACGAAAGAATCTTGAGATGGTTTCACTTTGATCCATTTTTCATCTTTGGTTTTCACTTCCAAACCATCAACTTGATACTGATGAAGTATCGTGATGATGTTCTTATCGGTATGAGCAGGTAAACCGACCTTTGTCTCCTCTACATCAGCATCAAGAGGTGTTGTATACTTCATCATTCGCAAAAGATAGTTTGTAGATTTAAGATGTTCATGAATGTATTTTTCTATCCCAAAACTCTCCATTATCATTCTTCTCACCATCACATCCAATTCCAATAATTGATCCGAGAACCGGTGAATCGTCTCACTATATATTTAGGATGCAAAATATTTACGTTATTAATCAAAATGTGAAGCTTATATTTACCCAAAAAAGAGAGGAAAAAAATAGTTTTTTGTAATGCAAATAAATAAATAAAGTCCTAAGTAATTGACTTACCTAATACTCTTGTTCCCATGCTCAGGCCATAACTGTTTAGTAAAGTCGTTGACTTCCACCAAAACATTAGCATCATCGATCCCCAAACTCTGATAGAGATTATGACAAATATATCCATGGAAGGGTTTGGAAGACACGTTTCTCTGTTTGGTCTGAACCGGCAAGTCGAAAAGCTCTTCCATAGCTTCAAAAACAGACTTCTTAAGCTCCACTGACACTTTGTCAAAGGTAGCTTCGAAACAACCGTATTCCTCTAGAGCTTTACGGACATCAGCCTTCACTTCATCCCACTTTGAGCTTCCTGGTTTTAGGGTTTGGTTCGAGAAATCGATAACCGGGAGCTGTAAAGAAATAGAAGGAGGAATAGAGTCTGAATCCATTTCTTGATTCTGTGAATTCTGAGGGTGTTTTTGCTCTATGGTATTGGCTTAAATACTAAATGTTTTTTGGTGGAAGAATTCTATAACTAGTGGCAGACTGGTAGTTACTAACTACTAGTTAGTATGTCTTTTATAGTTGGTAGCTGACTAGCTCTTATAATGCACTAGATTAGTAAGTTTTCTTCCAATTTTATATTGAATTTCAGCCGAACCAACTATAAATTTTATTATATGTTTGAGTTTAATATATTTTTCAAGATTCACTTATAATAAGATTGTTCTACTATAACAATTAAAAATTATATGAGTTGGTATTAGAAGATTTCAGAAATCCAAAATTCAATGTTTTCTTTAGTTTATAATTAAAGAGAAGATTTTATCATAAAAAATCAATTTTATTTGGGATTTTGGTGAACTCGCAAATGAGTAGTTTAGACCACACGAGATCCAACTGAGCTATCCTTTGATAGCCGGAAAATAGATTTCTGATACGCCGAGTCGCCGATCATGTTAATACTCCGTTGAAAAGATTTGAGGTACGTTGGGGAGGAATATACAATGAAACCTCTATAAATTAATACTCGATAAATTAATACCTCGTTAAATTAATAATTTTTTCTGGTTCTAAATTGATATTTTGGCCCAAATATCACCTCTATAAATTAATAAACACAATAAATTAATAAAATTTAGTAAAATACATTAGTCTCGATATTATTAATTTATAGAAGTTTAATTATACTGCCGTGGATTTCTCGCATATATATACAGTATTTGAAAATGTTTCTAAAAAGAACGAGAAAATTAAAAAATTTCCCTTGACTCGTTTATGCACGAATTCACATTTACCATTGTCTAGATGATATCTCGTTTTGTCTCACTACTGTATCACTTTGGTTAATTTTTTTTTGTCAAAAGGTTCTAGACTACATACACAGCTAAAATTTTCATCAAAAAAAGCATATACTAAGTATTCAAATACATGAAACCTTATGCACTTTGTCTCCATTGAATGAAAACTAACTTCAAGATTTAAACCATCTTCATGAATACACGAAATTTAACCATCTACAAATACTAAATTTAACCATCTATAAATTTGGGTTTAGCCCATAGATATGTGAAACCTAGAATTAAAATTATCTTAAGATGGGCTTTAGTTTCTGCCCATTAAAACCATGTCGGTCTCACCTTCTCATCTGCAAAAAGCTCTTTCTCCTCTCGAAGAAGAAAAGCAAAAGCAACGTGGTGAACACAGAACATATAGAAAGTGGCAGAAGTGCGTTAGACTTAGACTTATACTCGAGAGAATCAAATCAACACAAGGCAAAGAAACAAACCCTCGATTTTATCCATACTTCAACAACTAACTCACAAAGAAGAACAAAAAGGCTTTATATAAGCCGTAACACCAAAACCCTAGATATATAAATTTATCTAAAATATAAATAAATGGAAATATGTCTTGTCCGCCAAGTAATAACGATGCCGCTGCATCACGTTTGGCTTCGACGATCATCCAAACATGGATATTATCCAAGAATCATCAACTGCATCAAACCACAAAAATTTGTAATAGTAATAGCCAATTCGTAGTTAAAAGACAAAAGAACAAATTAGTGTTTGTAACACATAAAACAATTAAAACCCTAATTGGCTATTAAGAAAAAAAACCCTAAATCGCAGCAACGACCACAAGAACATCGATTACTTATCTTTAGTAGAGACTCCATACTTCTCTTGCAACTTAGTAATCTCCTCTTCTTCCTTCTTCAAGTCAAGCTTCTTGCTCATCTTCGCGTGTTGGTAATACTGCACGATAAGGTACCGATTCGCTACATTGAAGCCAGAGAGATGGTCGACAGCTCTCTTGGCATCGTAGATATCCTCGTATACAACGAAAGCCGTGCCTTTTGTGCCCTTGTCACAACCGATTCGAATCTGGCGAATCGCGCCGTACCTTCCGAAGAGATCGTACATATCTTCGCTCGTTATGCTAAAGGGAAGGTTACGAACGTAGAGTAGGCGAGTCACCTCCGGTGGGAGCCTCGGGTTTTTTCTATCCTTTTCCGTGCGAGGAGGCATTGTTGTAGCTCTCTTCTTCCTTTTTGCCGGAGAGAGAAAAAATCTTCTCTTGGAAAAATGAAAATTCTAGTGTGATTTCGATAGACGTGAGTTTATTTATAGGGATGGATGAATTTTGTAAAGGTTGGCAATTTTGGAAACATAATAAATTTCACCCAAAAAAGGAAAAGGATTAAACCGACATTAATTTGTCATAGGCAAGGGGAATTATTGACGGTGTTGTGTAAATCATTAAACCGAACTGATAAGTGATAATTTGTAATTGGTTTGATAGCAAATTATTGTGCTAATCCGGCAAATTTGTAATTGATTTGAATATCGAGCAAATCATTCTCTGATTTAGGGTTTAGTTTGAAGCCTTGGCTTATATGGTCTTTTTTTTTTTTTGTTAATCTTCCCAATTGGGTTTTAAGCTAATTAAGGACATAATCCATTAAACAGTTACAAAAATAGCTAAGGCCCAAAATGGAACTTTGCCGGAACCAGAAATATGAAACAGGGCGAAGCACCAGAAAAGCGGAAACTCTGAAAAAAACCTACCAATCCAGCGCTAACAAGGTCGATTTCTTTGCAGCTATGGTGGTGAAAACGTTCTCATGACCAGAGTTAGAGGTTTCCGTTGCAATCTGAGCCTACCACCAACCGAGCAGATCTCAACTAAGACAACCGAGCCTTCATTTCTCAACTCCTAACCTAGCAAGAAGAAATGAGGGCTCGGTTGTCTTAGTTTAGATCTGCTCGGTTGGTGCTAGGCTCGGATCGCGACAAGAACCGCTAACTCTGGTCATGAGAACGTTTTCACCACCATAGCGCCAACCATCATCGAGCCTCAACCGTGACCTAACCACCTTAATCTGGTTAGGCGAATGCAAAATCTCGAAAGCTAAAGAGGGATTGAAGCTCAACCAAATCCAGATTAGCCACAGGATGAGATCAACCCTCTAGAATCCGAAAAGATCCACAGTTAATCGCCTTGACTAGTAGAACACACCCACCAATCTGCTCCTCTACTTCCGCCGCAAGCTGCAATAGCCACCTTGGACAGACGAGCCGTGAGACGAACCACCACGAATCTCCGGCGTCCTCGACCAGAATCGACTGGGAATTTGAGGATGAAAGTCTCTGAGGGTGGTAAACTACAGTATATTCATCCCAGTTCAAAATAGGGGAAGCAGGCAAAGGAGCCTGGGAAATTGGCGTATACGACGAGATATTAGAACTCAGGGAATTATTCTCATGTTCACGTCGATTGATATTGTTGGAACCTTCACCTTCTTGCCACACAGGAACCACCAACACGTCTGATTCATCATCCGGGACAACTGGAGGAGCTAAATACAGGCAGTGATTGGCCTGGTGATTCATACGGCATCGGTTAGTGAAAACTCTCTTGAGCTTTTCATACTCAAAGCCAACCATGGCACCTTCTCTAGACTCAAAACACGCCCTTCTAAAGAAACGCAGTCGCTCAGTAATATCAAGTCTGATCTTGACTCGAAGAAAGTTAATCTGTGTGGTAGTTTCTTCATTGAAATCCAGAGTAACAACTGCACCTAGAGTATTTGCAATAAACCTGACCGTCCTCACCTATACATATAATAGAGGTATAACCTTAATTTGAACCCACAAGTCTATATAAGTAAGAAAATCCTCTCTAGGAAAATCTTCCCATCGCTGAAGCGCAATAAACCATTCATTCATTATACACCCATGGAGCTCGCCTCAAGACATTAAGTAGGTCTACCTCAGTGCGAAAGCGGAACTGAACACACCTGTCGTCAAGGATACGCCCATGTACTTGTGAAACCAATCCCCACTAATGAGGTAAAGCAAAGATAAGTCTTCGAAGATTCTGAGCTTGAGGATTAAGCGATCTCTCAATAAGACTTAACCTATTAGTAGCCAGAACTCCAACATAAGCTTGATATGGAATAAAGAGTTCAGGGTCATCACGACCCAATACCATATACTGGAGGTCATTCCATAAGTCGTCACTCATCTTTTTGTTTGGGTTTTTTTTTTTTAAAGGAGGATAAAAGCAAAAAAAGTTATAGAAGTAAAAGAAAGGAACCCTAGGACTATATAAAAGTTAGAACTAATAATGAGATTATCCTGAAATATAAAACTATCCCAAAAAGTCAAACGAAAGATAAAAGGAATGAACCCAAGGAATATAATGATTATAAAGTATAACACCACCGCTAACCTTAAAATATCTATGACTTTTGTTGTTTTTTCTAACTTTTCAACTTGATCCGTAAAGATATTTACAACTAACATGGATATTTACTTAGATATATAAATATATGAAGATCCTAGTAGATATTAACTAAAATATAAATATATATAAATCTACAAAATTAAAACCCTCTTAAAAACTAAAAAAAAAAACTATAAGAAGATAGTGAAGAAAACGATCGACAATACTCTTTTCCTTAGTGAAGAAAGCTACGATCCACCTAGGGTAACTTTGGGCTACATAAGAATTCACTCTTATATCTGAAGTAACACTTCTAGCTATTTTATAAGCCCCCTCGTTACACCTATCACGTTCAAAAATAATGAACCAATTTTCCATCCCATCAGGCATCAGTCATTGATAACAGGGGAAAGATGTGAGTTACAAGTGCTGGCCAATCATTTGGTTTATGAAGGGCTTTAATTATCTCCATTGTAGTGGCACCAAAAGTCACTCTCTGTACATACATGCTCTTCATATTCTCTATGGTCCATTCCTAACTCTTAAGCTTAGCTTCAAATAAGGACTTAACCTAAGCATAAGACCGACGACTATGGAGATAATTGGGTGGGAGACTATGGATCTGGGCAAAATTAGTTTTTTGGTAATTCAATATAGAGTTTAAAACAATGTAATTTTTAGCCTACTTTTTTGCCTAAACTAACCCCACACGTTTCTCTGTTTCGAATCAGTTCCATCGTAATAAATGAGACAAACACGTCAGATTCTCTATTGACTCTTGGATGTTCATTTGCTTCACATGTTCATCATTTTCCCAAGTCCCATCATCTCTTTCTAACACCATTATTCAATTTTTCTTTATTCTGATTTAACTGGATCGTTGTATATATTATTTACTTCGCTGTGTCGTGTATACTATTTACTCTGATGCATCGGAGAATTCGTCGTATATACTATTTACTCTGTCGTGCCAGAGAATCCGAATATTTTTTATTTATCTAAATTCCCTGATATCTCTCTAATGGTTCAGTTAGATATGTATTTTTGCGTTATAGATCTATGTGTGGATATCCAAATTATTTTTGCATGGATCCCCAAAATTTTTTGTAGATCTATATTTAAATATTTACAGATATATAAATGTTAATAACTCCTTATATATGTGGTTACATGTATATAAATGTTAATAGTGTTCTATATACGTGTTTACATGTATATAAATACTAATAACACTTTACATACGTTTTCGTTGTTTTTTTGTAGCTCTACGTCTACGTTTTTGCAATAAATCAAATGGCTTATTTATTAGGTTAGTTCAACTAATGAGCATTTATTAACTCTCAGTTGCTTTTTCCTTTCCCTAAAAAGTCAAAAGTGTTGCCCCACGCGCATCGATAAAAGAAGAGATGGTTTTTTCGTAAATATTACGAACTTCAAACCTATTTGTTAACTTTAATTATTTCTGTTGAAGATCACAACCCCATATTGTTGATTACCTAATTTTCTACTTCATTTTGTCTCTGCACCAATTGACCCAATATAAAACTACCCCAATAAGTCAAAGGAAAGAAAAAAAAAATCAAACAAAGGAATATAATGATTATAAAGTATATATAACACCTCCGCTAACCTTAAAATATCTATGACTTTTGTTTTTTTTTTTTAACTTTTCAACTTGATCCCTTAAAGATATTTACAACTAACATGGATATTTACTTAGATATATAAAATACATGAAGATCCTAGTTGAAATTTACTAAAATATAAATATATATATATATATATATATATATATATATAAAGATCAACAAAATTAAAACCCACTTAAAAATAAAGAAAACCTATAAAAAGATTAGTAAAGAAAACGATCGACAATACTCTTTTTCTTAGTGAAGAAAGCTTCCATCCACCTAGGATAATTTTGGGCTACATAAGAATTCACTCTTATATTTGAAGTAACACTTCTAGCTATTTTATAAGCCCCATGGTTACACCTATCAGGTTCAAAAATAATGAACCAATTTTCCATCCCATCAGCCATTGATAATAGAGGAAAGATGTAAGTTACAAGTGCTGGCCAATCATTTGGTTTATGAAGGGTTTTAATTATCTCCATTGTAGTGGCACCAAAAGTCACCCTCTCTATGGTCCATTCCCAACTATTAAGCTTAGCTCCAAATAAGGACTTAACCTGAACATAATAAGACCGACGACTATGGAGAACGACATTGCTCAATGTGTCTTTTAAAGTCTAGTTTTTGGATTTCGAATTAAAAGTTTAGCTAGAATTTAGAAAATTTTGTTATTATATCATAAACTTTAAATGAAGACAATTTTGACTCTTCTTCTTCTATGATTCTATCTATCTATCCATCGACAGAAAACACAAATGAAGTTAATTTTTCGAAGACAAGATTTTATTGGATTTACCAAGATCCGGTTTTGATGAAAGCCTGAGACCTTGTCGTTGAGGAAAGTATTCCTGTCTATGTTAAAGCCATCAAGGGACTTGGGGTTGTTCAAAGTTTTTTTTAGACTTCTTATTAAAGGCACATTCACTGCTCTATCTTTTCATTGCAAATTCAATTCTTTAAGCTCAAATTGAAACAGAGAAATATTATAACATCTTTACGAGGTTTTTACCATCTTGTTTAAAATGCTTGTATTTCTATTATTGTCATCGTCGAAGTTAATACATGACAATGAGTCGAGTCCTTGAGCTCGCATTGTCAGTTCACAAAAACCGAAACATGTGCTCAACAACAACAATAATAGATTAGCCCATTTGTGGTTCTAGTTACACTTACACATTATATTATTAGCCCCAGAAAAATGTAAAGCTTGTAACGCAAACATTTATTAATCTTTTCTATAGATAACATAGCCTAAACAGAGGATAAGAAAGAAAAAAAAAACAAATCACAGATACAGGCCTCATAGATTAAGCCTTTTAAGTGGGTTGCAAAGTTTGTTGATGAAACCATAAACGTTTCAGCGTCTGGCTGTTCTTTTGGTGTTAAAGAACTTCTCTCTAATTGAGATTAACTCCTTTGTGGCTTCACTTGTTGCCAAACGGTTCGTCGGAGATTCTTCACAACACCTAAGTCCCAACTCTAAAACAAGCGTCAAGCACTCAGCAACAGGAAAACCGACTCTGAGACCGCAATGAAGAATCGATTCGTCTGCAATGTCCAACACTCGCTTTGGCAACGCCAACTTGACGTAGTTGTGTAGTGTAAAAGTCCCCTCAAATAACACATTGGTTGGTCTTTTTCCAGTAAACATTTCCAAAATAAGAACCCCAAAGCTATACACATCACCATGTATTGATGGATGTCCTCCAATTCCATATTCTGCACCATAGTACACAGAAACAACGACAAAAAAGATGGTAATGAAAAACAAATGTACTAATTTTTTTTAATAGAAAATTATGTGATAGATATTTTACCTGGTGCGGCATAGCCGATGGTTCCTCTAACTCCGGCCGAGCTAAGTTGGTTGAGGAAGGAGTCTTTGTCGAATTTGAGGAGAAGTCTAGCGAGACCAAAATCGCTAACATGGGCGGTTAGATCATCATCTAGAAGGACGTTGCTTGGCTTGAGATCGCAATGCGCTATGGGTTCATGGCAATAAACATGAAGATAGTCCAAAACATAAGCCACGTCTATGGAAATGCTAAGTCTTTCAAGAAGTGTCAAAGTTCTTGAGGGCCTACGAATCTCTTCAACCTCCTCTGGGTGCAGCCACATATCCAAGCTTCCATTAGTCATAAACTCATAGATGAGAGCTCTGAATTCGTTTCCTTGGAAATCAATACTCGAGCAAGCCGACAATAGTTTCACAAGATTACGATGCCTTATATCCTTCAAGGATTCACATTCTGCCATAAAGCTCTTCATGGCTCCACGTTTCTGTAGGTTTAAAACTTTCACTGCAACAACCTTGTTCTCTATTGGGAGCAACGCTTTAAAAACAGTACCAAAACTACCTGATCCAATGAAATTGCTCGAAGAAAATCCATCTGTAGCATTTCGGAGATCTCCATAACTTATCTTTTCATGGAATGCCTCCAAAGTCGAAGGAGTTGGATTATTGGTCTGTAGATTCTTCTTTCTTTTTCTAAGCAAACATAGAGAATATGAAGCCATAACCAACAACAAAAGCAAAGCTATGCCTACACCTACTCCAATTGCGACTTTCTTTAGATGAGAGGAATGCTTTGTCCCCATTGGTGGTGCTTTCGAGGGGCATGGCTTTATATTCAATTCCTGGATGCCTCCACATAAATCTTTGTTTCCAAATACTGAAACAATAGTAGCATTCTGAAATTTTCCTTCTGTTGGCACCCTTCCCTCAAACTTGTTAACAGATAGATTGAGATACTCCAACGATGGAAAGTTTCCAAGATATCGAGGTATGCTTCCAGAGAGATTATTGTTCGACAAATCGACTCTTTTTACACCCATCAACGCTTTTATATCTGGAATAGCACCCACAAAAGAATTTCCTTGTAGATAAATAACTTCCAACGAGAGACAACGTCCCAAGGTTTGTGGGAGTTGTCCTGATAAGTTATTATTACCAACTTTAAGTAGAACAAGATACTGTAGTCTTCCAACATCATTTGGTAGAGAGCCGATCAAAGAATTACCTTCTATGATTAACGTTACAAGGTTTGGGATTTGCATAATTTCGCGACGTATAATCCCACTCAACTTATTATACGCAATCCACAATTCTAGCAAGTAACTACAATTACCAAGACTAGGAGGAATGGTTCCTTCAAAACTATTGTTGAACAAATAAAGGTGTACTAACCCAGTGATGTTACCTATAGAAGATGGTAACTCTCTTGACATTCTATTTGAATAGAGACTTAATTCCCCAAGTTCTGAAAGCTTACCAATAGAGGTTGGGAGTGGTCCAGTCAACAAATTATCTCCCAAATCAAGTGACCGTAGGCTTATGAGATTCCCGATGTCATGAGGAATGCTTCCAGAGATGTGATTCATTGCAAGGTATATATTGATGAGGCTCCTGGATAGATTGGCAATGGAGGTAGGTAGATCACCTGCCAATCTATTTTCACCAACATATAAAGTTTCTAGTTGGGTGCAGTTAGTCAAAGACCCAAGAAACTCAAGATCACCAAAAGATTGACTTCCCAAAGAATTGCGATTTAAACTTAGGATTTGCAAACGCGGTATTTTTCCAAAACCCAAAGGAATACTACCCGTCAAATTGTTTTCTTCCATTACCAAGCGTTGAAGAGTCGAGACATTGGAAAGTGTTGTTGGAATGGCTCCTGTGTAATGATTCCTTCCCATATTTAAATCTTGAAGATTTGGTAGCATGTTCCCAAAATCAGACCTCAAGCTACCAGAGAAACCATTATCAAAGAGGTATAAATACTCAAGTGAGGACAAATTGTAGATACATGAAGGAAAAACACCTGAAAATCTGTTGGATCCTAAATGAAGACGCAACAATTGAGTCAATTTAGACATACTATATGGAACCTCTCCTTCTATATAGTTAACCCCAAAGCCAAGGTATCTAAGGGATGTCAAGTTTCCAAGAGAGGCCGGGAGCTTCCCTTTCAGGTTGTTTCGACCAAGATATAAAATACCAAGGTTCGTCAATGACCCTAGTTCTGAAGGAACACCTCCTCCAAGATGATTTCTAATCAAAATAAGCTCCAACAATCTTGAGCAGTTAGATAGACTAACTGGAATTCTTCCTCCAAGAACATTTGAGGCCATATTCAAGTATTTAAGTCTAAACAAGTTTCCTATCTCTTCAGGGATGGTACCACCAAAAGTGTTATTAGATAGATCAAGTGATATGAGAAACGAGAGATTACCAATATATGGTGATATCACCCCTCCCAATTGAAATCCATTGAGGTCCAAACTAATAACTCTCTTGTGTTTGCTGCCACATTTAACCCCCTTCCAATTGCAAAGTGGGAATGAGTTATTCCATGAGGACAAGACAACTCGTTTACCTTCAGAAACTTGAGACTTGAACTCCAACAATGATTGCCTATCAGTTTCAGCGGTAAAACCGTATGCTTCAAGTAACATAGAAGCAAAGAAAGAAACTAAAAGAAACAATCTCATTCTTCTCTCTTTTTTTTTAGTTTTTTTTTTAAAAGTTTTTCTTGGTTAAGAGCTTGTGGACTTCTGGTGCTTCCAATAATTGCAGGAAAGTGAATAGAGAATAATATAAGGGACGAAGCAATTTATGCAACTTGAAGTGATAATAATGCAACTTGAATCAAAAATAGGGACAATAAACTGTCCCACAACCACAGTCCACAGAGAAAACTGCCACACTTTTCCAATACGGCATCGACTCTTTCCATTTAAGTCAACAAGTCAACTATCAAAGACAAAAAAAAAAAAAAACATTTCACTAGTCTTCATGATCTTTCAACAGATAAATTAAGGGATTCATATCTAAAATGCCATTTATTTGGAAAAACTTATGAAAATGCCATTTTTTGAATAGTTTACGGATTTTGCCATTTTTAACATTTAAAAATATACGTATTTATGTTTGTTTTTTTTGCAAAAATACGTATTTTATACCAAATACTAAATCCTAAAAACAAATGGAACCGACTAAACCCAAACATAACGAGTAAAACGCATGTTAAATCATTTTTTTGACGTCTAAAAATTTGCGAAATCCAAAACTATTCAAAAAATGGCAAAATCCATATTTGCCATTATGAAAAATGGTATTTTTCGTAATTGATTCATAAATTAATATTTCAGCCTCTGCTTGTATATGACTCACATCATGAGACAAAACACTAGAACAATTATAAATTTTACAAACAAAATTTGATTTTGATCCATTTTAGCGGTTATCCCCACATGCAGGACATCTTGGGTAACTCGGTCAAGATACGGTTTAGCTAAACCGACTAAAATTGAACAGCCTTTTCCCCTTTTCTCAACTAATGGAAGAAACTGGAAAAATCCATCAACTTTTTGCAGTCATCATCAAAGCTTCCTAATACCTGAACGACAACAACAACCCCTAAAATCTCGGAAGCCAGAATGAGCAGAGCATTGTTCAGAAACGTGGCCGCCGACACCGCCCGGCTCATACGGCGGAACGTGGCGGCGGAGACATACCCTTTTGCTAAGACCGGCCTTGCTCAATCAAGACCTTATTTCCGGTCGCGTCAGCTTCTCGGAAGAGCTAAAGAAACAGGAGTCTCACCTTCTCCTTCTTTGGGTTTTTGTTCTTCTTCTTCTTCATCTGCGTCGATTTCGAAAGTTGGGTTCGTTGGATGGTATCTTGGTATGGTGAAATCACGCCCAGTTTTGACCAAAAGTGTCACTTGCTCTCTTATTTACATTGCCGCCGACTTGTCTTCTCAGGTACTGGAAAATGGGTTTCCTTTTCCAAGTATTGTTGCTAAAAATGTTTATGCTTTTTGAAATTTATGCGTTAGTAGTTGTGGCTCAATTGATTAGGAGGAGTAAAGTTTGATCCTTTATTGGAATAATGTGTGTCTGAAACACAAAAGGGATCAGTGAAATGGTTATTTAGCTGTTTAAGGTGAATTAAGCCATCGAGTTTTTAAGCTGAGTCTTTGTTCTTTCAAAAACTTCACTTTGTAGAAGTAGAAGAAATCGGAGGGTTAAAGTTTGATTCTTTATTGGAGTAATTTGTGTCTCAAACAGAAAAGGATTGGAGTAATGGGACATTCTTGAAATGGTGATTTAGCTGTTTAACGTGAAATGATGCATTTCCTTGTAGTGTATGAGAACTGACTTTAAGAGGTCACATTGGTTACTCTGTCTTAATCTTTCAACAAAGTTGATTTATTTTTCTGTCTTGTGACTTGGTCATTTTTGAAATGGTGATTTAGCTTGTTTAATGTGAAATGAGCCATTTCCTTGTAATGTATTGTTACTTTCACTCTGTGAGAACTGACTTTAAGGGATGACATTGGTTCACTTTGGATTTATTTTTCGAACAGACAATTTCGAAAACTTCCTCCGAGTCATATGACTTGGTGAGAACAGCAAGGATGGGAGGTTATGGTCTATTTGTCTTGGGTCCAACACTTCATTATTGGTTCAATTTCATGTCAAGACTCTTTCCTAAACAAGATTTGATCACAACGTTTAAGAAAATGGCTATGGGACAGGCGATCTACGGGCCTACCATGACCGTTATTTTCTTCTCATTAAACGCATCCCTACAGGGTAAGCTTCTTATATATAAATCTGAGACCAAAATTGTGCTATAAAAGTAAGAAACATACTAACCCATTTTCAATCTCTGCCGTTCTTCTATTGCCTCAATTTAGTGAAAAAATTCATTATAAAATTGCGATACATCCAACTCTGAATCTTATCTACATGAAAATTACAGTCATTTTTGCTTGTGGCTAGTACGTGTCGTGGTGAAACTGATAAATGGAGATTGATTAGTTATTTACATAAGCAGAAACTCTAGTCTCAAATAGGCAAATCTATCTGATTGTAGCTTTGGTTCTTAGTTTACTCTTGAGTCCCATAGGTTTTAGAACAAGTTGCCTCTCTTCTTGAATGGACAATTCTTGGAGTCAGATTTGTTTAATCTTGGACTTGTCTTACAAACACAAAAAGAAGTTCCATTGATATTACCGATGGAGTCTAATTTTATCTTTATCTCAGTGGTTTGATTACACTAATAAACCTTGTTCTAAGCCATTTTGCTTCCGTTATTTGTTCAGGAGAAAGCGGTTCAGATATACTTGCCAGATTGAAAAGGGACTTACTCCCTGCGCTGTTTAACGGTGTCATGTATTGGCCCGTATGTGATTTTATTACATTCAGATTCTTCCCTGTTCATTTACAGGTAATCATTCTACTTTCCCCATTACTTGTTTTGTTCTTGCTGCTTATATCAGGATGCACTCACTCTGCTCTCGTTTTTTTATTTCCATGCAGCCTCTTGTAAGTAACTCGTTTTCGTATGTATGGACAATCTACATGACTTACATGGCAAACCGTGAAAAACCAGTCGCAATTTCAAGCTGAAAAACTCACACATTTTCTACATCCTCTCAGGGCATTGCCTCCCTTAGTGCTCAGCTTTCGCCGCATCAACCTGCAATTAGCATTCTTCAAGATTTTTCTGTACTGTCTGTAGAATTAGGTTGGTAAATGTAAGAGCTTGGAAGAACTAGTCATGTCAGACTTGTATAATTTCACAAACTAATGAGTTTTGTTTCCTCTTATTTGTCTGAATTATGTTCTGCTTCAATGAAATGTAAGAGGAAGGAGTCATGGAACTGCTAAAATTTTCTTTTGCTTTCATGGAAAATTTGTTACATTAGACATGAGGAAAAAAATACAGAAAAAGTAACTAAACAAATGGGTATTTAAACTATATATCTATCAGAACTTGTACAACCCCAAGAATCTTTGTTTCCCTTCAAAGCTTCCTCAAGAAATCTCTAATTGCAATTCCACGCAAACCCAAGGAAAGAATCTCAGGTACAGGTACCAAATCTGTCAATCAAATACAATATCGGTGTATTGCTAAATTACGGTGTTTTTCTACAACTTTACTCTTCGGAAGCACGGCAACAGATCTTCTCTAGATGTATAGGCCATTCCTCTCCAAGAACCCGAGGATTCAACTCCATTGCAGCACGGAAATCCAACATGGATACATTAGACACCGCTCGCTTTTGTTGACTGTTCATCTCTCTCACCCGAGAACTGGCTAAACTCAAACAAGGCTCGATCAGCCTTCTCATATATGCATTCAATCCACTATTAAGAAGATTAGCAGAGTCCATAGATAACTTTATCCCTTCCATCTCCAATTTCCTCTCCAACCGAGCTCTCAACGTTATTGTATCAGGTAACTCGCCGCTGCTTTGACAAGTATCACGGTTGATACCATTGTATGAACTGAAAACAGACTTTTTAGCTCTGCTCTTAAGATGGAAAGAAACTCCAAGTGGAGCGGTTAAGGGGCTTCTGCTCTGCACACTCGGACTTCCGGTCATTTGCTCAACTTCTTCTCCATCTTCAACAGAGACAACTTCCATTGGAAGTCTTTGTGCCTTTGACATCGACTCGTCATTCGTAGTAGTAAGACTCTGAGGCTTCCCAAGTGGACCAAGCGGACTAGGCCGGTCTCTAAATTTCCTCGACCTGCATTTCCTCGGCGAAGGAGGGAACCCAGAATCCCCATAAAGAGACTGATTCTGATTCGCAATTCCGGATGTCTTCGGATATCTCGGTGGTGGAGATTTAGCAACAGTTGCATTCTTGAGAATCGAACGTACTAGACGGTTGTGTAGAGAAATGTTCTCTCTACCAACCGTCTTGCTACATAGCTTATCGAACTCCGACTTGCTTATCCTCGAGGTAAGGAAGTTACCGAGCTGACCGAAGTAAGTATCAGCTCTCTGATACCCAATCTTCTGATAAATTTGGGCTTTAATCTCAAGTGTATTCAATCGTTGAAAACATTGATCTGAACCCATCTTCCAACAATTTTTTCACCTGAAACTAAATCCAAATTTCCAAATCCAGCTTCATCCAAATTCTCAATCTTTAAAGAAGATCTAAAGATAAAATTGGTCTCCTTCTCTCAAATTCCAAGACCTAAAAAAAACCCACCTGAATTCAAAAATCAAAGTAAGAGAGAAAGAAGTTCATATAGAATCTGAGCTCAAACAAATTGACTAACTAAGAAAGTAAAATCAAACCCAAATTTCTGAAAGAATCTGAATTTCGGAGAAATTTGAGGTAAGAAACTATCGAAAACAGCGAAACAGAAGACAAATTTGAGAAGATCTTAAGTTTTTAAAGTATCAAGCTTTATCGAAGAAACAGTCAAATTTATCAAAATTGAATTGAGAGAAACAAAACCCAGAAAGATAAATCGAAGATTGAAGGAGAATTCAGAGAGTGAGTACGTACCAGTAGAAGCGATTGATTTAGCCGCGAAATTGGGGTTTTTTTTTTTGTTGAAGAAGAAGTGTTTCTTCGCTTTGTTGTGCCCTAAAGGGATTTTTTGTTTATCGAAAGTTCGCTTGTGTTTTGTGTTTCGTACGTGCGAATTTCGATGACAGAACAAGAGTTGAGAGAAGAAATAAGAACCTCGTTAACTCTTTTCTGTTCGTAGTTTGGACAGTCACACGTGCGAATTTATCTTTCTTCTTTTTTTTTTTTCTCTTTTCCTTGGATTAATTTTAAAATTTTCTTTTTCAAGTTAGATAAATGTAATACGAGTATATTTTTCTTTTTGGTTTTAATGTTAAATGTAACCGGTCTTCTACTATGGTTGAACCCGGTTCCTTGAGTGTTAAGAGTCGATTCCGAACGATGCGGTCAATAGATTTGGTCAATGGCCAAATGATATATTGTTTGTTCTCCTATGTCTCTTGTAGTTCCGTTCATGCCAAATAGAATGCACAATATTTTGAAGACGCGATACGTGCGGTTGAGAAGTGAATTCGATATTAGAGGATATCGTTGTAAGTTGTAGTGCGATGCTGAATAAGGCCTCGTGTTAAACTTTCCCAGACTTGAGAAGAGTAACTAAACTACACAAGAAGAACAAATGGTTCTGATCTTTACGGAAAACAGAAGAAAAATTCGCTTTCGTATTACATGAATTCATTTTATCTTTTCCGTGGATAATCCATGTCCACGGATAATTAATATTAACTATTAAGTATCTAATATAATATATTTTAAAAAAGAAACATAATTATTAAATAAATAGAAAAAGTTTTGAAAAAAGGAAAACTAAACATGATATTTATTCAATTGATTCAATGTTAAATAATTTATATTATTAGTTAAACTCCAACACTCATTGTTTTTTGGTTAACAGCTATGTTGAAGAATATAAAAAGTTCAGAGAATCAATATATTATTGCATTGAAAAATGGGATTTTACATATGGTAGTAAAAAATATACATATACATATTAATAGGTTCAAATATACATATTGCATTGAAAAATGGGATTTTACATATGGGACTGAATCTAATTTTATTTATAAAATATACATATTAAAAAAAATGGTTCAAATATGGTAGTAAAATCAATTCGAATATAAGTAGGAGAATAAATTCATCAAAGTTTTGGAAGAAAAAAGGAGAAAACTAAATAAAAATAAAATTAGACCATTAGACCCAAATCAAATAGAAATATGAGAATCAAAATATGAGAATCAACTTTTCGTGATTTTTTAATTAATAATTAAATAGACAAACTTGTGAAATTATATTGGAGAAACAAATAATAGGGGAAATAAAAAAATATAATAAATTAAGCATTGAATATGTGTTAAAATTTACAGAATAATTAAGATGTATAGCTATTTTATAAATTAGAATTTTGATATGTGACGATTCTAATGAAATACATTAAACTTTATATATTAAGATTTTTTCTTTGAACGTGATTATTTTTTCCAACCATTAGTTAGACATTAGTTATTATCTAAACATATTTATAAGAATGCAAATAAATATGGTCAAACCAAGAAAAATTAATAAAATCCCAATGATCAACATTAAAACATATATGAATTTGATAATTTTAACATTAATAACTATCGTTGACAAAAAAACCATTAATAACTATTACATAATATATTTAAAACTTCAACATTTAGGAATTGGTATACCACAAGCAGTTAAAACTTTTTGAGCTTTTCCAGATGAAACATATTGACTAAATGATGGGATTTTAAGATAACCACACAGACACGAATATTGTTCCTTTAGTTTTCCGCAACATTGCATGGATGGTTGGCTTCCGGCTTGTACCGCCGGCAGGCATACTCGAAGATCTGTCACGATGCACACCACTTTCTCCTCCTCTCCCTCGACTTTAAACACCACTGCTTTGGTCGGAGCCAAAGACGATAAGACAAAAGCAATGAATACTAATATAATGAACTTCATGTCTTATGGTCTTAGTGTCTCCTTTGATCCTATTCTAATTTTAATTAATTTTTAAAAAAATTGTTTGCAATTTGATTTTGAAGTGTTTAAAGTTCATAAAGCTACATATATAGATGGAATTCTGTTAAAAATAGGCAAGTGAAAATATTCAAACATAAATAAAATGATTTGGAAAGTAAATGAACAATTAGAAGAAATATATTAATTAAGATATACAATAATAAAGTGTAGTCAAAGTTAGAAGGATTCAAAATTGAATATGTGATAAGTTTTAAATGATTTGTATTCAAGATTGCAAAATAAATGGATTATAAATAATTATAAAATTGATGTAATCCATTTTTCGTGAATAACATATAATGAGTTTGAATCTCAAGAGTGACATAATGCCAACAACATAAACAAATAATATGATTTCGTGTGTAATGCAAATCTTCTTTCACTATATTATATATTATATATTTATAATTTCTATACGGTAAATTAACGAATAATTTAAAATAATCAAATGGATAGAATTTTAAGGTTTATTAAAGTTATAGTTACCAAACCATAACTAATATATGTTTTAGTTAATGGTTATAATTTTAATTATCTTGTATAATTATAGTCTCGTTATGGTCCAAAATACTATTATAATATGGTTTTGGCCGTGTCTAATTAGATAAACTTGCAAATTTGGTAATTTATTTTGTTTTACAATAATTTGTTACTGCTAAGTTTTTTTTGGTCTTCTTATTACATCATCATTAGAAATATTTAATGAAATCTTATTATGATGATATTCAACTACCTACAATATATGCGATTATGATGAACATCTCCTACGGACAACGATTCCACGGCGCATCTCTCCCTGCAACACTCGGATTTTCAATGGAGGGTTTTGCATGTATGACATATTTGCGATGGATAGGCTCTTCTCGCAATACTTGACGCCACTACGAATGGTTCTTCATACAGTGCTCTGGACTTCCGATAAGATTTGCACCATTAATCTACAAGAATCTACGTTCTTTAGAAATCTAACCCAGACTTCGTGTAGAAGTATGAATGAACCATTGGTCAAACATATGACTATGGGAACTTCCACTATTACTACTAAGTTTGTTTTTACTTTTGTGAATGAATAATAAAAAAGATCATAATTTGTGTTATGTATAAAAATAGTATAAAAGCATGATTTATCTAATTATGATTCTTCATGTTACAAAAAGGTTGTTAATCAAAATGTATACACAAGTCTATATAAAATGCAACTCAAAATATTGTTTAATAGTATTAATCTATCTTCATATTTTGTTTTGGATGAGCATATATACACACATGTAAGTTGATAAACTAAAAGTATAATAACAATAGTTTGTAAAAAACATATATATATTTTTATTTTTGGTTTTATTTAATACAAAATCATATATTGTCATTTTAATTATCTCTTTCATGGTCATGCTTACAAAAGAGCAAACATCTTCAAAGAGAAATCATCTCATAAATCCTTTTTGGCAAAAACCAAACCTCTTATATCCTTATTTTGTTTACATATCCCCTTTTCAATTAATGAAATGTGACTTGACGAATTTACGTTCTCTTTATTTATTAATATTCTAAATAATTTATTTGAAAATCAATTAAACAAGAAAAAAAATCGAACCCAGAAAAAAAAAACGACGGGAGCTTTCGAGCTCGAGCTCCATTGACGTCTTCTTCTCCGGCGAGCTGCATTGTTGCCGTTTCTTCCGTTCTGGCGAGCTGCGGTGAAACATATTAGTTCCTTTAGCTGCATAGAGCTTAAAATTGAAGTTTAGGATTTAGACATGTAGGAGATTCAATTCAATTAGATTTGGCTTATTGTGTTAGGGTATGCGCATTGAAGTTTATGCATAGTTTCTGGGTTGAATAGGTCTGTAAATGGGTAAGAAATGGATTGCAGCAACTGAATCATAGTGAATTTGTAGTTTTGAACCCGAAACCATTCGATTCGCGAAAGTACAACTGGTAGAACTGGGTAGAAATGTACCTGAATCTATTGAAAAATATATATGTAGTATTACTAGTTACATTAGTATTACCCAGATGTATGTATTATGACTAGTTACACTAGTATTACCCATTTACATGTAGTATGACTAGTTACACTAGTATTATCCAGATGTATGTAGTATGACTAGTTACACTAGTATTACCCGTAAACATGTAGTATTACTAGTTACACTAGTATTACTCATCTACATGTAGTCTTACCAGTTATACTAGCGTTACCCAGATATATGTAGTATTACCAGTTACACTAGTATTACCCAGATATATGTAGTATGACTAGTTATACTAGCGTATTACCTAGAATTGTAGTACAACTAGTAAAACTAATATAACTGACAGAGTTTTTGTATTGTTTTTGCAGGATACAATGATGGAGAACGTGATCATATATTTTAAATGAAAAGATCGCATGTATAGCTTGATGATGAAGACATCAGGGGGGAAGGTAGGATATGCACGAAGCTTGGATTAGATGAAAGTAAGGTTAAATTGCAATTGAAGTACATTGCAGTGCTGTTGGGACCAACTGAAGAGATCTACATTAGTGATGATGAGGATGTCGGTGTCTATATATCTTCAGGTGAAAATAACCGTAGATATGTTTTGAATGTGGACGTCATAACTCCACCAGAATTGCCCGAGCAACTGTCGAGAGTAGAGCTCCTCAATAAAAGTTATGTTGGTAAGAACTATGTGGAATTGGATTCAAATGAGGATGAAATGAGAGATAGTGCTGCCATCATTTTGTGCGAATGCGAGGAACAAGGAACAGTTTCAAATGAGGCAATAGTGGAGGTTGATGATACTCAAGATCCTGAGATTGGATCACGTGACAAATCTATGGATAGATGTGATGATAGGGGTGATGAATACGTGATGAATCTATGGATAGAACTACTTGCATGATTTATGGGTTGACGCTGAGAAACTAAAAGTGACGGAGCTAAACACATTCCAGCTTGAATACAATGTCACGAGTAGTGAAGGGAAAGAATATTCGGTCAACTTGCTCTTGAAAACTTGCAGTTGCAAGGTGTTCGATATCCAAAAGTATCATTGTGTGCATGCACTAGCCGGTTTCATTGCCTTCGAGAGCGATACAACAAGAACTCGAGGTATAGAAATTCATGAATTGGTTTCAAAGTGGATATGTGGGCATTGGCGTATTATAGGACTAATTATTTAGTCCCGGATAGGTCACAGTGGGATATCCCAGATGACATCAAAGCGTTGAAGGTATTACCTCTGCCTCAGAAAAAGAAGAAGGGTAGAACAAAAGTGTTGAGGTTTCCATCCACCGGGAAAAGGCGTCCAAAACGTCAAAGGACTCAAAACAAAAGGAGGTCGAGGCAATCGCTGCAATGGTTGTTATTTGGCAACCATAGTATTTGATTTTATCTTAACTTTATGATTTGTAAACCATATTCGCGTTGTACAACTATGTAACACTAGATTTGCCTCCTGTAATACTATGTTTTAATTCACTGGCATAAGGGTAATACTAGTATAACAGGTATTACTAATGAAGAAATTAGGTAATACTGGTATAACTAGTAACTAATGAAGAAATTATGTAATACTAGTATAACTAGTATAACTAATGAAGGAATTTGATATTTCTATTTTTTTCAACACCATCTATTACACAGACTATTAAGTGATAATGAACTCTTACAAATAATTTAAAACGAAGTAAGTTAGGAAAAAAAATATTTCATGTAAGATTGTTTTATTAAACTATATCCAACATATTCCTTATACTTTTAAGCTCACTTTTGATATAAACTCCAACTTAGGATTGAAATTTTACAATTTTATATATTGTTAACATATGATTACATTAAACCTTTAGAATTCTATAATGATAGAGTTCCCTCAAGTGTACAACTAGATAAATTATTTTTAAGGATATGTAATACTAGTTAAATTGGAAAACACCAAAAGTAAAACTGTGGACAATTTGTACAACTGAAAACTTGAGTACAACTACGTTAAAAAAATGGCGCACATGTCAAAAATACTGCGCACACGTAGAAAAGACTGCGCGCACATGTGGGCATAAAATTCTAATTTTTTCCCCAAATTTGTTTTTCCCTCCAAACCTAGATTTTTTTCCCCCCAAAATCAATTAAAATTCACTAAAAACAAATAACTCAAATTCTCTCTCTCTCAATTCTAATTCACGAGAACTCTCTCTCTTTCTCTATCTCGAAATTCACTCTCTCTCTCCAAGCTCGAGAAAACGAGATCTCACATATTCCTTCTCTTCAATCTTTGTCTCTTTTTTTAATTATGGATCGATTGTGTGAGAGGGACCCGTGGTATGATGAGAGGAAGAACGTTAAGAGGATAATGGATCAATTAGAAGAAATCGGAATGATGGAAGGAATTCCGAAGAGATGTCCTTGTGGGGGGCGCATCCTCGACAAGATCTCTGAGAACGATGGTGACAAAGGGAAGAGATACTATCAATGCAACGTGTATAAGGTAAATTTAAGATATAGATAGCATCATTCTTGTTTTAGAATAATTGATTTCGATATAGAATTCTTGTTTTGTAGAATGATGGGTTACACATTCGGAAACTTTGGGATAAAGCTATGGTAGAAGAGGTGACTAGGTTAAGGGAGGAGGTTGATAACCATCACAAAAATATTCAAAGCTTGGAGTACTATCAACAAGAAATGCGTTCGGATTTGAAAGGTAATGGTAAAGAGATCCAAAAACTGAAGGAGTTAGTCGCTCATCTAGCGGAGACTTTTGTTGTGATTGAGGAATTAATGGGTTTGTGTAAGCTTATTTTTTGCTTTGTAAGACTTTTCTAAGCTTTGTAAGACTTTTCTTTGTTAACAGTTGTGGCAGTATTTCCAGTATTACCTTTATCAGTATTACTAGTTTTACCAGTATTACCTTTTATTTGTTAACAGTTAGTCTAGTATTCCCAGTATTACTATTATCAGTATTACTAGTTTTACCAGTATTCCTTAATTAGTAATACCAGTTTTACTAGTATTACCAGTAGTATAAAACTAACTCAACAAAGGCCCAATTCAAATCCTAACATAACAAATCCAAATTCAATTCCTAACATAACAAATCCAAGTTCAAATCCAAACAAAACAAACCAAATTTAAATCCCAACATCAAAGAAAGTTTTTAGTCAACCAAGCTGTATGTTCCTCCGAGTGTTCCTCTTGGGGACTTTTGCATCCACAGCTTTCGAAGGACCACCATCCGAAGGAACTTTCGGGTCACCATCCTTCTCTTGATTCTTCTTTTTCGGGTCACCATCCTTCTCTTGATTCTTCTCTTTCGGGTCACCATACTTCTCTTGATTCTTCTCTTTCGGGTCACCATCCTTCTCTTGATTCTTCTCTTTCGGGTCACCATCCTTCTCTTGATTTGTCTCTTTCGGTGGTACTGCTTTTGTTTCCTCGTCGATCTCCTGCAACAAAACAGACATTCATTCATATATCATTATTCTACAAATAGTATTACCAGTATTACCCAAAAATCATACACATAGTTGTGCCATAGTAATACCAGTGTTACCCAGAATTCATACACATAGTTATACCCTAGTAATACCAGTATTACCCAGAAATCAAACATATAGTAATGCCCTAGTATTACCAGTTATACCCAGAATTCAAACACATAGTATTCCATGTTCTACCAGTTTTCCAATAAATCATAGTTTTACCCTGTTCTACCAGTTGTACCCAGATATACACATAGTTTTACCCTGTTCTACCAGTTTCACACCATTCAAATACTTACCATAGAATTTTCCGTCGCATTTTCCACTGTAATCTCATCCTCCTTACTCTCATCGGAGGAGGACTCTCCGGACAAGCAGGATCTACTACTATCATCGGAGGAGGACTCCCCTCCTTCCTCATTCCCTTCCTCATTCCCTTCTTCTTTCTCTTCTTCTTTGTCTTCTTATTCGCTCTCTTCTTCTTCACTCTCTTCTTCCTCAGACTTTTCTTCCTCATTCTTGTCAGACTCGTCTTCCACATTCTCTTCTTCCACTGGCTCTAAAACCGGACTTAAGGTCGAGGATGGCTGCTCCATCGAGGATGGCTGCGCAGTCGAAGATGGCTGCTCCGTCGAGGATGGCTCCTCCGTCAAGGATGGCTCCTCCGTCGAGGATGGCTGCTGCTCCGTCGAGGATGGCTGCTGCTCCGTCATTGGTACTCCTCTCTTCCTCTTTAACCCAGTTTTCTTTGGAGGCATTATCGGAAACGAGAAAACGAAGGTTACGAAAGAGAAACGAAACTCGAAAATCTGAAGTTGCTTTCGAAATCAAAATCTCCCAAGAACAGTTAGCAGTTACGCTTTAGAAGAAGGAGAATAAGGAGAGGAGACATCGATTTGATTTCGTTTTTTCTTTTTTCAAACAGATAAATAAAGAGAGAAATAAATGAGAATTAGGGTTATCCGGTTGGGAAAGATGGATCGGGTGTGGATTCGAATAGATCTGGGTTTTAGCAGTAATATTGAGGTTTTGGTTGGGGTATAGCAGTAGTATCCACAGTTTTCGATTTAAATTTAAATAAAAATAAAATTTTGTTTTATGAAGGGAGATATGAGACGAGAGTTTGCCGAAAGGGGACTCACGAGACATTTTCTCTTCTGAACGATGCGGTCAATAGATTTGGTCAATGGCCAAATGATATATTGTTTGTTCTCCTATGTCTCTTGTAGTTCTGTTAATGCCAAATAGAATGCACAATATTTTGAAGACGCGATACGTGCGGTTGAAAAGTGAATTCGATATTAGAGGATATCGTTGTAAGTTGTAGTGCGATGCTGAATAAGGCCTCGTGTTAAACTTTCTCAGACTTGAGTAGAGTAACTAAATTACACAAGAAGAACAAATGGCTCTGATCTTTACGGAAAACAGAAGAAAAATTCACTTTCGTATTACAAGAATTCATTTTATCTTTCCCGTAGATAATCCATGTCCACGGATAATTAATATTAACTATTAAGTATCTAATATAATATATTTTTAAAAAAGAAAAATAATTATTAAATAAATAGAAAAAGTTTTGAAAAAAGGAAAACTAAACATGATATTTATTCAATTGATTCAATGTTAAATAATTTATATTATTAGTTAAACTCCAACACTCATTGCTTTTTGGTTAACAGCTATGTTGAAGAATATAAAAAGTTCAGAGAATCAATATATTATTGCATTGAAAAATTGAAGACTGAATCTAATTTTATTTATAAAATATACCGATTAAAAAATGGTTCAAATATGGTAGTAAAATCAATTCGAATATAAGTAGGAGAATAAATTCATTAAAGTTTTGGAAAAAAAAGGAGAAACTAAATAAAAATAAAATTAGACCATTAGACCCAAATCAAATAGAAATATGAGAATCGAAATATGAGAATCAACTTTTCATGATTTTTTAGTTAATATTTAAATAGACAAACTTGTGAAATTATATTGGAGAACCAAATAATAGGGGAAATAAATTAAGCACTGAATATGTGTTAAAATATACAGAATAATTAAGATGTATAGCATATAAATTGGAATTTTGATATGTGACAATTCTAATGAAAGACATTAAACTTTATATATTAAGATTTTTTCTTTGAACGTGATTATGTTTTCCAACCATTAGTTAGACATTAGTTATTATCTAAAAATATTTATAAGAATGCAAATAAATATGGTCAAACCAAGAAAAATTAATAAAATCCCAATGATCAACATTAAAACATATATGAATTTGATAATTTTAACATTAATAACTATCGTTGACAAAAAAACCATTAATAACTATTACATAATATATTTAAAACTTCAACATTTAGGAATTGGTATACCACAAGCAGTTAAAACTTTTTGAGCTTTTCCAGATGAAACATATTGACTAAATGATGGGATTTTAAGATAACCACACAGACACGAATATTGTTCCTTTAGTTTTCCGCAACATTGCATGGATGGTTGGCTTCCGGCTTGTACCGCCGGCAGGCATACTCGAAGATCTGTCACGATGCACGCCACTTTTTCCTCCTCTCCCTCGACTTTAAACACCACTGCTTTGGTCGGAGCCAAAGACGTTAAGACAAAAGCAATGAATACTAATGTAATGAACTTCATGTCTTATGGTCTTAGTGTCTCCTTTGATCCTATTCTAATTTTAATTAATTTTAAAAAAAATTGTTTGCAATTTGATTTTGAAGTGTTTAAGGTTCATAAAGCTACATATATAGATGGAATTCTGTTAAAAATAGGCAAGTGAAAATATTCAAACATAAATAAAATGATTTGGAAAGTAAATAAACAATTAGAAGAAATATATTAATTAAGATATATTATAATAAAGTGTAGTCAAAGTTAGAAGGATTCAAAATTGAATATGTGATAAGTTTTAAATGTTTGTATTCAAGATTGCAAAATAAATGGATTATAAATAATTATAAAATTGATGTAATCCATTTTTCGTGAATAACATATAATGAGTTTGAATCTCAAGAGTGACGTAATGCCAACAACATAAACAAATAATATGATTTCGTGTGTAATGCAAATCTTCTTTCACTATATTATATATTATATATTTATAATTTCTATACGGTAAATTAACGAATAATTTAAAATAATCAAATGGATAGAATTTTAAGGTTATTAAAGTTATAGTTACCAAACCATAACTAATATATGTTTTAGTTAATGGTTATAATTGTAATTATCTTGTATAGTTATAGTCTCGTTATGGTCCAAAATACTATTATAATATGATTTTGGCCGTGTCTAATTAGATAAACTTGCAAATTTGGTAATTTATTGTGTTTTACAATAATTTGTTACTGCTAAGTTTTTTTTGGTCTTCTTATTACATCATCATTAGAGATATTTAATCAAATCTTATTATGATGATATTCAACTACCTACAATATATGCGATTATGATGAACATCTCCTACGGACAACGATTCCACGGAGCATCTCTCCCTGCAACACTCGGATTTTCAATGGAGGGTTTTGCATGTATGACATATTTGCGATGGATAGGCTCTTCTCGCAATACTTGAGGCCACTACGAATGGTTCTTCATACAGTACTCTGGACTTCCGATAAGATTTGCACCATTAATCTACAAGAATCTACGATCTTTAGAAATCTAACCCAGACTTCGTGTAGAAGTATGAATGAACCATTGGTCAAACATATGACTATGGGAACTTCCACTATTACTACTAAGTTTGTTTTTACTTTTGTAAATGAATAATAAAAAAGATCATAATTTGTGTTACGTATAAAAATAGTATAAAAGCATGATTTATCTACTTATGATTCTTCATGTTACAAAAAGGTTGTTAATCAAAATGTATACACAAGTCTATATAAAATGCAACTCAAAATATTGTTTAATTGTATTAATATTTTGTTTTGGATGAGCATATACACACATGTAAGTTGATAAACTAAAAGTATAATAACAATAGTTTGTAAAATCATATATATATTTTGATTTTTGGTTTTATATTTAATACAAAATCATATATTATCATTTAAATTATCTCTTTCATGGTCATGCTTACAAAAGAGCAAACTTCTTCAAAGATTGTTTGTTCGACATTAAATGGTATTTTGAGAAGTTCGTCTATGATATTGGACTAAAAAGCATCGAGAACAAGAACCAAGGTGAAAACATAAGTAAAATTCATTTTCGTATTCTAAGAACTCATTTTATCTCTCCCATGGATAATCCATGTCCGCAGATAATTAGTATTAACTATTAAGTATCTCATTTATTACTATTAAAAAAGAAATATATTTATTAAATAAATACAAAAAGTTTTAAAAAAGGAAAACTAAACATGATATTTATTTAATTGATTCAATGTTAAATAATTTATATTATTGGTTCAACACCAACACTTATTGTTTTTTGGTTAACAACTATGTTGAAGAATATAAAAAATTTAGAGAACCAAAATATTATTGCATTGAAAAATTGAGGACTAGATCTAATTTAATTTATAAAATATAACGATTCAAATTTGGTAGTAAAATCAATTCGAATAAAAGTAGGAGAATAAATTCATCAAAATTTGGGAAACAAATAGGAGAAACTAAATATAAATAAAATAAGACCATTAGACCCAAATCAAATAGAAATATGAGAATCAAAATAATAGAAAATTTTTAAAAATATAATAAATTAAGCATTGAATATGTGTTAAAATATACAGAATAATTAAGATGTATAGCTATTTTATAATTGGAATTTTGATATGTGACGATTCTAATGAAAGACATCAAACTTTATATATTAAGATTTTTCTTTGAACGTGATTATTTTTTCCAACCATTAGTTATTATGTTCCTTTTATCTAAAAAATATTCATAAGAATGCAAATAAATATGGTCAAACCAAGAAAAATTAATAAACTCCCAATGATCAACATTATAACATATATGAATTTGATAATTTTAACATTAATAACTATTGCTGACAAAAAAAACATTAATAACTATTACATAATATATTTAAAACTTCAACATTTAGGAATTGGTATACCACAAGCTGTTAAAACTTTTTGAGCTTTTCCGGATGAAACATATTGAGTAAATGATGGGATTTTAAGATAACCACACAGACATGATGATTGTTCCTTTAGTTTTCCGCAACATTGCACGGATGGTTGGCTTCCGGCTTGTACCGCCGGAGCCGGCGTATGAAATATTGGGGCCACAAGCCCAATTTAGTGTTTGGGCCGAATTATTGTGTGAACAAAGGAAAAAAAAATCAAAATATGTAAAAATTGTTGCAACGAGGGTTCAAACTTGAGATATCAGAAAGTATCTCTAGTCAGTTAAACCACTAGACTAACAAGACTTCACGAAAATGAGGCCGGTTAAGAAATTTATATTATCGAGCCGCACACACATGCTTCACTAGCTTGTGTTTAGGGCCGGCTCTGTGTACCGCCGATAGACATACTCGAAGATCTGTCACGATGCACGCCACTTTCTCCTCCTCCTCGACTCTAACCACCACTCTTTGGTCGGAGCTAAAGACGACAAAACAAAAGCAATGAATACTAATGTAATGAACTACATGTCTTATACAGCCTCTAATCTAATTTTATTTATCTTTCTTTAATAAAATTTGTGATTTGATCTTGAAATGTTTAAGATTCATAAACCTATATTCAAAAAATTGATTATAAATAAAAAGATTTGGAAAGTGAATAAACAATCAAAAGAAATATATCTATTAAGCTATACAATAAATAAAGTGTAGTCAAAGTAAGAAGGATTCAAAATTGGATATCTAATAAGTTTTAAATGATTTGTATTTAAGGGTGAAAAATAAATAGATTATATATAATTATAAAATTGATGTAATCCATTTTTTGTGGATAGCGTATATTGGGTTTGAATCTGAATAGTGACATAGTAAGGCCAACAACATAAATCAATAATATGATTTCGTGCGAAATGCAATTCTTCTTTCATGGTATAATTTATTATATGTTTAAAATTTGTAAAACGGTAAATTAACGGACATTTAAAAATAATTAAATGGATAGAATTTTAAGGTTAATTAACGGTTAGAGTTACCAAACCATAACTTATATATATATTTTATTTTATGGTTAATTATCTTGTATGGTTATAGTCTGGTTATGGTCCAAAATACGGTTATGATATGATTTTGGCCATGTCTAATTAGATCAACTTGAAAAGTTGGTAATTTGCTTTTTTTTGTAACAACAATATGTTTCTACTAAGTTTGTTTTTATTTTTGTGGATGAATAAAAGAGACTATAATTTGTATTAAGTATAAAAATAGTATAAAAGCATTTATTTTCCTAATCATATGATTCTTCATGTTACAAAAAGGTTGCAAATCAAAATGTATACACAAGCCAATGTAATACGCAACTCAAAATATTGTTTGATATTATTAATATATTTTCATGTTTTGTTTTGGATGAACATATATACACATGTATCATAAACTAAAAGTATGATAACAGTAGTTTGTCAAAAATATATATATCATACACATTTATTATTGATTTTATTTTTAATACAAAATCATATATTATCCTTTTAAATTTATCTCTTTTATTGTCATGCTTACAAAAGACCAAGCATCTTCAAAGAGTTTTTGTTCGACATTAAATGATATTTTGAGAAGTTAACTCTATTCATACATCTTCTGTCATGATCTAATGTAGCCTAAATTTTGTTAATATGATTTCAATTCGATCACATGTTTCTATGGTACCACCAGAGTTTATCTGGGTAGTAGATATTTTAGAAAAATATCCCTATCTTTCAAAAATTTCACTATGAGAGCCTATATATGAATCGTTTGAATATTTATGCACGGACTTTTGGATATGCCTTTTTAACCTAAATGAATCATTTTCTTCTTCAATTATATACTCTCACTTGTGTAGTTGCATCTTTCACTTATAATCCAAGCACGGATCTCCCCTTTCCCTCTTTCATGTGTAGTTGGTCCCAAATAGTGTGTCTTGAGAGAGAAAACTTAAACATATCTAAGGATCCTTGTTGTTTGGAATAGCCGAGTGAGAGACTTGTCCATTAAAAAGGAATATTTGTTGCATTATGGGAAAACACTATTTTGTTTATTGCCTTTTGTTTCTTAGCCGCATATCTTAATCATTGCATCATTAAGACCGTCAAGTGCGCATCCAAAAAATTATTTTTCCTTCTGAGGACTTTCCGATGCTATAGTCAAAAAGAACAATGAGTCACTTTCCAAAGGACGATGGAAGTTTTAGTTCATAAAAATAATCTAATTTGTCTTATTTTAATAACAATATTTTTTGTTGAATAAGATTAAAAGAAGAAGGATAAAGAATCTACTTTGGTATTTATGAAACTTTTTAAAGTTGATGGTAGGCCTAGGCATTCGGATTTCGGTTCGGATTATTTCGAATTCGGATAATTCGGGTAGGAGATTTTATTATCTGATCAAGTTTTATGACTAATCGGTTCGGTTTTGATTCGGATAGGTGTCGGTTTCGGATCGGTTTTCGAGAAAGAAAAAAAAACAAAAAAAATTGTTCAATTTTAATTAAAATTGGTTTATTCTTACTATTAAATTTTGCAAATGTATAATTTTAACAAATATTATAACTACAAATTTTCGGATAACTAAGTTATTTACAATATTTTTGTTATTTGGTATAAAATTATAACTAAAAATAACTAATATTTTTGGATTTAATTTTATTTCAGGTTTTCATATATACTTTTCGGTTTTCTGTTAGGATTGGGTTCGAATAATTCAGGTATGAGAATTCATTATCCATTCGGATTTTGTTACTTTTCGGTTCGGTTTCGGATTGTTTTTCGGATTTTATGTCCAGCCCTAGTTGATGATATGTTACTATGTTTGTCTCACAAAGAAATCACTAAAGGCCTAAACTCTCTTTCAAATAGATTGGGCATTCATAAAAGAGTTCAAATATTTGGAACCATATATTTTACTTAGATATTTAAATTACTTAAACCGAAGTAAAGACTTTTCTATATAAACCACAAGGTTGCAGAGATGCAGATTCTAACTCTGGTTTAACCCAAATTAAGAGATATACTACTCAACAGTCCACGAAATATTGAACATCGAAGCGTCCATAAAATGCGTTTTCGTCTACCAAAAACAATAGCTACAACTAAAACAAGTCGACTGAACCAGAAACAGAGAGACAATCGATAACTTTAGACCAGCCACAAAACAAGGAAACCGACACAAAGAACATGATGTGTAACGCTCTAACAAATCAAACCGCAGCCCACAATTCTCAAAATCAGCTCGTAAATAACATTTTCTAGTCGTCCAAAAGGGTTTCCACTTGATTTGGATAAAGCAGGAATGTATATGATATATGTTGAGCCAGCCTTATTCCCCTGTCTGATAAGATATTACCTCATCGCTGCTCCTCATCGGGTACTTCTTGACCAATTGCCTGTAGTGCAAGTCTGTAGTATAAAATCCCCATTGTTGCCATACACGCTCTGCACATTGGTCACACATAGATTTAGGCCACAATTGATAATATTAACTGATTCTGCACCAAACATTTGACATTAACAAGCAGCTGAAGAAAAAGTTACACTGTAAACAAGGTCTTACATGAGAGCTATGAAAATTAGTATTTTCCTTATATCCATTCTTGATGATCGTTGATGTCTTACACGGCCTTCAGAACCATCATCTCCCTTCGTTGCATCCTTACGAGGTGGTGCAGTCACGGGTAGAGTTGGTAATGCACTTGACCAGAAAGGTAGTAAAGCACGTAGAACCTTGTGACGGAAAGGACCTTACATGTGAAAAGAAAAAAAAAAAAGAATCAGTTTCAGTCATCGCGACAATGCTATAGATTCATACAAAAGTGAAGTTCGTGTAATGGAAGGCAGACAAGAGAGGTAAGAACGATAAGGTTTTTCTCCAACCTCTTCTTGAGTACTTTTTACGATTCCCGTCTTCATCGTCCGCATAATATAGAGTCTCGGAGTTCTGCCTGTCCACAGCGGGTACTCCTTTCCGTGCAGCAGCAGCAGCGAGCTATATACGACATCAACAAATAGATAACATTGTGACAAATCATAGAGGGAAAACAGAGACTGCAACTATTTTTTGTGAAAAAACCAAGTTTTTAAAAGAATCTCTTACTCCAGGGCTTGAGCTTTTCATGTAATTCCCAGCAGAAGCAGGAACATCTATCTCAACTATCTCTGAAACCGCAGCTTTGGAATATTCTCCGTTTCCAGCTACTGAATAACCATCAGGCAGGTTATTCCCTTCTTGTGTATGAGAAGATGATGAAATATTAATTAATGCATCCGAAGCAAATGCAGGTGGTGGGCTACGAGATTCGGTGGATCGAGAAACTGGATGGTTCCCAAGTAAATTCTTCTCAAGACCAGTCTGCCAAATAGAGAACAGATAATTAAAATCCAACTAAACCAGTAATTCTTTCAGGCTGTGTGACAATACATACTGCCAAATCTCTGCGAATTTTATATGCTCTCACTGAGAGATGTCTAAGTGAGGAAAGGTATTAGTTTTAAGATTTTAACTTCAAGAAGAAAAGTTGGATAATCTGCAAAACAATTGAGCTAACAGATGAAACTAACCTGCGTAATTACTTCCCTTAACAGAGCATGAAGCCGAGATCCTGCATCTTTTACCATCTTAGGAGGCCATATCTGCATTTAATGATCATATGAGAACTATACTATGGAACTCTCCCAAGAACGAAACAACACTTCGAAGTAAGGTAAAACCAGGCTATACAAAATGTTTTTCAAGTAAAACATAAGGACAGAAAGGAATGGCAATCGGGATGGCTATTAGCTCAAACCCTCGTGAACCAAAATAATCAAGATAGCTACCTGCCTACCTCCAGTATATTACATCATAGAGGAAAGTATAACACACCAAAACATAGTAAGCAGCTAAAAGTCATCCGAAATTTGCTAGAAAAGAGTCAATAGAACATGAATTATTAATCATTAAAATTTGCTAATTTTAGTTACTTCCCCAAGATTTATCTGTCTAGGTGTAATTTTGATTGCTAGGCTTTCATCTGCTACATTACAAACAAGGGTTGCTACTGACTTGAAGAAGCTAACTAAACCAGGAAATCATGTACCACTACTGCCCGAAGAATCAAAGGATACAAAATTGCCTAAAACGTTAGGTCCAAAACAAGACACCCAAATATTCAAAAAAATGTACACCTGGTCTCCACATGCAAACAGTCTTTATCATGCTTCTATGGCCAGAAGGCCCAGAAAGCAAGAACAACACTGATCAAGTGCTCAATATTATTATAGAGAAACACAGGAAATCGCTCCATCTCAAATATTTATTTAAATCCATGTATCAATATAAGACACCAAAAAAAGAGCTCCAGCCTATACAGACACACAAGGATAAAAAAGCGATAGAAACATGAAGAACACAAAAGAACTTTTACTACTAAATTAATATGAAACAATAGGGCTTACAGGTGTGCTACATGATGGGCACACATAACCAGCAGGTGCAGTATGAGGAGGAAAACTCTTGATAAGCGAAACCAGACAACTTGTATGTATAGCATCTGATCCAAATAGAGGGTAAAGAAGGTTCCATTCATTTAGTTATCAAAATTCAGAAATAAAAATCCAATACAACAATGGTAAGAGTCAGATAACATACGCAAGCAACCCAACCGAGTGACTTGATGACCTTCCCCCTCATCAAATGTTGCTTGGCATTGACAACACTTTGGCTGGTCATATTCTCCATCTATCACCCATTCTGAATAAGTCCGGACCTATTGATTACAACATGATAAAAACATCTTTCAACAATGTCCCTCCATGTCTACCAAGAAGCAGCAAAAAGAAAAAGAGAAATTCTGAACATTGTTCAACTTAACCACTTGGAATCATATATCCAGATTATCCTTTAAAAATGCACGAAGATAACAATCAACAACTAAACCAAACCAAACACTTCTGTTTCCCAAAAGCAGGAATTTTTCCAAACAGTTGAAGATCTATTCTTCCCCATAATATTGCTATATATACTAGGATACTACGATACCACATTCCAAACAGCAAGAGTCTAATTCCTCTAGAAAACTATCAGCTCGTGGTAACAACAAGAAAATGATTTGATAAAACATACCACACAAACTTGATGCTCCGGGAAGCAAATGCATTCCCCGCAAACAGGGACCTTGTGAACAAAGCAATACAGCTTGGTAGCCTGACAAAAACAAACAAAGAGAAATTGGAAACATTAGCATTCACAAGATGAGCTCCGCAAGAGAATTACAAACAAAAACAAAATTTACAAACAACCAAATCGTTCATAATTTCCCCTACAACTACAAATCCAGATCAAAATTCATCAAATTAGGGGAAATTACCGAAACAAGATACATACATGCAAACAAATCGAAATTTATTTCAAATTAAAAAACTCAGATGCAAGATCAGAAATCCCTAACATTCACGATTTGACAAGAAAAGTCTCATAAATATCATCGAATGATAGCACTGAAGAATTTGAAATCAGTAAACGAACGATATAAATACATATTATGAACATACCTTTCTGCATTTGCAGACCACCATTGCAAACGAGAAAATCAGAATAAACAAGCCAGAGCTCAGAGAATTAGATCGCACTCGGAAATTGAAGCAAGCTTAGGGTCCCCGCTGGTTTAAGGATCAGACAGAAGAAGAAGAAAACGGAGAAATTGAGATCAAATATATGGAGAAACTGAGATTTCCAGAGACATTGCGGTATTCATAGATCAGATCAAGGACTCAGAAGAAACAGAGAGGATCCGAAATCGACGAATCAATCGAAGAAATTACTGAATCCGAAAATTGAAAACCTAGATTTGAAGATCAAGGATCGAAAGGAGAGTGAAGAAGATGAGAGAACGTACCAAAGCAGAAGAAGCCACGAACCGATTTTTCCCTTTGCTGGTTCCTGAAGCTCTCTTCTCTTTTTTTTTTATGCCCTATGAATATGATATTTACTGCATTCACTCTCTTTTTGTTTTATTTAACACAAAAAATCAAATTGTTACAAACTTACAATAATGGTATATTTTTTATATATAAAAGTAAATACCAAAATTAGTGAAAATATTATACTTGTGTCTCTTAAATTTGTTGACAGAGGAATGACTTATGATGAACAATTTCGTTTTTTTTTTTTAGCATCTGCAAACTTTCGTTAGATTGTGAACGGATAATACAAAGATTCAACCAACCATGATGGTGGTCTTTCATTCACCACTATCATGCTTGGTTAACTCTTTGTATGAACAATTTCGTTTATATAAAAAATGAAAGTTATTGTGTATGCATAATGTATTTTATCGAATTGACAAAAAAATGTATTTTATCGAGAGTTACCTTTCAAATTGTTACTTTTTTATGAAGCGTTAAAACCGAAATGCACATTTTAACAATTTTAGTGATGAATTTGGCACAACAATATTGACTGGAAATTGATACAGAGATCGGGATTGAGATCACATACTGAAATCACCCATAAACCATCGTTCAAGTGCCCTTCTGCTTGATTTCTCAAAGCTTTCTTTCTCTAAAATATTTTTTCTCAGAAGAGATTCCCTCCTAAACATAGGTAATAACAGTATTGAACTCAAACTATATATCAATTATTACCAAATTAATTACTTTCTTCTTCCAAATATATTTACAAAATCTAAAAACCATATTCTTCAAATAACATGATTTTAATTCAATTTCAAAATAATTATTGAATTTTAATTATCTTTAATAATTTGTTACAAATAACTAAACTAACAACATGTAGGTTTACTAGAGTTTTAAATCTCTGAAAATTGTAAATTCTCTAACCCCTATACCCTAACTATATGTATTGAATTGAAGGTGATCTTATCATATATATTTGACCAAAAAAAAGGTACAAAGAGTTTTCCTAGTATCCCATATTTTAGTATCCCAAAGAAAGTTGTAGAAAGTAATATAATGTTATTGGTTATGCACTTATAAGCTTCACTTGGACTGAGTAAAATACAAACTATGTTCCCCTGTTTTTTTTTTTTAATGTGTGACTGAATCTCATAAGTCATAACATAACATAACAATAAATGGATCAAACTTGTAAATGTTCATGTGAAAGAATGAGAGTAACGAATTATCGTGAACGCATATGTTTTTGTTGTTGGTGGTGTTGTTTCCTAAGAGCAGTAAAATGAGCAACAATCTGATCATAGTCAGGAAGCTTAGGATGAACATGCATAGCTTTCTTCAAACTTCTTTCGCCTTCTTCGCTTTCCTTTTGATCCGGCAACATTGTAAACACGTTGTACACTATATGGAAACATTTACCACCACACTCTTTCTTTTGACGACTTCTCTTTCCCTTGTAGTAGTACCTCCAACAATCCACGTCTTTCGCGATTGGACTGCTTGATGATGATCTTGAGTTTCTCCTTGACCTCTTTCTCTCTTTTTTCTCTTCTTCAGTCTCTATGAATCTGAATACACTTTGATCTTTTTCCACCACTTGTTCCTCTATGCAATCATCCTCATCACTTGATGCTTTACTACGACTTTGTTGCGCTTGTTTTTCCTCTGTATCCGCATCCGTGAGAGTAAACTTATACACTTCTGTTTCGCTATCAGCCTTTTGTGACGCACACGGCGGCTGAGCAGAATCGGTACCCATGACTTCTTTCTCTCCTTCTACATACTCGCTTTCTTTTACCTACACACACACACACACCAAAGAAGAACCATATCACATACTCACATCACATTAAGAAGCTTATAAGATTGATTTTCATAATGATGCAAAGAGTAACCTGTTTGTGAAATTCTGGAGTATATTCGAGCGCCAAAACTTCTAAACGAAGATTGTACTCTTCCGCTATTTCACCTAATAGTTTGGACTTGGCATCATCCGATACTGAGATTATGGAGAGTTTCTCTATAACCTACATTTGAGTATATATATGCTATGTTAGATTTAGAGGTCAAAGATGTACTCTTTCTTGAACCTTAAGGAAGACTAAACAAGTTGCTTGAATCATAAGAAACAGAACTGAATAAAACAAAACCAAGAAATGAAGACGAAAGAGATGTGCACACAGGAACCTGAAGGTTGACACGATTACAAGGCAGAAGATTAAGAGCCGTGTCCACAAAGTGTTTCCCATAACGATCACCAAAAAGAATCCTCAAGGCACGTAGCTCAGGCAAGTCTCCACATCTAGCAGAGGCAAAGACAAGTGTTGAAACAGCTTCGTTGATGCCATCAGGAAGGTCTCTATGTCTTCGAATGTAAGAGAGGTTGAAGAGGACAATGTCGGAGAAGTGAAGCAACAAGTGGTAGAGAGACATTAAGTTCTCATCAAGGAAGAGTTGTTGAGCACGATGAAGAGCACGGTCTCGTTCACCAATACGTAGTAACTGAGCTATATCGTTTCGTAAATGTGAAGAAATGGCGTATTTCTTGTTCGTGAGTAGCTTTAGACGACATTGAAGCTGTTTCACTACACTCTTACACTTGGAGGTTTTTCTCCATCCGAACAAAAAACAAAGCATTGTATCGTGTTCTGTTGGGTTGTATCTGAAACTTCAAAGATGAATTTGCTCATAATGAGTGAAAACAGAGGATTTGAGAGTTTGTAGGAGAAAGTGGGGTTTGATGATTGTGGGGAAGTGGGCCGGTTATTTTTAATTTATCAAAGATTTTAAAAAAATTATAACATCGTGTAATTCAATTATGATCGTTTTTTTTCATTTTCTGAGTTATTAAAATGATTTAAATTCACTTTTTGTCCTTTATATTTTTTCTTGAATACAATTAAAAATGTAACTAAATTTTGGTCTAAGTTTTTTTTTTTGGTGGGCATTTAACTTTTACAAAATATAATTTAACTCTTGATATTTGAGTGAGATACTGAGATGATAATTAATATCATTTAGAAACTTAATAAATCTCATTGGCTTTCAATGGAACTATATTAAAAAAAAAAAAAAAAAAGAACACAAATGTCCCAAGCTTTCTTCACTAACACATCTCGAGAGACAAAAGCACGAGAAGTAAAGAAAAAGAGAGCTCTTTAATGTTCAAAGTTGGGGTAAAGGAGGAGCCTCGCCAAATTTAAGAATGTAAGCAGCTTGGTGAATTGGTCTCAGCTGCAATATAATCTGAGCATCAAGATACGCTTCGCAGCAGAAGCACCATACCGACAAGTCACTGTTCTTCCACAGACAGATATGAGCATCAGTCGCCGTTAAAATAACAAGAATGAACGAGCATATGTAATGAAAAAAATGTACCTATAGCTGAGTGCAAGGCAGTGACCGGTTTGTTGATGATGCATCAACATATGCCTGTTCACGAAACGGCTGCATAGAACCTCTTTACAACAAAGGCATAACCAGTTCTCTACCGGGTTTTGGCACCTTATATCGTACACAACAATGATCTCAAAATCAATATACTGTCAACACAACAAAGAAAACAGCTTTGATGCACAGTGCTCGACATTGTTTCCTTAGATTTCTTTTTTTTTTTTTTTTTTTCAGAATCACTAAACACTTCCTACGGTACAAGTGGACATTGTATAGAAGCAAGATAAATATGGTATCATCGGTACAATGATGAATGTCTTTTAACCTACCTATTGCCAAGTTTTGATCCTACTCAATCATATAGAAAGAACACCCCCTACTCAATCGTATAGAATGACGATGAACCAATTCTTACATTCTACCCTCGACTGTAGAGGGACAATGCCAAACTGATTCTAAGTTTAGTAAACACAATAATGATATCAAAATCAATATACTGCAAACAAACAATCACAAGAGCTTTGGTGCAGCGCTTGAGTTCGTTCCGTAGAATTCAGAATTACTAAACACACTACTATGTGGCACGAGTATCTAATTCTATCTTCAACTTCAACAAAAATCACAAAGGAGAAGAGCCAAATTCATACATTTTCAGCCTAGTACTTGTTCATGCTACAATTAAAATGAATCAATCTAAAACAATGATGTCAAAACCAACAAAACAATCACAGGCACGAGCTTTGGTGCCAATACTTGAGATTGTTTCTTTAAAATTCATAATCACTAAACAACAATCACAAAGCAGAAGAGTCAAATCATCTACTCCAAAAAAAAGAGACCTAGAAATCAAAATTACCTTGAACAAGGAGTATCAGGAGTTGGTAAGTGAAGTAAATCGGGAGAGAGAGTGTTCAAGTGATCGCAAGATGTACGAGCTTCGACCCAACCCGACCCGGCTCCGAGTATCCAGTCTTGTGTTTCATCTGCAACTTCTTCCTGTGACAGAGTTTTGGTTTAGAAAATAGTGATAGAGATGAGAGACGATATCGGAAAAGAGAGGACGGTTTTTAGGTTACCGGCGGAGAAGAGGAGGAGGACGTTGCTTTGTCCGCCATGGATATTGAAGCGTCGCCGAGAAACCCCTAAACGCAGCGTTTAGTAAAAAAACCGAATGATCTGTGGTTGCGTTTTGACTTTTTTGACTAGCTATTATTATTTTTATACAAGTAGTGGAGATTTAGGAAAAAGTGTATTAAAAAGACTACTACTAATAATTCATTTTCTTGAAAAAATTAGGAAAAACTACAAAATCTACCACTTATTTCCAATTTCTTTCAAAATCTACCACATTCCTTCCCTTCTTTCAACTCATACCACATTTCGATGTAGAGTTACCATTTTGCCCTCCCTTTTTATCTTCCCTTTTATCTTTCCTCCCTAATTATTTCCCCTCCCTATTTATCTCTCCTCCCTATTTATCTTCCCTACAACATTAGCTTCCCTATTTATCTCTATCTCCCTCGAAACACGTGCACTTTAACCAAGAAACATTATATCTCCTGAGACTAAACAATTAACTTTCGTTTTTGTCTCCAGATCTTGTCCCCGATTGGAAATTCTCTGTTGCGTCTAGATTTTGTCCCCGATTTCATCATCTTCCTCTATTATCATGAATTCCACATCTTGTCCACCAATTGTTCTCATTTAAGTGTTTCGAATTTTATTTAGATTTTTCTCCATCTATTTTGGTCCACAGATTAGTTGAGCATTATTGTCTTCACCTACCCGGATTATTGAATTTTTTTCCTTCTATTGCAAAATAACAAAAAGATCCAGTTGTCCCCGAGTACTATTACTCATTCTATTACTCATTCGATATGAACTTGTCCCCGGTCTGATTCTATTACCCATTCGATCTGAACTTGTCCTCGATCTATATCTATTACCCATTCGATCTGAAATTTTCCCCGATCTAATTCTCTTACTCATTCGATCTGAACTTGTCCCTGATATAACATATTCGATCTGATTCTCTTACTCATTTGATCTGAACTTGTCTCTGATCTAATTTTATTACCCATTCCATCTGAATTCGATATGAACTTGTCCCCGATCTAATTCTATTACTCATTCGATATGAACTTGTCCCCGATCTAATTCTATTACCCATTCGATCTGAACTTGTCCTCGATCTAATTATATCACCCATTCGATCTGAATTTGTCCCTGATCTAATTATATTACTCATTAGATCTGAATTTGTCCCTGATATAACATATTATTTAAATAACCGTGCAGCATTTATTGCAGACCTGCTCCTTCTTTGGAAGCGCCAGACAAAACTGTCTTTGTCTCTGACACAGACTCTGTCCCTGACACAGACTCTGTCCCAATCAGGGGTATTTTGGTCCAGCATTCCACATGTGCTATTGAAATATGGTAGATTTTGAAAGTTTTTTGAGATTGTGGTAGATTTTGAATGTCAGTTGTTGAAATGTGGTAGATTTTGCAATATTCCCAAAAAATTACTAACAAATTCACGTTTTCAAAATAAAAAAATCTAGGGATTTGGGAACCAACTAATTTTTATCCACTCAATTTAAATTGGGAGAGTTACTAGATTAACCCAAATTTTGAGTTTAATTACTAAATTGACTCACAAATAATTTGGGTTAAATGAGTTATTTTCATGCCTAAAATACCCTTGTCTCATGTGTAAAAAATTAAAAAAAAATACAAAAATACCCTTCATAAAAAATTCCAGCAATTTTAGAAAAATCTGCTATCTACTTATGACAGATCTATACTATTAGTTGGGAATCATTAAAACATAAGTAACCCTATTTTGGTAGAATATTTACAAAAAATGCCATTGAAAATTTGAGTATAAAGAAACAAAAAAAATTCACGTGGAAGGGTAAAAAAAAAATTTCCCATTTTAAGAAACACGCAGATCTATATTTGCTGAGTTGGATGATCCGAATAACAGTCCTTCTCAATATTAATGGGTTGGATGACATTTTAGATGGGCTTCATATTTGACAAATGGGCTTCGCCGACAATCACAACCTCACAATTAATCCCAATATTGTTTGAGATACTCTGGATATTAATGACACATAAACAAAATGGTTAGTTATCATTCAAAAAGATTTCTATAACAAACAAAATAATTCAATATCCATAACTACATAAATTTCAACAGATTTCCATAACAAACAAATCCTCGACAATCTTTTTAGCCCAATTTATCATAATCACGATTTCTCAATTTATAACTAAACAAATTATTTATCTTAACAAACAAATTCAATTACCAAACTCTATCAAAAACTAGATATTGAGATATGTTTAAATCGAGAATATACCCTAAAATTCGAGCATCTACCTTATACGGTTGTTGATTTAATTCTCTAAACCCTAAAATCTGCTTACCTCCCTCAATTCATATAAATAGACGCCTAATGTGAAAGTTCAGAAACACACTAACCTTTCATAAAAGCATTCTTCACTTTTTACAATTTCGTAACCATGGCTCAAAATCACGGTATCACCACCCTTGCTGATGTGAGACCTTTCAAGACGAATTGAAAGATCCAAGTGAAAATTGTCCATTCCTGGACACAGTACATGCAATTCACTGGTGAAACAACAGAAATGATCCTTGCAGATCAGGCTGTAAGTATAGATTATGTGCTTCATTATATCTTAAGATTCTTTACAAATTACAATAATAATAACTATGTTGTTATCTTCTATATAGGGTACTTTGATACATGCTACTATTTATTTTATTATATAACACGTTTTTATTATGACAAATGTTGCATCTTTTAGTAAATACACTTTTCTGCATAATGTATAATTAATCAAACTGAAAATAAATGTGTGTAATATTGTTTATTCTAAAGATTATTCTAAAGATTGATATTTTCACTATTAATTACATAAAACAAAACAATACATTTAAATTACAACTTTATGTAAATCCTATCGATTCAAAATAACAATCCGCACGTACGTGCGGGTCCGGATCTAGTTAATTTATAAACTGCAGACTTATTTGTCTGTAACAGAATTTTTAGAATATGGTTACGACAGACTTACCAAATTTTAGCAGATTTGTTTTTGTTGACAGATTTTTTTTCATTCAACCACAGACTTTAACAATTTGTGACAGACTTATTGTAATGTCTGACTGATTTAATTTGTAAGAAGCGGCATATTTATTATTTTCGAAAAAAAAACTGTCATGTTATAACAGATTTGCTGATTAAAAATTAATAACTAGATTGACGTCTAATGGTAGCAGATTTGTTATATGTTATGACAGATTTTTATAATGTTACCATAAATCTGTCGTGTTACAACATATTTGTTTTTCAAAATATAATCTTTTATGTTATGACAGTTTAAATTATATTACCACAAATCTGTCGTTTGATGGCAGATTTGTTAAAGTATAAAAAAAAAATGCTCGAATGACCTTTATAATTTTGTATGTTACGACAGATTTGTAATTATGAACCTCTTTGATAACAGTATTTTTTTTTTTTGGCAGATTTTTTTGCTATAATAATATTTACAGTGGTGACAGTTTTTTTCCTTGTAATGACAGACTTATTAGAGTAGTTACCATATTTACCACTAAAACATTAAATGTCGACATCTAGGGTTTTTGTAAAAAAAAAAACGTGGCCTCCTTAGTTTTTGTGAAAAAAACGTGGCCTCATGAGAGGAAAATCTGATTTGGGGAAAATAAAATGACATAAATCGAGTTTGTGTTTGCTTTAGTTGTTTTATTTCTTAATTTTTCTGTTTTTTTTTAATATTCGGAAATCAAATAATTTTTTTTTTGTGAATAGAAATGTTGTAGAAATCTTGATTAAGATTAATTGGTCTTTTTACACAAAATTTGGGTTAGTCTAGTTATCCATCACTAATGAGAGTCATTTTAGTTATTAGTGCCAAGTTTTGAGTCAATCTGGGTAATTTTCACTAATTTTGTTGAGTTTATTTATCAAAAAGAATCAATTACCGGATTGGACTTTATTTCGGTATAAATTATCGGATCCGGTTCATTTGTCTATACTTGCTGATTTAAAAAAAATTTCTTATATCGAAATATCTTTTTTTACCCTTACACCCAGTGACGAGAAGCTTTGATGACGTTTCGATTTAGACTATTAGTTCTCTGTGACAACGAGTCAACAACGATTTGTGGAGATGATGGTGACGATGATGAAAGTCGGAGAACGAAATTGTGAAAACGATGATAAATCCGGTGATCGAGATGGTGGTGACGATGATAAGATTCGGTGACGATGAGGAGACGACACGCAGAAGTCGATACTGGAAATTAGATGGTTGGGATGATGAGATCCGGTGACAATAGTGGTTTGCACGGTGGTGAGAAGCAAGTAGAAGAAGAAGATGATGGTAAGTTGATGATAAGATCGGGAACATGTAATTTACATATTTGGTTTAGATTTGAAGATGAATGGAAAGTTTTGATTCAATTAATGTTTGTGATTAGACTCCTTGGGTTTACTAGATATTATCCCCCTTAGGGTTTAGTTTCCTTTAATTCCATTGAATTCATCAGATCGAAGATAGAATTGGCGCCGGCGGAAGAGAGATTTTTTATTTTGGAGGTGAAAGAGTTGGTGCTAAAAGTGATGGAAACGGTATTGATGGAGCACACGGTGGTGAGAAGCAAGGATTAAGGCCGTGAAAGCCAGTATTGTGGTTGCGAGAGGAAGCAAACGTTTTGGTCGGTGGAGGAAACGTGGTGGTGGTCAGGAGGATAAAATTCTCATCGGCCCCCTGTGCTCGAATCAATTTCTACTTAGCCCCCCTTATAAGAAACAAGAGTTTAATTGTTTAATTTAATTCGGAAAAATAGTAAATGACCAAAAAAAATATGGGCTTTTCGACATATTTACGGACCCAACCTAATTTTAGATCTAGATCCATATTTGTTGGGTCGGGGTTCGGATCTTTTAATTCCCAAATCTAACTTCCGAACCCTAACCCTAATTTTCTATCTGTTTCTCCTTTTCTCTATCGAAAAAAATCCCCGACGAGATACCCGACGAGACTCCGCCGTTCTTCTTTGAGAGAAATCTTCTCTCATCGCCGATTTAACTCCTATTCTTCCCTCTTCTCTCGTTCGCCGACAAAGTATCCGCCGACAGATCTACTTTTCTTTTCTCGCCGATCCAAAACCAAATCGTCCCTCTCTTTGTAAGATTTATTTTCAAGAAATCAGGTTTCTTTTGTTTGAGTGTGTTGGGTTTTGATTTATGGATGGATTGTGTTGGGTTTTGAGGATTTTGATTTGTGGATCGATTTTCAAATTTCAATTTGTCTTGTTTTCGGATTTGAATTTTGGGTAATCTTCCTTTGAATTTGTCCAAATGTTCGATCTTGAATTTCTCTATATATTTCAGATTTGAATTTTTTTCCTTTAGATAGATACAAATAGTGTGTTTCGGATTTTTTAAAATTTGTTGAAAACAAACTTTATCTCTTGAGATTATGTGAGTTTGTGTTTGTGTAAGTAGATAGATAATGAGATTATGTGAGTTTGTGTTTAGATTGCTTGTTTATCTGCTTGGTTTAAACAATGAGAGTTTCATAGTGACCAAAAACCATCCATGTTATGTAGGTATAATTTGAGATTGCTTTTGAATGTTTGATATTGAATTTGTAATTGTTGTTGCAGGTAGTAATTTACAATGGCTATTACCAGAGAAGGAGCTTGTAGTTCTAGAAGTGAATAATCTGCCGAGCTTAGAAGTCCCAAAAGACAAGAGCAATCAGATCCAAAGCATTCAGAGATAGCAGCGTCAGAGTTGGAGCTGCAACGTCGGAGCTGCAACGTCGGAGCTGCTAAAGAACGTCGGAACTGTTGAAGAAGAAGAAGAAGAAGAAGAAGAAGAAGAAGAAGAAGAAGAAGAAGAAGAAGAAGTAGTGACCAAAAACCATCCATGTTATGTAGGTATAATTTGAGATTGCTTTTGAATGTTTGATATTGAATTTGTAATTGTTGTTGCAGGTAGTAATTTACAATGGCTATTACCAGAGAAGGAGCTTGTAGTTCTAGAAGTGAATAATCTGCCGAGCTTAGAAGTCCCAAAACACAAGAGCAATCAGATCCAAAGCATTCAGAGATAGCAGCGTCAGAGTTGGAGCTGCAACGTCGGAGCTGCAACGTCGGAGCTGCTAAAGAACGTCGGAACTGTTGAAGAAGAAGAAGAAGAAGAAGAAGAAGAGAAAAAAAGTCTCTTAGGGTTTAGTGTCGTAAAAGGAGAGACATTTGGTGGGTTTAGATTTTAATGAGAGAAGAGAGAGAAAGTATGTGATTGATTGAATAAAGAATGTGTTGGTATTTAATTAAATGTATAATTAAAGGATAAGGGGTAGAGTTGGTTTATGAAAAAATTGGGAAGGATAGGGGGTAGAGAGAATAAAGAGGGGTTTTTCAAAAATTGTTCTCCCCAAAGGGGCTAGAGAGATTTAAATCTTGGTCGGGAAAAGAGAATGAGGGAGAAGATACAGATGGTAAGGGTAAATTCGTAATTTCTTTTATCAAGAAATGCCTAAAAACAAAGCCCCGACATTTGTCCCTTATCTCAAATTTTTGGCCCAACAAATGCCCAATTCAGTAATAACCCCTTATCAAAAATGGCGACAAGGAATTTTTATTGAAAAGTGAAACTTGTAAAGAGATCCTTATTCGTTATAAGTATTTTTTTTGTGTATCAACAAAAAAAATTAATTAGTATCTGTCTTCCAAACCATTGTTTCAGATATTACAGGCTTTAATGGAGAGCGGGATAAAGGTGGTTCATTAGTGTTTGGAAAATACGTATCTAATGTAAAGGAAATTCTAGGTGCGTTTCATAATTAATAACAATAAAATAATTCAGAAAATGCTTGCGGTCTAAAAATGTAAAGGGAATTGTCGGTCTGCATGTGATCTGCCTTATCTAACATATAAAGGAAATTCTAGGTGTGTTTCATAAATTAAAAACAATAAAATAATTCAGAAACGCTTGTGGTCTAAAAATGTAAAGGGAATTGTTGGTCTGCATGTGATCTACCTTATCTAGCATATATGCACTGGTTCAAGTGTATAACGTGCGGATCTATTATATTATTTGTTTTTTTATAATTTGAAAAACTAAAAATACATTTAACTATACTTTTCTTTGTAAATAAAAATATTAAATAAAGGTTGTATACATATTCTTTATAGAATTATTTTTAGAATCAAATTATATGATACCGAAAATAAACAAATATTCTTATTATAGTATAAATAAATTATTAAATTCTAAGTTGTATTTGTTTTATTAATATTGTTTGGCTTGTTTAGTGTTTAAGATTGTATAATTGTATTTTAATTGTTAATTCTAGAATTTCACCCGTGGTATACCGTCTCATATTAATATCGACCTAAACCCGTTCCACAATATAACCCCGTCCGTGAAATTAAATATCATTTTGTTATTTTTTTTAATAGTACTTTTATTTAAAAGATAATTCGAGTCAATTTAAAGTTTGCTTTGAAATAGTTCCAATAATATATAAATTTAATTTTTGTAGAGTTCAAATATAATTAATATTATAAACTATTTGTAGAATATAAATATTTATACTATTAAGCTAGATGTATTCACTTCACTATTAAAAAGTACAAAATTATGTAAATTTAATTTAGAGGGATTAAAATTATATGCATTGTTAAACTTAACATAGTATTATATCTAAAAATAATACGGTAAAAATGTTTACAATATACATTAGTAACAATGTGTAATATATATGTGGCATTACTACATAGTTTATAAAGAAATAGTTTTGACAACAATGGGTCCTATTGTCAATAGTAAACAAAATGCAAAAAATAATGAGGTTTTGTAATTTGTGACGTTTGTGTTTAGGAAGAATACGTTTTTGTGAAATAAAAAAAAAAGACAATGTTTTGGTAAAGTTAAGGAAAGGTTTAGTCTTCTTGACCAGAACCAAAAAAATAAAATAACAGATCTCACAAAATTGGTCGATCCCTTTCCATAGTCTTTTTCCAATTCTTGTTCAATTTTCCGATTATACAACGATGATCGATTACTATCTCATAACACAGATCTCAATCTCAGAACACATAAAAATGAAGACATGGATTACAATCACGGTAAACCCGAAGGTAAGAGAAATCGATTCTTGAACATCAAATTCAGAATTTAATTGTCTATCATGGTTAATTTTGAATCAAATTTCTCTATGAACCTTAAAAAGATTTGTTTCTAATTCTGAGTCTATTTGCCAAAATTTAAGGTTTGAATGTATGATGTTGGTTTATTATCTGTTATGTACTTAATGAATCATCCTATAATGTTTTTGTGGATCCATTACTGGTAGAACATTATTGCGTTGATCATTTTTTTGATGATATGATTCTTTTTATTCTGGTCATGATGTGTACCCGAATTCTTATTTCCAATTTGTTTAAAACATTGAAGATTATAGGGCAAGGAAGCATAATCTCCATAGAAGATGAAAGGATTAAAAGTTTAACAAATCAAGAGTTGTAGATTTGCAATGTAATAAAGACTAAGTGATGTACACAAACACAAAGATAAGATATCAATTGTCTATCAAACATATATGATTATAATGTTGTAATATAGGTGACTAACATGTCTTTTGTTTCATAGGTTAAACATAATCTTCAAATATGAAAGTCAAGTGGCTTGAGCAGGCAGGAGTCATCTGTAAACATAAGATACATTCTCAAAAAGGTCAGTGGAGATAGGAGAGACTAAACTGGTTAAAATTACAATCAAGCATGTGATTTTTGAAAATTACAACACGACAGCCAACTAACAAATATAAAGTAATCTTACACTCATAGACGTAATCTCAAAGACGTGTTTATCGTGTCTTGTATGTTTAGATCTTGGAAATGAGAGTGTATTTATAGTGTTTTGATAAGTTGCTAGAGTTTTAGGTTAGAGAATATATAAAATCTTGGTGAGCAAGTATACTATATCTTTGAAAATCTTAGAATCGGAAATATATAGAATATGCTACATAGATGCTATACAAAATAAGGATAAAATCTTTTAGTTACAACACATTCCCAATTCATTTCGTGGGATTTAATGTAGAAATAATATTGTTCATTTTATTTAGGAAATAAATGTGATTTGCAACAAAATCTTTACCATTTTAATAGGAAACAATGAGATTATCAAATCTTGGTTTGTTACCACGATATTTGCGATTGATCTCGTCATATTAAATGTTGTTTGGATTAAATGTAGGGATTTTCAACTAAGGAAGGTTCTGATTCACAAAAATTCAGGCCAAAATAACAAATAAGGAAGGATCCGAATCAAAGATTTCCGGGTCAAAATCAATTAAAACCTGACCCGATTGGAAGGAGCAAATATGTACTTCAAAAATGTTAAGTAGATTGACAGGAATTTGGTAAAAAAGGAAAATTTGTCCGGTTTTGAAGAATAAGCCTTTGCCGTTCAAAGATTTGTTGGATCAGATTTATGGTCAACATGACGTCGATCAAGACGAACGTTATTCTCCGTTTACTCTTGGCGTACATCTCCAGGAGCCAAACTCTGCTTTAGTAAACACGGATGACATGGTAATACCACAAACACAAGAGGATCAAAGTACGGAACCATCTTTAGATGTCACTAATTTGGTTGCTGCTACTAATCAAGTACGAGAAACATCAACTCAGAAGATGTCTAGTCGTCGTCCTCCAAGAAGAAGAACTCATTTTGAAACGCAAGTTGAGAGTGGGTTTCAACGTGTAATAGATACCCGTGAAGATTTACTACAAGAACTACGTTCACGAAAGATTCAAAAGCTATCATATGGTGATGCTACGGCGGTTCTAGAAAAATTGCCTATTGAACAACTTGGAACATTTTGGTGGACGGCGAACAAGTTGTTAAAAAAGGATGCTGACATTCGTGAAGCCTTTATAAAATTGGAGAGTGAAGAAATTAAGATCATGTATATGGAGAGTTTAGTTGGCATCGATAGATACGGATATCCATGCAACAACATCAACCTGCAATTGACAACTAACTTTGTGGAAAATAGCCAGCATTTAGATTCAAATGTTTCTGTGGAAAAGAACAAGCATTTGGTTTTAGTATGTCTCCTCATATCACAGATGATATCGCAAGCCACCATCTCTCCCAAGATTTTGGAAATAATTCAGAAGGGTCTATGGCTATGAAGACTAATTTTACGGCCTTACATGGGATGAGTTCTTCTGAATTAGGAAAACCAACGACTAAGTCTGTTGATTAGATATTTTATTTTGATCTTTCTAGGTTTTATCTTTGGTTTTTTTTTTCTTTTGGTAGGAAAACATCTATTTTTTGTTAGCTTTCTATGCTTTATTTTTTCCTTTTGATCTTGTTAAACTACTGGTTTGCTTAAGCTTTGATTGATTTAAGTTTATTTATTTGAAGTTTCTTAAGTGCTGTTTTCTTATGTTTGTCTTTTGTCGTACACGTATAAGTAGAATATGAAAATTTGGTTTAATATTATTATACTAACAAATTGACAAAAATATTTGCAGGAACTTCGTATTCTAGAGTTACGTTTACGTGGAATTCACAATTTGACTGATGAAGAGTTAGCGGAATTGATGTTATTGGAGGAAGAAGAATTTATGCAGAACTACATGGAACCAATCATAGACTACTATGAAAGGTACTTTTCGAGAAAACCCATGAACCAGAGTGGGGAAATGGTTGGAGAATCATACAAGGACAAATCTACAATAATGACAACTCATGCCACACTCTTATACGCATGAGTTCAAAAGCATTCACTAGTTTATGTGAAGTTCTTCATAAAAAATACGGATTACAAGAGTCGAAGAACATCAAGATCGATGAAAGTGTCGCAATTTTCTTAATTCTTTGTGCCCATAATGACACCCAACGTGACATTGGTTTAAGATTTGGCCATGCTCAAGAGACTATATGTAGATAGTTCTATCTTGTTTTGGAAGCGATAGTGAAGCTGGCGCTAGACTATTTACGGCCAAGAACAACACGTGAGCTTGAAGCAATATCTAAAAGTTTAGAAGGAGATAAGCGATACTGGCCTTATTTTAGTGGATGTATTGGAGCACTTGATGAAATGCATATACCAGTTATGGTAACTCCAGGTCGAGACGGACTACGATTTATGAACCGAAAAGGAAGACCCAGTCTTAATGTTTTGGCTATGTGTGATATAGATATGCTTTTCACATATTGTTTTGTGGGGATGGCAGGGTCAGCACATGATTCACGAGTGTTGGCAACAGCTATACGAGAAGATCCAATGTTTCCTAAACCTCCTGATGATAAATATTATCTTGTAGATTCTGGATATGCCAATAAACGAGGATACTTAGCTCCATATAGAAAAGAAAGGAACGAAGGTACACGGTATCATCTACAAGAATTTTTAAATGGTGAACCCCCCAAGAATAGTAAGGAAATGTTTAACAGGTGGCACTCGTCTTTGCGTTCTGTTATTGAACGTACAATTGGTGTCTGGAAGAAGAAATGGAGAGTTTTAAATGAATTTCCAAAGTATGATATTCCAACACAGAGGAAAGTTATATTTGCAACAATGGGGCTGCACAATTTTATTCGTTGGAATAAAATTAAGGATAACGATTTTGAAGAAGTTGAAAGGGGATATGATGTTATTCATATGCATCAAAATCAAAACAATCATTTAGATGATGAAGATGATGTTGTGGATGAAGAACCGTCTGAAGGAGTCTATATGAAAATTGTTCGAGATCAAATTGCCGAGCAAATGTGGTCTGCATAGAGACGTGGTTCTCAACGTCTATAGCTGCTTATCTTTTATAATTACCATATTAGTTTCACGTAGTTGTATTAGTTTTTTTATATTTTTTCTCAACGTCCATATTGGTTTAATATTTAATTTAGAAAATATTTTATTTATTTTTTAATTTTTGTTACTATTTGTTCTATGTTTTGGACTTTGGTTATCATTTACAGTAACATTTGTTCTATTTTTCCTCTACACCCATTCCTCTTCATTCCTATTTTATCATTTTTTCTTTTCCTGTTTGTTCTTTTTTAGTCATGTTCCTCTTCATTCCTTGTATTCCTTTATAAGTCACCAATCGGACCCTAAATCTATCTTGTAATAAAGATTCTCTGTATCATCAAACAGACCAAAAGACAAAAGTCAAAGAAATTACAGTTGATTCATATAATCTGACGTGATGTTGAAAAATAACCTAAGTAAAACCATTAATTTAATCATGTTTGTAAAAAAAAAAATTGTTCATCAAGAAACAGATACCCTCCTAGTCAAGTTTCTCGAAGGCGTCGCGGTTTTCGTTGTTTCTTCAGCAGCGTTCATAGATCCAAGACTTTCCGACGAGTCCGACCCACCACCTCCTCCTCCATTGTTCTTCTCTCCTCTTTCTTTGCTCTGCACCTGCAACTTCTTCCCAAATATCTTCTTTGACATTATCAAGCTTCTGATTTTGCTTATCGCCGTGACCCCTGCTCTGTCCATGCTCTTCCTCCCACTCTCTTCCTGCAGCTTCAGCGCCGCTATCTCACTCTTCAATGCTCTCATCTCCTCTTCCGTTGCAACAGCTTCCCATTCGTCTTCCATAACTGTTGGCACTGATCTTGAGCTCCCATAGGTCCCGCAGCTGCGTAGTTCCCTTCCCATACCTCGAGGCAAGTCAGGTGTGCTGCTTCCAGAAGAAGCAGCCGCTCTCACTTGCTCAAAGAAGAGTACTTGGACCACCACTCGTAACGGGAGCCTGTCGTTTTGCACAGCATGCATACACGCTTCTACCGATAGTTTTCGGCAATCCATAAGTTTGCACATCCTTTTCTTTTCTCCCTTTGTGATCCCTGGATGTTCCTGTGTTTATAATCCAATATCAGGAAACATAATTCGACACTACAAAGAAGATGCGAAAAACAGAGTTATAGATTATTTTTGGTACCTTTAAGAACATGTCAATAGCGCGGTAGAGTGCATCATGTGCGGGTCTGGGGATGCTAGTAACAATCTCAGCAAGATCGATGAATTTAGATGCAGGAAGATTTGGATCTTTTGCAATTTCAGTAAGGTAGCTATCTATCAGTTTTGCCACCATCAGCTTTGAAGCTTCAGACAAAATCCCGGGTAATTTCCTTACCTCCTGAACTTCGAACCCATCGTCATCATCTTGAATCTCTATCTCACTGTTTTGATCTCTTCTCATGAACTCCATAACTATCTTCTGCACTAAGTCTACATCGTACAATGTTTCACTTCCTTGATGTGATTTTATCAAGAGTTCAGCCATAGAAGCTTCCTCCAGTTGCTGTCCTATTCTTCTTACAAGTTGTTCCTTAACCACCTCTCCAGAGTTCACCATAGTCACTGCTTTCAACAGTTTAAGCAAGAAACCACACGAGACACTGTTTTTCTCAGTTGGCAGCAACCAAACAAGTGTCTCAATGACTGTCTTATGCTTCAACAAATCTCCTTGCTCCATCACGCCCTTGTTAAAACCTGATAATCTTCTATAACCATAAGCTTTCAAAGCTTCTCCAATCACTTCTCCACCGATTATACATTTGGTTTTGATGTTCATTATAACCCGTTTGTAATAATCAATCTCTAGTTCGCACAAATCCTCCACCCACCAATCATGTGGAACATCTCGAGCCTTAATTGGATCCGCCCCGTTGTTTTCTTCAGCTAGTTTCTTTTTGTTGTAAGTATATGACCACTCGACGTGAGAAAGATCGACACAGGCCTTAGTGGCTATGGCATCAATGCAAAGGCTAACCAATTTGAGATCCTCGGAGAGTGGTAAGAACGGTTTGGTGGTCTGAAGGACAATGATGGAGTCTTTCCAGCTACGGAAGAGACTTGAGCTTAGGAACACATCAATCTTGTAGATGAGATTACCTTTTTCGACTGTCTCATGCATTCCTAGATACTCAGCTGCACATCTGGTGGCCACGACGTTGTAGGCACTTAGCGTTACTGTCATACCGTAACAGAATTTGGCACATGTCTCGAATGCAGTTGGACCACCGGGAATACCAGAGATATCGATATCATCGTTATTGTTCTTGTCCATGCTTGAGAGCAACTTTTGCAGGCATGCACATTTAGAAAGAAGAGGAAACTGCAGAGGATAAAACAAGAATCATTGTATCTCAAGCAAAACTCAGTTTCAATAAAATGCTAAAACAAGAATCATTGTATTTTTATCAGACAAAACTAATGAATTATGTGAAACAAGACATTTAAAGCTGATGCTTGCAAAACTGATCTCTGAACAATTGGTTTCATGAGATTTAGAATGAAAGCAGAAAATATCCAGACGAAGTAATCACTAATGGTAAGAACTATGGACCGGTTAAACTCTTATCTGCGTAACTAGATGTGCATAAGAACTTGGAGACAAATTGTACATACCTTATGCAGACAAAATCTTGATCCCTCAACATTGACACTAATGTCACTAGCCAGTTCATTTTCAACATACCTGCGTGAGATAAAAACATCTAGAGTCAGAGACCATCACAAAAGAATACTCTGTTTCTGATAAAAAATACACAAGAGTGCAAGCATTTGTATTCTCAAGGCAAGCTTTGAAGGAAAAAGGAAATCATAATGAAAAGTTCATCATAGTCTCTCGCATCAAGATTCAATTTCATAGATCTCTTATCTCTCACAGGATGAGAGGAACCTCAGAAAATAAAAGCATTCAACTAACAGCTGCAACAAAACAGAACAAGAAAAAAACACAAGGATAGATAATAACAGCTTGATTAAGATTAGCTATTACCTGACATTGTTCCCATCAGTTTTAAACGAATCTGGCTTCGAACCAATTTTCATGAACTTCATCTTCTTCCCCTAGGTAAAAAACTCTTGAAAAGCTAAAGATCAATTACTTGCAAGACCAAGAAAAAAAGCCTCAAAGATCACAACCTCCACTTCTTCCAAATTAGTTTAACCATAACCAAAAACCATTCCCTTAAATAGAAAGAAAGTGAGGATGTTCCAAGAACTGAGGGTGGGGACCAGATTGATGCAACTAACTTAACTTCTTCCCTTGGAGATCTAAAAGCACAAACACAGAGAAGAACCAAAAGGAAGAAAACAAAACCTCAAATACAGAGAAACTGACTCTAAAACCAAATAGATTAGCAACATGATTTGAAACCTTTATTAAATTGTTAACTTGTACTATAATCAAATTAAAAAAAAAAAGGTTCTCTTTTCAATGGAAAAGCCAATCAGAGAAGCAAATTGCTTCCTTATAGACTAGCAAAATGCCGTGAACCACGGCGATACACAGCAATCGAAGGGGACAATACCGTAGCGAAATGTCTCAAGAGCACAAAATGGAATCAAGATCCACACCCTTAATCACTTCTATTGTAAACTATTAACTATAATTAATGTAATGCAGCTTAAGATGAGATTAAAGAAATGGATTAACCTGTGTGGTGACTGTGTTGTGTTTCTCTAAGTCTTTAAGTTCCAACTTTGAAGCACATGTTTGTGGTATTAGTTTAATGAACCGTAGAAGTTTGGGAACCTGCAAAATTTTAAAAATAAAAATAAAACAGCATCTTGGTATCAGTAGAAGAAAACCACCACAACGGTAGACAAGAAGCATCTTTCTTTGTTTTTTAACCTTTAATTTTTATTTGTTATCTTTGCAATTAAAGAATAATTAAGCAAGTCTGCAAATTGCAGGTGCTATGATCAATTTTGAAGTTGACCCTTTAGCTAAATCTGAGAAATCTACAAGAAAAACTCATAACAGAAAGTAAAGTTTAATGCTTTGGCCAAGAAAAAGAGGGGTTTTGAACCCTAAAACACCTACTAACAAAACCCACAAAATCAAGCAAAAACTGCAAATTTCAAGTTCTATGATCAATCTTAAGTTGACCCATCAGCTAAATCTGAGAAATTTACAAGAATAATTCATCATAGCAATCAAAATTGAATGCTTTGTGGTTTAATAACCTTGAAACCCTATTAATAAAACCCACTAAATTAAGAAAAAAAACCTGCATTTTCAAGTGGTATGATCAATTTTTTAAGTTGACCCATCAGTTAAATCTGAGAAATTTTCATCACAGAAAACAAAGTTGTTAGCTTTGTGGGTTTTAGGGTTTAAACCCTAATTAAGAAAACCCACTAAATCAAGTCAATAAGATTTCAAAATCAAATGTGTTTAGAAGCAACTTTGTGAAACAGAAAAACAAAAAGACAGTTCCCTGAAATAGCTCTCCGTGTCAAACCCAGAGAAACCCATTCTTAAAGCTATTACATAGTTTTAAAAAAAAAATCTATAGTTTGTTTCTGAATCTTTGTTTCCGAATCTTTGACAAAACAGATCAAAACAGAACATAAAGAAATTTACAACCTTGAAGGTTCGGACGTTCCGCACAAAAGTTCATTTTTTTTTTCCTCTCAAAATATGTTTTTTGAAAGTATTTGGTGAATATAATCATAAATTTTTCTCAGTTTAGGCACGCCAAAACTGACACATGAGAGTCTCTTTCTCTTTTACTTCTTTTGAATTTTGTTCTCTTTAACTATTTCATTAAATGAAATGACATCTTTCACGTCTTCTCTAATTATTAAGTTTAGTCAACATTTTCCAAAAGCTGGTTCGGTTCAATACCAAAAGCCAAAAGGAAGTTTCTCCTAATTCACGGTGATATGCTCTGATCTAGGCCTGGGCACAAATATGGATCCACGTAGAACCGAACCGAACCGAACCGAAATTGATGGGTACGGTTCGGTTCCGGTTCTACTGAAAATATCGATTGAATCTTGAATCAAAGAACCATGTGTATTGGTTTGGTTCGGGTAGGAACCGATATCCATTCGGGTACCCATAAAATACAAAATATCATTAAACTATAATATCAAACGTGTTTTTTTTTATTGAATTTTTTGCAAAACAACCTTCTAAGTCAATTTCGTTTGCAAGTTTACCCTTCAAGTCCGAATTATGCAAGTCAACTCCACAATCTCAAAAGTCACCCGCAATACTGCCCTCCCGTGTAGCGATGACGTGACACTCGATAACTCCGTTTGAAAACATAAGGGGTTTTTGCAAACCTCCAAGTAATTTTTTTTGCAAGACAAACCTCCATGTCAAATAAATGCAGGTCAAACCACAATCTCAAAAATCACCTGCAATATAGCCCTTCCGTGTATCGGTGACGTGGAAATCGATAACTTATTTTTATGTAATATAGTATGTAGGAGTATCATGCATCTCGAGCCTCAAATTGGTTAATTCTTCCATCATAGTCTCATCCCACCATTTCCATATGTGATATGCCCCGATCTATCAAAATTCAACCAAAACTTCAACCAAAATTCAAAACTTTATATAAATCACTTAAAATTCAACTAAGATTCAACCAAGATTTCTGATCATGTAGAAAACAATTCAACAAACACTTACATCAAAATTTTGACATGTGTAGAATAGCCTTTTTTTAATTTGATTATGTTATATAGTTGTAGTTCCATTTAAGATATATGTAACATAATTTACATATCACTATTTTTTGTTTACAACTTACATATCAGTTTATGTATATTTTGTTATACAACTCATGAATAATATAATCATTGTTATTATTAATTTTTTAGAAGATAGATTATAAATTTTTGAATTTTTAAGATTTGTTTCTACAGTTTTACAAAAAAGTGTGACTCTTTCAATATCTTTGACTTCAATTAAAATTCTTAAGTTAGGTTTAGTAAATTTTCTTAACTGAACATTTAATAATAATGAAAAACTCTTTTTAGTATATTGCTCTTACAAATTAATGTCTCACTTTAACTTTTATTTTTCTCTTTGCAGTTTTAGAAACACAGTTACATAAATATTTTTTAACACAACCATGCATTTAAATTTTACTTTCATACTAAAACTCACTAACACATTCAAAATTAGAAGTATGATAATTTTTAATTTTCTTTATGTTTTTTAATGTCTGGATTTATTAATTTTCTTTATGTTAAAAGTTGAATTATATTTTGAGAAATTGTTAAAAATGCCCTTTTTTCAATACTCCTTTTCAAAAATGCCCCCTTTGAGAGTCCATTTTTAAGTTTGCCCTCTTTTAATTTTTAATGACCATTTTACCCTTATTTGAAACAAAATTAGGTCCACAAAATACAAAATATTTTTTGGCGGGAAAAGTGATCCCGCAATTTTCCCGCCAAAACACTTGTAAAAACCTTTAAAATACCTTGTAAAATTTTCCCGTAAAAATTTTTCCCGCCAAAAAATTTTCCCACCAAAATTTTTTTTTTGCGGGAAAAGTGATTCCGCAATTTTTTGGCGAAATTTTTTTGGGGGGAAAATTTTTGGCGGAAAAAATTTACAAGGTATTTTAAAGGTTTACAGAGTATTTACAAGTGTTTTGTAAGATTTTTTACAAGGTACTTATAAGGTTTTATAAGGTATTTATAACTTGTAAAACCTTATAAAAAACTTGTAAAACCTTATAACTTGTAAAACCTTATAAAATAGCTTGTAAAATCTTATAATATCTTATAAATACCTTATAAATACGTTGTAAAACCTTTTAAAATACATTGTAAAACCTTATAAATACCCTGTAAAAAACCTTTAAAATACCTTGTAAATTTTTCCCGCCAAAAATTTAACGCCAAAAAAATTGCGGAATCACTTTTCCCGCAAAAAAAAATTTTTGGCGGGAAAAAATTTTACGGGAAAATTTTACAAGGTATTTTAAAGGTTTTACAAGTTTTTACAAGTGTTTTGGCGGGAAAAATTGCGGGATCACTTTTTCCGCCAAAATGTTTTTTGTATTTTGTGGACCTAATTTTGTTATATTTCCTTATATATTTGTGATATCTTTTATTAAAAGAAGGGTAATTTAATCATTTTGTACATAAAAAGGGGTATTTTTAAAAATGGACAGCCAAATGGGGCATTTTTGAAAAGGGGTATTGAAAAAGGGGCATTTTTGTGAGTCTCCCTTATATTTTTATTAGTAATAATATTTTCATAGTATAATTTTGACTATTTTTAAATTTGTTTGTATTTAATTAAAATTTCTGTTAATTATAATTAACATCAATATAAATAATATATGGATTAAAATGAACATTGAAATTAGACTTTAATGTAAAAATAAAAAATATTGACTAATAATATGGCTTTGTTTAATTGGAAGTTTAACATGATGATGTGAGCACCTTAATAGGAGAATTTATTATATAAAAGTTGAATTATATTATGTTTACTAATAAAAAATTTCTAGTAATACTTTTACTAATTTAAATTTTCAATTATTTTATTTAATTCGTTTTTATTTAATTAAAGTTTTATTAATTATAATTAACATCAATATAAATAAAAATGAATTAAATAAATATTGTAATTAGACATTAATAGAAAAATAAAACTTTTAACTAATGACATGGTTTTGTTCAATTAGATATTGAACATGATGATATGGACACCTTAAGAGGAGAGAAAACTCTCCCATTATATATATAAATTTTTTATGAAAATAAATGTTTCTGAGATAGAGGAGCAAGAACAAGGGTGTTTCCTAAGTACTAGTCTCTAATTAATGTCTTTAGTTTCTAGACTTTCAACAATTTGTATAATGCGGCTTAATAGAAACGTTTTAAGGGATATGATGCTCAATGATTTACGGGTTTATGATTAAAAAAAAACGCTTCTAGTTTTGAATGCATTGTATTACAATTTTAGTAAAGTTTATGATTTCAAATAAAGTAATTGTCAAGTCTTCCAGAGATGTTGTAGGTTCAATAAGAAACATATGTGTTAGTCACAATATTGATATAGAGATATAATTTGAATAGGAATAAAAATATTCAACCAACCTCGTCTGTAGTAGATTGGTGTAACTCCTCTTTATTATGTCTAGTCATGTCCTTGATTTCTTCGTAAAAGTGTTGAATATAGTTTGAAAGTGTTTGTAATGTTGTCTGGTGAGTGTGTATGCCAGACTTACGCTGCTCATCAATTGATTTCTTGTTATCAAAATAGTTCTTTTGAAGATGTTGACATCTTGCTTTAGTGGGGGTGTAAAAGGCATTATTTTCGGGTATCCAAAATATTTCGGTTTGATGTCGACTCAAAAATTTAGGATCCATTCAAGTATTTTCAAATTTTGGTTCGGTTTTGTTTCAGTTCTTATTGCTTCGGTTCAGTTAATTTGTCCAGCCTAATTAAGACCATGAATTTTTAGGGATTTTAAGTGGTTTTTATATTATAGTTTTAAGTTTTTGGATTTTTATCTTGGTTATCAGTTTTTGAACTATTAAATAAGAATTTATATGAATGAAAAATAAAACATCGTGCTGCTTGAAAAGTGAAATTCAAGTAGATTAGTTTTTAGATTGTAATGGAAAATTGGTAAAAACATTAAACGCCTAGATTTTATATTTTTTTTTTCAGGAAATCTACGTTGACAAAAAAATTGATTGAGAAAATTTGAGTTTTGTAAGAACTAAATCCAAAAAAAGTTCTAAAAATCGGAAACAATGAAAGCTTAGATTAGGCAAGTTCTCATTCATGAAGTGAAAAAATGACTAAAAATTAAAAAGAAAAGACTACACTTCAACTTTAAATAAAAGATATAATTTTTTTTTGATAATATCTTTTATTCATCTTTCACGAAGATCTAACTTATAATTTTTTTCCACGAAGTAAAAATTGTGATGTAGTTTTTAGGAGGAGCTTATTCTTGACGTGGTCCGTGGGCAGTTTGTACGACTAAAAACTAAAATTGCAATAATAGTTATGAATTTGTAATATACTTTAAAATAAATTGTATATTTTCTTATCTTTTTGTCAATTAGTTATTTCGATAAAATGCTGCTATACTAAGTTATTTATATTACTAATATATATTTTGATAGACAAGGTGAGTATGAAAATGCTAATTAATGAATTATTTGGTTTGGTTAACATCATAAAATGATGAGATGTTCTCATGAAAAAAAAACATAATTTGAAATCATCCATAATAAGGGAATGTAACAAGCGGAAAACAAATCGCGTTGAAAGTGAATTTTTAATGCTGCAAAACCTTTAACAGCAGATTAAGCCAATGAATATTCGAGAGGCTTTAAGTAGTTTTTAGGTTATATTTTGTGGTTTTTGATTTTGCAAATATATATAAATGGAAAAGAAAATCACTTTAAAAATGAAAAACACAAGTATATTAGTTATTAGTTATTAATGCTCTCTCTATTAGACTTCCAATAATTTCATTATTACCACCATCAATCTGTAGTGGGAAAATACACACATTATTACTTTTATTGATTAGAAGTAAAATAACAATCAAACACTAGTAATTACTTATTGATAAAGTAAATATATTTCAACAACTAAATCATTTATTTTGGCTTTTTGAAAATTTTTATCCAATGACAAAATTGTTATTTTTAGTAAATATAAGGTAAGCTTTGAAACACTTAAAATATTTTGTGTAAATTCAAATTTGTAATAAAATTTAAGAATATCCAATCACATTAATCTTTACCTGGTAGACATGACCAAATGTGTTATAATATATTCCTTCATGAATCAAGTATGCCAAGTTTACATTGATTTCACCCTTCATATGACATTCAACAACTTCTTTTTGAAAAAGAAAATGTTAAAAAAATATGAGGGAACTTCTTATCAGTAAGTATTATAGCAACAAGAACACAAAAATGCATACTTGATATTCACTGTAGACCTCTTCATAAAAAAAATTTCTAAACAATCTACTTGGTAATTAGATCGATCGTTTTCCCCTTGTATATAAATCTACCATCATCACATTGAAAGAAACATTAATTCGTACTCGTCTCTCTATAATTGTTTTTAATAACCGCAATTGTCTCTCTGTACTTATCATTCGTAATCGAACGGATCGAAACCGTATGCCAACCACTGAATCTAGAAAAAATGATGTTGGTCCACGATACACCCTCTACATTATATGCAAATAAGTTAGTTTTTAGTTAAAAAAATTAAAAATAGATGATTTATTACTTCATTGGTGCGTTTGATCATCGATTATTTGGTTTTCTTAAATTTTGGTGTTGCTCAATGATGATGAGAGTATCTCTTCATTGTTTGATCTCTTTTTAATCTTATATTATTTATGATCCGTTTGAAACATTTATGTCTTATCTTCATTTTTTTTTGTGTGGAATTTGTGGTTTTGTATTCCATCATTTCTTAATAAAATTAGAACTTACTTTATTGTGTTTGCTTAAAATTTCTTATAATTTTGGTGTTTATTTCTTTTTGGTAATTTTTGAATCACATCATCTGTTAATATCGTTTACTTAATTGGTGCATTATTAAAATTTATCTACTATGTTTTCCATTGATTATTTAGCTTAAGAATGGTTATAGTTTATATGATCATCATCTCTTTCATCACTGATTAATCTGTTTCGTTTCCAACGCGAGATCATTTTTAAAACCTTTCTCTCCAAAGCAATAAAGATAATATATAATGGTAGAAAATCAAGTTTGATTCCTTAACCAATTTTCACATAGAAAAATATGAACAACGTACAAAATATTATAAAAATATTAACGAACAGAAAAAATATAATGAATTACAATGTAAAAATATATAATTGATATGATTTGAGGCAACTATAAGGGATTTCACATATAGTAAAAACATCTGGAGTTGTTCATATCATTTGTGAGCAACATGTTTAAAAAGAAATTGTCATCATATGCATGTTAAAAGGTTAACTTGAAGAAACATATCAATGATCAATTGGTATCATTGGAGAGAAAAATTAGCATGCATTCTTCATTTACATCAACTTTCTCACGAATATTAGGATCGAGGCAGTAATGTTCAAATGAAAGAGTGTTGATTTCTCAAGTTCTGGACATTTAAGTAAACAAATATATGATTTTTTCTTGAATATTTTTTTTAATAATTGTATTTATTAATATTATTTACTAATTGTTGATTTTTATGCGTAGTTTGACTTTTCTTCTTGTGTTTTTTTCGATTTCTTTCACCTCAACCAAGTTACTTCCAAAATTATACAATTATTGTACAAAATAAGATATGGTGTGAAGTATTTGATTCGAAAAAAAAAAAATTAATTAATTATAGTAATGCGGTTGTACTTAATTGTGATACTAGATTTTAGGCATTGCTAGTTTGTGTTTCTTTTTCAGCAGAATGAGTAGTACTTTACGTGTTCTAATGTTTGTATGTAGTAAATTATGTGTTCTATTTGCTTTTCCCTAGGTTATGACGTAATTATGCTTGATAAATGATTGGCCATATAAATATATTTTCTCTCAGTTAAACTATAAATTTAGTTGTTGGTAATTCTCTTTAATTTGCGAGTAAGGCGTTTATCAGTTCATTGGTTGAAGTATTTATTTTTCTATTAATATAATCAATTTTGTTTGTAAATTCCGTTAAATTGACATACGCAATAAATTGATTTGTAAAATAGATGAGATTAATAATCTTATAAACATGTTGATGGGTGGATGGTGCTATAATTTATTCATTTATCAAAAAGTAATAATAAAAATTTATATAGAAGTCATTGTTATTTTTGTAATAATATTCCAATGAATACTTTGCCTGAACCAAATTGAAGATTTACCAACAAGTCACATATTTGGAAACTTTTGATCTAGAAAAAATCGTAAACCAACAAACTGATTCACCTGACTGCCGTGAAGACCCGTTCAGATCAAGCCAACTTCAAGATTACCGAACCAAAGTCAAATTTTCTCGACGCAACTTCGAGATTCATCGATATTATGGATATTTTATGAAGATTGATTGAGAGACTTTCATACATTATTGGACTAGAATGGGAAATTGTCGAGACACCGTATATTCCGACTGTATCGGATCACATCAAGTTCAAGATCATCGAACCAACGACAACTTCTCTTGAACAACATTGACAATTTATTGAAAAAACCCCAATTTTTGAGGATTATTTGTGGATTGTCGAGCTTGATTCAGAGATTGTCAAGGATCCCCACTCGGCTATCTTCAGCTGCTTACACCGGATGATGTGGGTCAAATTAGACCTTAAGTAATCCCCTCAAATAAAGAGATCGTGTGTAGTACTTAAGGATCGAATTCTCAAAGCTCTTTTGTTCACACAGAAAGCTAACAATTTTGGAATGAAGCTAAATCAAATATTAAATAAATTAAAATAAGGCAAAGCAATTAAATTTATGTAAATCAGATGGATTAAAGCGTCATGTTTAGAAAAATTTTCAGGAAATATCTTAATAGTAGATTTAGCAATTAATTAGGAATTATTAGCGAACCGTTCTGGAACTCGAATACCAAAACTATAACAAACCGACTCTCGTCTGAATTGATTATCTATACCTAATAGCAGGAATTCAAACTCTCGTCTATAAATCCCTAAAACTAAGCAAGCATTAATGATCAGGTTCGATATGTTCACAAAAATATCTAGACCAACTCTCGTCTGAATCTATCTACTTCTGCTCATCTACGATAATTCAAGTAATAAGCGCACTCTCGTATCTAACCTATAATCCTAAGATCAAGTTCTAGTTAGTGACTCTAAAACTAGCATTAAGAACAATCAAAGATAAAGAACTCTGTGAATATTATCCTAACAGGTTATCGATCTACTAATTCATCTAAATCCTTATTGAGAATCCCTAAATCTAACAAGATAACTACTCAGACATGATCATAGAAACACAAAACATGATTAAAGTAGAAATCATAAAAGAAAACAAGAAGAGAATATAGTTTTGAAAGATCTTCTCTCTATTTGATTTTGAAATCTCTGAAATAAAGATATTGATCTCCAATTATCTTCCAAAAGGTTCAAGCTCTCAGAGAATACAAAGTAAAAAGCAAGATATATCCAAATGACCCTAAAACCTATTTATATGTTCTCAAAAATGTGCATGGACTAATAATGTAAATAGTGAAGTTTTTTGAGCAATTCTGGAATATTCAAAACTTGTTAAATGTCGAGACTTCTTGTTGGGCCGTAAACGGTGTCGACCGACACCAGGGGTGTCGACCGACACCAGGGGTGTCGATCAACACTGATGCCTTGGTCTGACTCTAAATTCATCTCTTCAGCCTTTATTCATTGGTTTTGCTCCAAAATGCTCCCTTATCTCCAAATGTATCTCGATCACGAAAACTTGAAAAGACACTAAAAAGACTCTAGAAATAATAAAAAGACTCTAAAACCAATACCTATATCATGGTTAAAAACGGTAAAATCCATGATATATCACTGGACCAGTAAGCCCATTTTGGAAATTTTTAGCCCGTCAACATTCAGCTCTGCCCAAGAGTGAACCACCCAGCCCTCTTGACCCATCAAAGAGCTCAGATCCACAAAGACCCACTTTGGAGCAGACCCAACCCGAAGCCATTCTTTTGATCTTACCCTCAGATCCACTTGAAGCCAAACAAGGAAAGTCTCCTTTTCCTTAATTTATGCGAATATCAACACCACATATGGGAAGCTGGAGATCATCTAGACTATCCAAAACCTCTTGCACTCAAGCTTTGGTGCACCTTCCACGATTTATCGTACGAAGAGCAAACTTGCCATAATTGGATCCAAGTAGCTTTAAATCACAACATATTTTTCTTGTCATTGTTGCTATGTTTTGAAGATCCTCTTATATCAGTGACTTGACGAAAAATCTACTTAGGGATACAATGGTAAATTAACTTTGGGGTTTCTTCGGAAGAGGTCTAAGATGTAATTTGATACATTGTAAAAGGGTTATGGAGAAAATAATTCTTTTGATGGAGAGGAAGTTAGAGCTCTGCGCACTACAAGAAAACATGATTTTTCCGACTATAGAAACTACTACTGAATGACTACTAAGCGATAATTTTACGACTACAAATATTTAGTCGTATATCAGTCGCCTTACAGTAATCAGTATTTTAAACGTAATTTAGCGACTATTTTATGACTATACTAGGGATTGACCCGCAATACACCGCGGGTGATTTTTTTCTAAAATTTATGATTTTTAATTTTTTAATTAATGGATAATATATAAAAATTTGCAAATTATATCATTTTTAAGACATTTATAATTTATAGTTTATAATTGTCATTAAGTAACGGTATACTACGGAACAACTTTTGTTTGATACAATCTTAACTAAATTAGACTGATTCGAAATGTCTAATATTACAGATCTTCCAAAATAATAAAATGAGGATTTAACCCGTATTGAAGGGACGGGTTAATGATATTTAAAATTTTTATTAATTTTGATTCAAACCCGTCCCGCCATATAACTCTGCCCCGCCATATAATTTCGTCCCGTAATATAATCCGTCATGTATTAGTTTAAAATGTTGATATGTTCAAATATTCATAATATTATAAAAATGTTATTGATTTTGAATGTATAAATTATAATATTTCTTTTTAAAAAATTATACGTATTTTTTGAAGGGTGAATTAAATCAATAACCATTTCTGATACAATATTTAAGAATATAGCACTATAACCTAAAAAATTAAGAGAATAGCACATGGGCTTTGTCAATGACGATTTTAACCTCACCTTTCTCGTTCCATTTCCTCTCACCGGCTTTGATTTTCTCACCATCGGTGGCTTCCACTCCAACACCAACACCAACCTTGCCATCGCCGTCATCACTAAACACTAACCCTTTCCGTCGCCGTCATTAAAACCTCTACTCACATTGCCCTCACCACCAACCCTCGTCGCCACCATCAACCTTCTTCGCCGTTATCACCAACGTAACCACCGAGCCATCATCATCACCAATAACTCATACCCAATTCTCTTGTCGGATTTGTCTCCGTCGAACCAATTTCTCTCTCTCTGCCGATCTATCGATATTCCGGCCATGATGAACTCTCCAGGGCGAATAGAATTGTCGGCATATGATTTTGTTGGTGATTGTCCAAGATCGATGCTGGATTTTCTACAATACCGGCGTCGTCGGTGATGGAGGTGACTGTAACTCTGCGAATTGATTGGTTTTTTCTTAGGGTCGATTATGTCCAAAATACAGGAAATACACACAATATCATTGGACTTTTTTTTTTTTGTTAGTTACCTAATTATAATATTTTTGTATGTTATAGCTGCAAATTTTCCTTTTTTGAATTCCGATTGTTAGTAGTATTAAAAAATTTCTTCAAATTCGTTAGTATGAATATTTGTTTGGGCGATTTTGTGTTGATAATATAGGGAAACTAGATCATGACCCGTGCTATACAGCACGGGGTTTTATTATTATTTTTTTGAAATATATTGTTCATTTAATTTGAAACATGTAAGAAGTAACATAGTGTAATAGTTTAGTATAAAAGGAAATTAATAATATAGTTTTATGTTTATTAATATTTGGACATTATATTATGTATTATTTATTTGACGATAATTGTATATTTTGTTTGTAGAAGTAAATAATATTATATAATTAATTTTAGATCTATTTTCCTTATCATATTTGGTTAATTTTATTATAGGAATTAATGTTGTTGAATCTTAATTTGGTTGTAAATATGACTTGATAATAAATAAGGAGAGAATATTGTATTTTAGAATTTAATATATTTAGCTGCATTAGATTTGTATTTTTTTATGAGATTAACAATTTATTTGGTTTAAGTAGGTATTTATAATTAGAGAATAAACAAAAAATTGTTGTATTGGATCTAAGTTTTTTAGTGGGCTATATTTGGGTTTGGTGGGCCCAGTTTCATGGTTTACAAAGGGAAAAAATTCTGACAGTTCTTCAACGAAAACTGATGTCGGATTCTTCCAAAATTTCTTTCAATTTCGACGTTAGACATGGCAAAGATTGAAGATTTTGCCTTCAATCCGTTCATATCTTCCGAGTAATTGAATTTGTCAAATGTCCAGTATCATACATTATGACCCGCGGGATAAATAAATTTTTGTTTTTGTAGAGAGACTACATAACATGCAAAAATATTTGACATAAAATCCTTACTATTTCATTGTCTCTTCGACGTCATTGGTTGCCAATATATAATACCTAAAATAATAATTAACCAAATAATATTAAATGTATGCAGATAATCATATCAAAAATTAAGGAAACGTTTATTATAATATTAACTAATGAAATTACGTGGATATGAATTAGAAATATTTGAAACATACAAAACCTTCTCAAGTGTTTCACTTTGATTTTTTTTTTTTTAATTCCAGATTTCCAGTACACATGCTCATTGAATCAGACTTTGGATGAGACTCTTTGGACGTAGATCTGAAACAAATCATCAAGTCAAGAAATGTGAGAAGAAACAAAATAAAAGGTATTCAAATTCAGCTTAAAAAATTAAAAAAATCAGCTAAATTAATAGATTAAAAAAATCGCCTTGTCAATAGAAGCAAACTCATACAATAGAAAAAAAAATCATTCAATAGTCTCTGTAACGTACGTGTAGGTGAATAATTCATCGTTTTGAGAAACGTAATAAAAAAACTTTAAAATTGCTCTGAAAGTTTGAGTGATATGTGAGTGCTTCAGTGGATTATTATTTTTATAGGCATAAGAGAGTCGGTAGAAATTTTAGATTTGATAAAATGAAATCCAAAATAATATATTTTCAAATTAAAGTTTTAATTTAACATTTGTGGAATATGCTAACATTTAAAAGATGAGAATATATAGTTAAGATATAAATTGGATAATATCTATATTTCTTTGGTACTATATGCGTAAACTAAGCAATATATTTACGTTAAGATTTCAAAAAATAATTAGATTTCAGAAAATATTTATTGTTTCCTTAATCCAAGTTATTGTGTGATAATCATATCAATAATTAAGAAAACGTTTATTATAATATTAACCAATGAAATTACGTGGATAGGAATTTACGTCAAAATAAAGATTTGATAGTTAATGATACTATATTTTAGGAACTAAATATATTTTGTTAACTTGTTTGATTGTTGTTTGTTAAATTATATGGAATTTGAATTTGAATATGTAAGTTACTCGAAATTATCCAAAGCCGTTATAGAAATTAATTAGATTTAGTATTAATATGAATTTCAATTTTGGTAACTTAATATGTGTGATAATATTTTTCGCCAATATATAAATACACGTAGACAATTTTCGATCCGAATATGTAAACCGCGATCCCAACGGACAATGCCCAACGGACTATAATAGATGTGATTATATTGTTTAGGTAATATAATTAAACCCGTCTGATGACCCAATGACCCGCGTAATTAAGAAATGGATAATGTTAGTGACGTAGATTAATTAAGTGTTATAAATCACATAGTTAATGATACTATATTTTAGGAACTAAATATATTTTGTTAACTTGTTTGATTGTTGTTTGTTAAATTATATGGAATTTGAATTTGAATATGTAAGTTACTCGAAATTATCCAAAGCCGTTATAGAAATTAATTAGATTTAGTATTAATATGAATTTCAATTTTGGTAACTTAATATGTGTGATAATATTTTTCGCCAATATATAAATACACGTAGACAATTTTCGATCCGAATATGTAAACCGCGATCCCAACGGACAATGCCCAACGGACTATAATAGATGTGATTATATTGTTTAGGTAATATAATTAAACCCGTCTGATGATCCAATGACCCGCGTAATTAAGAAATGGATAATGTTAGTGACGTAGATTAATTATGTTTATGGTTAGAGATTTGTAATTGCATATAATGCAATTTCTTACACTTCTCATTGTTACAACTTATTGATGTATTTCTCAAATAATAATATAGGGTCTCTTTAATATATTTAAACCCGTTGACCCGTTTATATATATTAGTGACATGGAATAAAATTTTATGATTAGAATTCTCTAATGGCATATACTGTAATTTCTTACAAAATCAACGTTATGATCCTTAGGATGTACTTCCCAAATATTAGTATAGGATAAAGTTATTTTTTGATATTTAGCCATATCAAGAGACAAAGAATTATTATTATCATAAAACTGGAAAGATCAAAATTCTTATTTTATTCAATTGTGTGTAATGTATCTCTATCGTTACAAATTTAGTCAAAAATCTTAAACCTCGAACGAACATTCTTGGTTACAAAACAAATTAATGAAGAAAACCAATTTTCATACAAATCGTGAACTATCTATGATAGAGGAAGACGGTGTGGTGTGTGTGTAGAAGATGTTGTCGGCGATTTGTGCAGCGCCGGCTACTTCTCTCTCCCGACGGTGAAGATTGAACCGCCACCAGAGCGTAAACTCTATTATTCGTTGTATCGTGCGACGGCACCCCAATTCCTTCCACCACCATGAATTGCCGTTGTTGTGGATTTTCTCCACCGTTTGTTACTACCGGAGTAGCTGGTCTTCTTGTGTGCAATCTATATTTCTGTAAATATCAAGAAAGTTAAAATTATGAATCTATGATATAGTGAGAACGTAAAATGATTATACTATTTGTTACCTGTAAATGGCTTTTAACTTCGTCATTAGTTAAACCATCGACCTTCACCTTCATGAGATCTCTAATCTGTTTAGGTGTAGCAACTGCAAACTTGGCAATAATAAACCGAAATAAATATTACTTGTCGTAAAACTATGATTCGAACAATCAAAGGATTTAATATATTACCATGTGATCCACCAAGTTGTTGAAGCTGATGATATGGATGCAAGATTAATAAACAAAAAACCAATACAAATTGCTTTTAAAGAAATCAATTACGTACCAGCCTTAGTCATCCCAATCCCACTATCGATAATGTTCAAGGTGTTGTTAGTCTTGTCGGGAATGATATGAATGAATAGCTCAGGTCTTGTCCGTCAACGACTCAAACCTAATCTTGTCCAAAGCCTATTCCACCAGAATAAAATAGTTTTACAAAGTTGAATCACAATAGATTTCACTCACCAATTACTCTAGACATGGCAAGAACTCCAACAACCCTAGCTCCATGTTCAGTGTAGCCTTGTTGACTTCAAGAAAAAGTTAAGAAAAAAAAATCTGCATTAGACATAACAAATTCAATCATTAGTTAATACCAAAAGAATCTTTGTATGGAACACAAAACAAAAAATATGAAAAGTTTTATAACAAAATAAAAGAAACAAAAACTTTGTTAGTACTATATCTATTGAATTCACCAAAAAAAAAACAAACTATTGTTTTCAAAATCGTATAATCTTGACTTTTATTTCTACATGGCTTGAAAGAAGTGTTTATTGTTTGGTGAGATTAGAAAATGGGACTTAGATGTATTTATAGTGTTCTCAGAAAATTGTAGGGTTTTTTTTGAGTGAGTAAAAAACCTCTTGCTAAGCAAGTTACTATAAAATATATTTGGAATTTATTTAGGAAAAAATATAAATTAGCTATGGAATATGCTAGTAATATGCTAAAGATTACCATTTTTATAGGAAAAAAATCGATCACATTTATGTTTATTGTTAGCATTCAAATTTTATTTTACTTTTGGCAATAAATCTTTAATGCCATAACTAAAAAACGTTAAAACAAATTAATTTTTTATTAGTATTAAATTAAAAACGTGAATCAAATTAATTTATTGTTAGCATTAAATATTGATTTGTTAGAATAATATATCAATTTATTGTGTTTTTTTAGATATGGCATTAAAAAATTATTAGTTTTTTTTTCTAGCATTCAAATAGGAAACCATTTGATTTGAAAATATTTGTTTGTTATAACTACATAGAATATCTTTATATAAACATTTTTTATATCCATTTGATATGAATTATATAAACAAAATCTTTTAATATCTTTAAATCTGTTTGACCCGTTGACCAATTAATATATATTAGTGACATGGAATAAAATAATTATGAAGAGTCGATGGTTTACAAATTAAATATTTGATTTCCATATATTTTAAACTCAAATGGAGTTTACAAAAAATTAGGAATGTTTAGTGAGTTAATTTATTATATAACATTTTTTAATGATATATCATTTTCAATTTTCAGTAACATTTTCAATTTTCAATAATATTTTCGATAACATTTTCGAATAATGGATTAATATATAACATTTTTAATAACATTCTCGAACTATATGATTACTATAATTCAAAATAACATTTTCTTTATAAATTTGAATTATATAAAAAAATCAATGATATTTCATTTTCAATAACATTTTCGAATAATGGATTAGTATATAACATTTTTGAATAATTTATTAATAACTTAGAACGTTAACATATGATTACTATAACTCAAAATAACATTTTCTTTATAAATTCGAATTATATAACATTTTTTTTTTTATAAATTCGAATTATATATAAACAAAATCTTTTAATATCTTTAAACCCGTTGACCCGTTGACCCATTAATATATATTAGTGACATGGAATTAATTTTATGATTAGAATTATATAATGGCATATATTGTAATTTCTTACAAAATCTAAGTTATGACTCTTAGGATGTACTTCCCAAATATTAGTATAGGATATATGGTAAGTGATTTTGAATTGAAAATCTTAATTTAAACAGAATATAAATGATCATTGTCGAGATATTAGGAAAGATTGTCTCCAGATTTTTGGCAAACGAATTAGATTTACATATATTTAATTACAGAAACAAATCTTAGGAATTAATGTCAGTGGCATTACATTGTAAATAAGTGCCAACTCCAGGATTTATTTCAAAAATGTCTCCGAAAATGTATATACAGATTGCATACCGAAAACGAGAATCGGTAAATAGTCACCAATTTAGCAACGAATATGCGACTGCCAAAGGTCCACGGGATCCTCTTTCGTGATGTATTTTTCAAGCTATCATCGAGATGATGGCGTAGGAATACCATAGCCTTGACTTTATTCTCATTTAATGTTTGTTATGACTGATCGATGGTGCTAAGAAGCCCATTTGATTTCAGATGCATTATTGCATCTGATGTCCATGTCATGTAATTTTTTTCAGATAGATCAAGGACAACGATATCAAGTTTCGCCAAGTTTGACATGATGATCTATATGAATGATTAATCAATTATTAAATCATTCCTAGAATTTTCGAGAAGGCATAGCCTATCACGATTATGGAGGAGGCATAACCTACTACTCCGTAATTAATAAATTCAAAATAAATTTAACATAAAATTTAATAGGTAAATGGTACCTTAGTTTTATAGGATAGAATGACCAAGAGATTGATCGAGTAGAAATACGATCAAATTGATAGATGATCGGACGGAGAAACGATCGTGCTGATAACGTGTTGTAAAATATAAAATCAAATCAAGAAAGTATGATAATAAAAAAGAAAGGAGAGAACAACTCTTATGGTTTCTTATTTTTGTATTTTTCTACTACATTTCTCAATTTGAATAATATCTATTTATAGAGGAGAAAAGAGGATGCTTAGTCATACACATCCAAAGAGGTAACGACAAGTGCTTATTTATAATGATAAATGTGAAACTTGTGTAACAAGTGTTATACATTAGTGTCCATATGTGTAATGACATTGGAAAATCATACTTGTTCACAATAAGCTTAATAATATATTCCTTTTTTAGCTGAGATATATTACAAAGTAGGGTTTATTAATTTTTTGTTTATTATCACGAGAACCACCACAAATAGGCGGCAAAGAGAGAGAAAGAGAAGAGAAGAAAGAGAGAGAGAGCGGTGAGGTCGTGAGAAGGGAGAAGCACTGAATACAGTCTCTTGCAAGAAGCACTCGATTGGCGGTTTCTTGCTCGCGCAGATTATGGCTCTTTCGTGAACCGCACATAAAAGTCTGTTGGAACATGGGATCTTTTGTCCCAATGGGTTGTTTCGCCATTACCAAACTAAACTGGAGATCAATAGTATGATTGATTGTATATTGAGGGATCTCGCAATCATCTCAAAACTGCAGTATAAAAGTCGAAATTTTGGTTTACTCAAGAAGCTTATGAAACTTTATTGCAGTGCTAATGATGTCCGCTCAAGAACTCTTACCACTTTACGGCAGCTCCGACAACCGACACGACGTGTTGATGCTCGCATCATTAAAACTGGCTTCGACACAGATACGTGTCGCTCCAATTTCACCGTGGAGGACTTACTCAGGAGAGGTCAAGTTTCTGCTGCACGCAAGGTGTATGACGAAATGCCTCACAAGAACACTGTCTCCACCAATACCATGATTTCCGGGTACGTGAAGATGGGTGATCTTTCCAGCGCCCGACACCTTTTCGACGCAATGCCCGATAGAACTGTTGTCACTTGGACTATCTTGATGGGGTGGTACGCTGGCAACAACCACTTCGATGAAGCTTTCAAGCTTTTCCGTCAAATGTGTAGGTCTTGTACCCTTCCTGATTACGTCACCTTTACTACGCTTTTACCAGGCTGCAATGACGGTGTTCCTCAGAACGCGGTCGGTCAAGTTCATGCTTTTGCTGTCAAGTTAGGCTTTGATACCAACCTCTTTCTCACTGTCTGTAATGTTCTGCTTAAGTCCTACTGTGAGGTAAGGCGACTCGATTTAGCCTGTGTGTTGTTCGAGGAGATTCCAGATAAAGACTCTGTAACGTTCAACACCCTTATCACAGGGTATGAGAAGGATGGTTTGTGCGCGGATGCCATTCATCTCTTTCTTGAAATGCGGCAGTCTGGTCACAAGCCTTCAGATTTCACTTTTTCTGGGGTTCTCAAGGCTGTTGTTGGGTTACACGATTTTGCTCTTGGTCAGCAACTCCATGGTCTGTCAGTTACTACCGGCTTTTCCTTGGATGCTTCTGTTGGGAATCAAATTCTTCATTTCTACTCCAAACATGACCGTGTTCTTGAAACTAGGAATCTTTTTAATGAAATGCCTGAGTTGGATTTTGTTTCTTACAATGTGGTCATCTCAAGCTATTCACAGGCTGAGCAGTACGAGGAATCCCTCAACTTGTTTAGAGAAATGCAGTGCATGGGGTTTGATCGCAGAAACTTCCCTTTCGCTACGATGCTGAGCATCGCAGCTAACTTGTCATCCTTGCAGGTGGGTCGACAAGTGCACTGCCAGGCCATCGTGTCAACGGCTGATTCAATCCTTCATGTTGGGAATTCTTTAGTAGATATGTATGCAAAATGCGAAATGTTCGACGAAGCTGAGTTGATATTCAAGAGTTTATCACAACGGAGCACCGTTTCCTGGACTGCCTTGATCTCAGGTTACGTTCAGAAAGGGCTTCATGGAGCTGGGCTTAAGTTGTTCACCAAGATGCGAGGAGAAAATTTACGAGCAGACCAATCAACTTTTGCTACTGTATTGAAAGCTTCCGCTAGTTTTGCTTCTCTGTTACTGGGGAAACAACTCCATGCATTCATAATCAGATCAGGGAACTTGGAAAATGTCTTCTCCGGAAGTGGCCTGGTTGATATGTACGCCAAATGTGGTTCTATCAAAGATGCAGTTCAAGTATTCGAAGAGATGCCCGATAGAAATGCAGTTTCCTGGAATGCTTTGATTTCTGCATACGCTGATAACGGAGATGGAGAAGCAGCTATTGGTGCATTTACAAAGATGATTCAATCTGGTCTCCAGCCAGATTCAGTCAGCATCCTAGGCGTCTTGATTGCATGTAGTCACTGTGGATTTGTTGAACAAGGAACAGAATTTTTCCAGGCAATGTCTCCAATCTATGGGATAACTCCAAAAAAAAAACATTATGCATGCATGCTGGATTTGCTTGGTAGAAACGGAAGATTTGCAGAAGCAGAGAAGTTGATGGACGAAATGCCCTTTGAGCCAGATGAAATTATGTGGTCATCAATTTTGAACGCATGTCGGATTCACAAGAATCAAAGCCTTGCTGAGAGAGCAGCAGAGCAGCTCTTCAGTATGGAGAAACTCAGGGACGCCGCTGCTTATGTAAGCATGTCAAACATCTATGCAGCGGCTGGGAAATGGGAAAACGTTAGGCATGTGAAGAAAGCAATGCGCGAACGCGGAATCAAAAAGGTTCCGGCTTATAGCTGGGTTGAAGTTAACCACAAGATTCATGTGTTCTCATCAAATGATCAAACACACCCAAACGGAGATGAGATTGTGAGAAAGATCAACGAATTGACAGCTGAGATTGACAGAGAAGGGTATAAGCCTGATACGAGTTCGGTAGTTCAAGATATAGATGAGCAGATGAAGATTGAGTCGCTTAAATACCACAGTGAACGTTTAGCTGTTGCATTTGCTCTGATCAGTACACCAGAAGGGTGTCCGATTGTTGTGATGAAGAACTTGAGGGCCTGCAGGGATTGCCATGCTGCAATAAAACTAATATCGAAGATTGTAAAGAGGGTGATAACTGTAAGGGATTCAAGCAGATTCCACCACTTTAGTGAGGGGGTCTGTTCTTGTGGTGATTACTGGTGACTCGGCATTATATAGAACAAAGTTCTAGTAGGTCTGCTTCATTCATTATTTTTTCGATTTTTTTTCTTTGGTCTTAGGATTTAGATTTTGTACCCTTAACTGATGTTGTAGCAGTCCTAAATCATATATTCAAATAGGAAAACTTATTGTTTTCCAATACATCTCCCATCAAATTACATTACGTTACACAAGGAGAATGGGAGTTTTGCTTCCTAATACCAGTCTGACAAGAATCATAACATCAAACTATTACTTTCAGACCTTGCAGGTTGCACCTAGAATTTTCGCAAAGAGGCAGCGATGTAACCAGTCGGGCGTTCTGAGACTGCTTCACAAGTGTCCTTTTGCCCTTTTGAAGCTGTAAAGGTCCATGTTCAGACACAGCCTGGATTTGCCAGGGGAATGTCTTATGGATTTCCCAAGTTTATCAAGTCTGAAGGTCTTGGAGGGTAACCTTTTGTGTTACCATTTACTTTCTCACTCGTCTTAAGACTAACCATTGTGCCTGATTTCTTTTTCTTTTCTACTTCTTTCAGTTTGTACAAGGGAATTGGTCCACTCTGGGGCGTCAGATTCCTTGTAAGTTGTGGCCTCAGCTTTGCAATTTTCGCATAGTATGATTTGGCCTCATAAAATGCTTTATTGGCTCTTTTAGTTGCAAAATGTGATAAGAAAATCTACCTTTGTAACAGACACAATGATGAAGTTTGCTTCTTTTGAGACCATTGTGGAGATGATCTACAAGTATGCAATTCCGAGGCCAAAGGACCAGTTCAGCAAGGGTCTACAACTAGGGGTGAGTTTCGCAGGAGGTTACGTTGCTGGCGTGTTCTGTGCTATAGTCTCTCATCCTGCTGATTATTTAGTGTCCTTCCTCAACAACGCCAGAGGAGCAACTGTTGGAGATGTAAGTCTCTCTGTTTCTTTCTGTAATAAAATGCAACTTTTAATATTACCACCTAGTGTTCTAACCATGATCCTTTCAACAGGCGGTGAAGAAGATAGGGCTGTTGGGTCTATTCACAAGAGGGCTGCCTCTACGAATTGTGATAATAGGAACATTGACCGGAGCGCAGTGGGGTATCTACGATGCTTTCAAAGTCTTTGTTGGCCTGTAAGTCCCTTCTTTTTGCAGCTATTCTGTTTCAGAGGTTCTCCTTCTCAACCGCTAATGAAACTCTCTTTTCTTTCAGTCCAACAACTGGTGGTGTTGCTCCAGCAGCTGCCATCACTCCTGCTGAAGCAAAGGCTTAAACAATGACGAAGAACAAAGGGTCTCTTACGCTAGCATTTCTCTACACAATGAAACTGGCCGAGCTTTTATATATCTTCAAATCAATCAACGAGGGCGGAATATAGATTCATTTGCCTAGTTTCTGTCTATGACCCGATTAATCCTTTCCTTGTACTGCAAAACAATCTTCCACAATATGAACCAACAGACTGAATAATCTCGGGGTACCAGACATTTATCTTCTGGAAAAATTTATCAGACACTTCCAAGTCAGGACATGGGCTGGTTAAAATACCAAGTACTCAGACCGGATCAGATTGGTCAGAGTCGATGTATTTTAAAACAATTCACTAAAGGTGCAAAACCGAAGAATTCTGAAACAGTCCTGTGCACTTTAAAAACACTAAAGTGTTGTATAAATCTTACAAGTTCGGAAACTGTGTTTTAACTGCCCAACAATTCATCTTTCTCGGCTTCATAACCATTTGATTACTTACCTCTTCTTCTTGCTTCTTCCTTTGGCTGAGTTGGATTTTGACGGTGTAGCTCTCAGGTAAGTGAACAGAACCACGAACGAGATTACCGAAATGAGCGGATCAGTATTTTAAAGAGTTTAGCCATGATCTACGATTTCTTCTCTCTCCAGCTGCTGTGCTGTTGTTTCTCCGACTCTGATATTTTTCGGAGACCCGGAATCATCATGGGCCAAACTGAAAGCCCATTAAAGGTCAAAATAATTTATTCTTGGGCCTCTTGTAGCTATATACGATAACAACTGTTTGATGTGTGACAAGGGTTTCATTTGAGAATACTGGAGAGGAAGATCCTCGTTTGAGAAAACGAGCACACCCACCTCACACCTCTTCCGCCGCAGACTCGATTTCAGTCTTCATTGTTGCTGGATCCTCTCCTCCGGCGAACTGCGTCGAAATAGAAAGTACAGGTATATTCCTCAAGCTGCATAGAGCTTTCTTTTTGAAGTTTTGGATTTACAAATATTGGGGATCAGATCCAATCAGATTGAGTTTTTTGTGTTTGGGTATCCACATTGGAAGTTTATGCATAGTTTCTGGGTCGAATAGGCCTGTAAATGGGTAACAAACGGATTTCAGTTGCTGAATCGTAGTAAATTGTAGATTTGAACCTGAAACCATCCGATTTGTGTTCTTGTCGCGAAAGTAGAGCTTGTCGAACTGGGTAGAATTCAACCTGAAACTATTGAAACTGATATATGTAGTATGACTAGTTAGACTAGTATTACTGATATATGTATGTAGTATGACTAGTTACACTAGTATTACTATAAATGTAGTAGAACTAGTAAAACTAGTATTACTGACAAAGTTTTTGTATTGTTTTGGCAGGATACAATGAAGGAGAACGTGATCATATATTTTAAATGCGAAGGTTGTATGTATAGTTTGATGATGAAGACATCATGGGAGAAGATAACTCTCTCCATGTTAGAAGGTAGGATATACACGAAACTTGGGTTAGATGAAAGTAATGTTAAGTTACAAATGAGGTACAATGCACTGCTATTGGAACCAGAGGAAGAGATTCACATTTGTGATGATGAGGATGTCAGTGTTTATATAACTTCCGTTGAAAATAACCGTAGATATGTTTTGTATGTGGAGGTTATCACTAAACCAGAATTGTCGGAACAACTGTCGAGAGTGGATAAAAGTTCTGTTGGTAAGAACTATGCGGAATCGGATTCAAATGAGGATGAAATCAGAGATAATGCCATCAATTTCTACGTAGACAAGGAAAAAAGAAAACGACAACATGGAGCAATAGAAGAGGATGATTCTATTCAAGAGGGTGAAATTGTACCTCCGCCTCCTAAAAAAAAAGTAGGGAAGAAGTAAGGTAAAAAGGTTTTCTTCGGTTGGAGAAAGGCGTCCAAGGGCGCAAAACAAAAGGCGACTGAGGCAATGATGTCAATAATTGTTATTTGACAATTGTAGTGTTTGATTTTATCTACAGATTTTGTTTTGTAAAATATTTACGACTTGGCAAACTATGTAACATTGGTTTTCTGTTATTTAATACTATGATTTGTTTATGTGGTAATTGGGTAGTACTGGTAGAACCCTTGTTTGAAAAATCGCTAGGCGCTAGTCGGGCGCTTGGTATGGGCCTAGCGATTAATCGGAAAATCGGATTAAAATCGGGGATTAATCGGGGATTAGTTTTAGGTTTTTTTTAATCATATATATAACATTTATGCAAAATTTACTAATATGTTGGTGTGTTTAATGTTATAGTTTGAAGAAACTCTACTCAAAATTTATTAATTTTATTAACAATATATTAAATATCTAAATTACACTTTTTAGTTTATTAACGTGTAATTTATTAACAAGATATTTCTTTTATTATTACAAAATAAACTGTGGAGGCAAGGTAAAAGATTATGCATTCAAAACAAAATAATATAATTAAAAATAAGGGATACATGAATGGGGAGAATAAACCGTAAGCATGTAATTGTTGGAAGAAGAAAAAGACAAAAAGCAAGTAATACAAAAGTCCCACATCGGTAAGGAGAGGAAGAGTTGTTGGAAACATTGCTTATATAAATAATACTTGAGGGTTCTCATTCTAAACAGACAGTGGGCTTTGGGTAATTAAGGCCCACAACGTTTTAAAAAAAGTCCAGTTTTTTTTTCATTAATCGGTTAATTTTCCGATTTTCAACGTTTAATGGTTAATTAATCGGTCAACGATTAAAATGGCCGATTAGACCATAATCGTGGCGGTTAAGCTGCGCCGAGCGCCTAGGCGGGCGATTAATCGCCTAGGCGCCCGCGTTTTTGAACAGGGGGTAGAACTAGTGTAACTTTATCTCTTATACTTTTAAACTCACTTTGTGTCTAATAACCAACTTAGGATGAAAAATTTACAAAATTTTTTTTTTTTTAACATATGAATAGAGAAAACACTCAGAATTCTATGTGTATCGACTTCAATCAATTGTACAACTAGAAAAACAAATTTGAAGGGTACGTAATACTGATTTAAATGAAGAACAGCAAAAGTATAACTATGTGGAACTTTGGTACAACTACTATCTTGGATATAACTATGTTTAAAAAAGGCTGCGCACTGGTGGAAACAACGGTGCGCACGTGGATAAAATTCCCCCCAAAATAAAAAATTTGAAATTTTCCCCAATTTTTTTGGGTTTTTCCCCCAAATTTTATATTTCCTCCAATTATTCTTAGTATTACTACTTTTACCAGTATTGCTATTATTCCTAGTATAACTAGTATTATCAGTATTCCATCATAGTTTAACAAGACATAAAATCAAACAAAGTATTACGTGTAGGTGTGAAATGAGAAAACAAAGTCTTCTCGCACATGTGTAATTTGACGTCGAACATAATTTTACCTAGTAATACTAGTATTACAAATCCAAAAACAAAACAAACAACATAATTTCACCTAGTACTACCAGTAGAACAAATCGAAACAACCACCATAAGACGAAGATATAATGAAGATGGTATATTCTTTATGAAGACGCTTCATCCAGATAAACAATGTCATGTGGACGTAAACAATGAAGAAATTTTAAAAACATAGCAACCAAAACTAATTCATATCATCCACCGCTCTTAGAAAGAATGGCTCCACAGACGTAGTATCTTCTCCAGTCATTTCACTTTTCTTCATTTCGAGCATTCGATTTCGGGTAAGCTTTTGTTTTATTTCGATTGTCTATGTTTTCGATCTGGTTGATTTGCCAAGTATTACTCGTAGTATAAATTCAAATTAAAAAAAGCAAACACCATAGTTTTACCAAGTATTACCAGTAGTGCGAATTCAAAACAAAAAATACACAACATAGTTTTATAATCTCAATAATACGAAATCAAATACATAACTGTCAATCCAAACAACCACCATAAGAAAAAGATAGTCTTCACACCACATATTTCCTTAACCTTGTAACTCGCCTGCCTGGTGGGTCTGAAAGACTAGCATGCTCATTTGGTGGGTCTAAGGAATCAGTAGTATCCTCTAGTATTACCAAGTTCCTTTGAAGTTATTATTTATCCTCTATTTTGGGGAATCAGCAATCAATTATTGTTATACTTTCTTCATAAATTTCTCAAAAGACTAATAATTATACTTAGTTATACCAGCATTATAAATAAAATCCAACTAGTTTTATCTAGTTCTACCAGTACTACAAAAAACACACTAGTTGTACCTATTTATACTAGTATTACAAACCCATAAATTTTTGTTCAATTCCAAATGACATCACAATACTCTTCCTAACCAAAACGAATTAGTTTCCCTAGTTCTATACATTAAATCGAATCCAAGTACTTACCATTGAGTCGATGGGGTCGCTCACGGTTTGGCTTGGACTTCTTCCCGAGTTAGTTCTTCTCTCGTCCTTACTCTTTCTTCACTCGGTCTGACTTCCTCATCACCAATTTGAATCGGAGATAGCTCGCTGTCATCTTCTTCTTCACTTGTTCCGACTTCCTCACCATTACCAACCGGAGATCGCTCCCTCCCATCTTCATCAATCGTTCGGACTTTCTCAACATTCTGAACCTTGTCCTAGCCATCTTTATGCACAATAATTGATTGAACATAACAAGAGATCTCAGACAACAATCAATCCAACACAACAATTAAAGAAAAAGAAAGAGGAGTAGTTTTCCCTAAATTCTCGAGAGAAGGAAAGACGAGGAGGTAAAGAGAAAACGATTTTGATTTTGTAAGATTAGGAATTGAGAAAATCAATTTTAGTTAATTTATTATATAAATTGGGTTAGATCCAATAGGGTTTCGGATGGATGGATAAAATCCATGTATTCTGTGTAATTTTAAAAGATTTGTAAGGGTATAGTCGTAATTGACTTATTTTGGAATTAAAAAAAAAATCAAAGCGAAATTCAGTTTATAACAGGAAGTTTTGAGCTTTTCTTTTGACAAATAGGGACTTCCCAGACGATTTCTCTCTTCGTTTCGGCTGGAAAAGGCAAAAGAAAACAAAATGTTCGTTTAATTTCTCCATGGACACACTACCACAGCTACTAGCTTCTTCTTTCATATGCTCTCTGCCGTCAGATTATGCAACGGAGAGAAGCACAAGCAACCCCTTGGAGAAACCTTACCGCCGGCACGCCGATTCTCTGCTTATGTCACCGCTTTTAGCTCGAGGCTTGTGGACTATGAACAGCCATTCGTTAAGGGCTTCTGGGAATACCTCGAGGCGGCTAAGGATTTCATCAGACCGGAAGACAACAGCCCGTCTCGCTGGTTCTCTCCCCTCAAAAAAAGCAAGGATCCATGTGACGGCGCCCAGCTGCTTCTGTTCCTACCTGGTTAGTTCCGATTAATTGAGTTAGCTATGTACCGACGGAAATGTGCAATTTGTGCTTGCTCAAATTCAGATATGTAGGTATCGACGGAAATAGACTCGGGCTAATAAGGCAGCACCAAAAACTTGGACAGCGAGTGCCCCCCCCCCCCCCCCCCCCCCCCCTCAAAGGACGTTTCTATCCTTAAGTTTTTCTTTCTAATACTCGTAGTTGATTCTGCTGAGCTATATGTTTGCTTTTTCAAAGATGTTTTATATCTGGTGCTTGCACATACCACTGAGCAATCACACTTCATTCACATGTATTTCATCTATTTTAAATTATTTGGTGCTTGAACATACCACCGAGCAATCACACTTCATTAACTAAAAAGTATATTTTACGGTTATATTTTTTAGAAAATTTCAATCATAGTAACTATCTTCTACGGTTGTGCTTTTAATCATAATTCTTCATAAACGTTTGCTACCGTTAAGTTGAATCATTACAACATTTAGTTTATTTCACAAACAATTGCAATTTTTGGTTTATTTTATAAATCATTATAACATTGATCTATTCAAACAAAAAATATATATTTACGATTTCATTTTTTAGAAAGTTTGAATCCGAATAAATATCTTCTACGGTTGCGTCTTTTTATCGTAACTCTTCATAAATGGTGGCAACCGTTTAGTTCAATCATTGCACCATTTAGTTTATTTCACGAACAAATGCAACTTTTGGTTTATTTTATAAATCGTTATAACAATTATTTATTTACAATCGCGTCTCTCATTGTAACTTTTCATAAACTATCATTTTAACTTTTTAATTACAAAAATGTATTTAATTAAAATTATAACTATTTAATTGAATTGTTGCAACTTTGGTTTTGTTTTATGAACTGTTGTAATCTTTAGGTTATTTGACGAACCATTGTAACATTTAATATATTTGACAAACCATTGCAACTTTTGTTGTATTTGATATTTATAATCGTTTATTTCGGTTTCAGTTCTTCATATTTTAAAAAAAATTTAATTACTAAAATATATTTAAATGACTTGGTGCTACCGTTTAATTCAACATAGTAAAATTTAGTTCATTTGACCAACCAATGAACATTTTGGCTTATTTGACGAACCGTTGTAATCTTTGGTTTATTAGGATATTGGAGTGTAGATGATTTAAATTCAGCTGTACTGGCAAAACAATTATGGCGGTTGATTACGGTTCCAAACTCACTCTTTGCGAGGGTTTTCAAAGGACGGTATTTTCGGAAATCCAATCCTCTGGATAATATAAAATCATACTCTCCATCCTATGGATAGAAAAGTATCAGTTCAGCTAGATCTCTGGCTAATAAAGGACTTATTAAAAGAGTCGGTTCTGAGGCGTTCATCTCAGTATGGGAGGATCCGTGAATTCCAGCTCAATTCCCGAGACCAGCAATAAGTAATGGTTCAATTTCTGATTCATCTTTAAAAGTCAAAAATCTTATAGACATCCAGTCATATTTTTGGAATATTGATCTCTTGAAGGAGCTCTTTGATCCGCTAGATGTCCCGCTCATAAGTGTCCTGCCTTTGGATGCGTCAACTAAGGAGGATACTCTAACTTGGCATTTCACAAAATCTGGAAAAATATACAGTTAAATCAGGATATTATACGGCGCGATTAGAAAATTTGGTTGACAATTTATCTTTTGTTGGGCTAGATAACAAATCACTAAAAGCACATACTTGGAAAGTGCAGTGTCCGCCAAAGTTACGTCATTTGTTGTGGCAAATATTATCAGGTTGTGTGCCCGTTACGGAAAATTTGCGGAAAAGAGATATAAATTGTGATACAGGATGTGTCAGATGTTGCACTTTAGAGAAAACAATCAATCATATACTCTTTCAATGCCATCCAGTGCGATAGATATGGGTACTTTCACAGATTCCTGCGGCTCCCGGAAATTTTTCCTCGGTTTCTATTTTGGAAAATACCTTCAGAAGTCGATCCATGGATAATTTGGTATGTTTGGAAAGCAAGGAATGAAAAGATCTTTGATAATGTGGATAATGATCATTTATAGGTATTACGTTTAGCAGAAAAAGAGGCACAATCGTGGCACTTAGGTCAAGTCAAGCTTCATACTGAAAACTATGGTTCTTCGGATTTGGAAACTCGAACTCGAGTGAGGGATATTTCACATGATACCACTTATTCCGGATATCGTTGCTTTGTGGATGGATCTTGGAAAGGAAGTGATAAGTTTTCAAGAACAGGGTGATTCTGTACATCATCAAATGGAGAGTCGTCAACTATGGGATTTGCCAATCTCCGTAGAAGTTTATCTCCACCACATACATAAGTGGAAGCTCTTCTCTTGGCGACGAAGTGTATGATTGGTGCCGACAACCAAGATGTAGTTTTTTTATAGACTGTTTAGACCTGGTGAAAACGGTGTCTTTCCCAACCAAATGACCTGCATTTTCAGTGAATTTGGAAGAGTTTCAGAGCGACAATAAAGAATGGGAAAAATGTCGGAAAATGCGCGAACTTTCAAATTTGGGACAAAAAAATCATGAACTTTCGAAATGTCATTTAAATCATAAAGACAACAAAAGTTCGTGCTTTTTTTGTCCCAAATTTGAAAGTTCGCGCATTTTCCGACATTTTTCCCAATAAAGAATTCACAAACTTCTCTTTATTTTTAAGCTCTCGATGTGCAAATATTAAAATGGATCATTTAGTATGAAAAGTTCGTAGCGAACCGCATCATATCACATATAAAACAATATTCTTAAGAAATCACTTGTTTGAGAGCTTCTTAATAACTTTTAACCCAAAAAAAAAAAATACTGCTTATGTTTATCATTCAAATCTGTCGCTTCATTTTAACAATATATATGTTATTGGCCTTGTTCTAAAAATCGGCCGCCTAGCCGCCTAGGCGCTGATCGGGTGGGGACCGCGGCGATTTTGTCCAAATCGGTAAAAAAATCGGTGATCCGATTTTTGGCCGCCTAGACCGCCTAGGCGTCCGCCTAGCCCGCCTAGACGGCGCCTAGCCCAATTTTTTTTTTTTTTTTTTACATTTTTTTTTTTCTTTTATTGGATCTAAAATTCAAAACGTCTCACTTATATTCATAATTTTTTATAAAAATCATAAATTTGACCTTAAATTCTTGTTTTCATGTGTTTAATGCAATTTTAAAAACAAGATTATATAAATTTCTTATTTATAATGGATTAATATATTTTTAAAACATTAAATAGCCGTAAAACTAATCCCCGATTAATCCCCGTGTAATCTCCGATTTTCTTGCTAGGCGCTAGGCGCACCCTCACCGCCCGACTAGCGCCTAGCGATTTTTTGAACACGGGTTATTGGTAACCATTTTCATTATCCATTTTTAATTACTTATACAAAGATCATATTTAATTACTTAGAAATAAAAAGTGTATGTTTGATAAGAATGGGTTATAGCATTTCCACGCGCACGATCAGCCGTCCGTTCATTGACTTAAACCTAATCAAATTTGATTGGTATTTTTTGTCAGCTTATAATGAGTCATTAGTTATTTAATTTTTTTTTGGGACAATCAAACTCTATATATTAATTCACATATAAGAACTCTTTTTTCTAAAGAAAGCCAATCGGATTATTTAATTACTTTCTTGGTTTTGATTAATGCATAAAATAATTACTAATATCAACAATAAGTGTCACGTCAACAACCGAGTCTCTCATTCTCATTTCTCCCCTTCACATCTCTCATTTTCGTTCCCCTGAAAACATTAGACTTAGCTTATTTAAAAATTCTTGTTCGAACTCACTCAAATTTCATATGGATGGAACTTATTTAAAGTGGTAGACTATTAGTTAATTACATAAACAAAATAGTCTACCAACTTCTAAAATTGTTCTTAACTAATCACGATCATTTTTCTCTAACTACAACAATGACGTCCCCCGATGCTTAATATATCTATAGACTTGCACATTACCTTCCTTACCTTAGCTAAAAGTCCTAATAAAATTTCACATTACTTAATGGGTTTTGTGCAAAACAACCATCAAAGTCGTCTATTTTTGCAACTTTACCCTCCACCTCCGAAAAATGCAGGATAATTCTACGAAGTTAAAAATAATACGCAATATAACCTTTTTGTTATTGTTAAATTTTTAAAAATTTGATAAGTAATATATCAAATCGAAGCCCTCAAGATAAGGAGTTCAACTCTACCTTTAGATTTTTAAAAATCAAATGTATGTGATCGTGAATACGTTTACAATATATATATAAGGGCTTTATTGCGTATTATTTTTGATTTCGTATGATTATTTTGCATTTTTCGGAGATGGAGGGTAAAGTTACAAAATTGGACGACTTTGAGGGTTTTTTTCCACAAAACCCTTACTTTATCTTATCATACAAGACGACCTTTGTCGACATTTCTAATGGATTATGACTTCTCAAAAAAATTTCAAGCATCAACCTTCCATCTTTCAAAGTTGGTATGATTGATACATATTTTCCGTGGTCATGACCCAGCTCTTGCATAAAACTGTAATCACATTATCTCCTTCGTTGTTTCCGTCATACCAATATATATATAGTCATTTCACAACTTGATACAGCTACGATATTCTAACAAATATAATACTACGAAAAGAGTAAATCAATATGAGATTTTTTTTTTTTTTTGTGTCGAATATGTTATTGGAATGTTTTTGTCAACTTAATTCTCTAACCGCTTTCACCATAGCCACTAAAATATATGTTAACCACTGTAACTAGTAAGAGATTTGTTTTCTTATTGTTGACTTGCTCAAACAAATTCTCAAGTGCAAAGGTATTTTATACACTAATTATAAATTAAACATCCGTATAAGTCCATGCTTTAGGGATCGATACAGCACAATGATAGTTCTCCAAGTTATTTAATGTTTTCTTACATTTATAACAAACTCACGTCACAACTTGATAGATCTATGATATTTTGTTACTTTGAAACCCAACAAATTTTAGTACCACCAAAAGTGTAAACATACTTTGATATATAGAAGACTATTTTTGTTATCTGATTTTTCTTTGTCAAATTGTTATTTGAATATATGTTTTTTCAACTTGTTATTCTCCAACTGCTTCCTCCAACCACTAAAAAAAATTGATAACCGCTTTTATAAAAACTTATAACCAATCATAATAGCAAGTGTAGTAAGATTTTTTTTTTTTTTAATTGTAGACTTGCTCAAATAAATCCTCAAATGCAAAGGTCTCCTATACACCAATTATAAATTAAACATATGTATAAGTCCCTAGATTTGGGATTGATACATGACAAATATATTTTCTCCTAGTTGTTTCTTTTTCTTGCATTCATTATGTTCTTCATAAGTATATATTAATAACATAATAGATACAGGTGAACCCGGATTCATCTCCCCACAGGGATTTGTATAGTTCTGATCTTCTTCCTTTTATATAATAGAAATATTAGGATGTATTGAATTACCAATGACTAAATGCAGATTTTAACTCATGCTTAACATATACAGAGAAAGACAAAGTTTTCTTTAAGCTCTATAATTAGCTGGTCATATCCATGGGTATCAAGACCTGGTTACAAAAAAAAATACTTTATTCTAAAGATAATTATAATGTTTTATTGGTTGACATTTAATTATATCCATTACTTGTCATGATGCTATATATAATACACACATCAAACTCATCTCAATCATTCCTTCAATACTCTCACATTACTTATCCGATTTTAATTAAGATTAATTAGTCTATTGATAAAGTCGCTTAGTGATCAAAAATGGAAGCCATGGGAGAATGGAGCACCGGCCTAGGCGGAATTTATACAGAGGAAGCTGACTTTATGAATCAGCTCCTTGCATCCTATGAGCAACCTTGTGGCGGTTCATCTTCAGAGACAACCGCCACACTCGCGGCCTACCACCACCAGGGTTCTCATTGGAATGGAGGCTTTTGCTTCTCCCAAGAGAGCAGCAGTTATAGTGGTTATTTCACGGTGATGCCACGGCAGGAAGAAGACAACAATGGGATGGAAGACGCGACAATCAATACGAACTTGTACCTGGTTGGTGAAGAGACAAGTGAATGTGATGTGAGGGAATACTCCGGTAAAAGCCTCTTTCCTTTGGAGACTGTCGCAGAAAACCACGACCATAGTATGCTACAGCCTGAGAACTCCTTGACAAAGACCACTGATGAGAAACTGTTCAACCCATGTGAGAGTTCTAAGAAGAGGACTCGTGCCACATCAACTGATGTAAGTTGTATAAAAGTTTTTTGTTTATTTCGGAAACATGGAGTTTCATCGCAAAACACAATTAGCAATGAGTGGATTGGCATATGTACATTTTCGATATGAAATGTTAACAGTTTTATATAGCCGGGTGATTACACAGACTAATTTCCAAAATTTGTAGCCGAAACCATAATTCTAAATATTTTTTATGTTTTTCTAACCAAAACAGAAGAATAAGAGAGCCAACAAGGCACGGAGGAGCCAAAAAGGCATAGAGATGAGTGGCGATAATGAAAATATCGGCGAAGAAGAATATACGGAGAAGGCTGCGGGGAAGAGAAAGACCAAACCACTTAAGCCGCAAAAGACTTGTTGTTCGGATGACGAATCAAACGGTGGAGACACTTTCTTGTCCAAAGAAGATGGCGAGGACTCTAAGGCTCTCAACCTCAATGGCAAGACAAGGGCCAGCCGCGGCGCTGCCACAGATCCTCAAAGCCTTTACGCTAGGGTAAGTTTTACATAAATTCCTATATTAAAGGTTTTTTCAGTCTTTATATACTTACATTATGTAAAAAAAAAAAACATTTATTGTGACTGAAACAATTAAACAAAGTCCATTTTTATGATGGTGCAGAAAAGAAGAGAGAGGATAAACGAGAGGCTAAGGATTTTGCAACATCTTGTCCCTAATGGAACAAAGGTACATACATTACTACGTAACCACATCATTTTTTACTCGTTTTTCGTCTCATTACTAAGTAAATTAAATGTGTTAAATATGTAACAGGTTGATATAAGCACGATGTTGGAAGAAGCAGTACAATACGTCAAATTTTTGCAGCTCCAAATTAAGGTACGTGTACGTTAGGTTTTCAATGATTTGAAGTCTTATAATATAAACAATGAAAAAAATTGTATTAATTAAAGATAGAGAATTAAATATTGTTTATAATGAATAATGTTATATTATACAGTTATTGAGCTCTGATGATCTTTGGATGTATGCGCCCATTGCTTACAACGGAATGGACATTGGCCTTGACCTAAAACTCAATGCACTGACCAGATGATTCAAGAGACACCTTCGGATTTTAATTTTATTTTTTTTTGTTTATATATTTATAAATAATTTAATACGAGAGATATGAAGAGTCACATTTGACGTTTTATACTCCAATATTATTTTACTTTTGTATGTCGAGTTATGTCCAACAGTTTTTGATTCTTGAGATATATATTGGTGTACGAACATCTTTTTGATAATGGATTTGTTTATTTTATTTCTTTTTTTGTTTGAATTATTTGATTCGTTTACGTCATACACGTAAATGATTTAATCAGAATTTAATACTCTAAGGCGCTTAATCTCCTTTGGATTTTATGCTTAAGCAGAATTTAATAATACTCATAGGATGCATTCGGGACTTTTAACATATTTCTGATCTTTTATAAACCATATTTAGACCTAAAGACATGACAAGGGAAAAAGTTGAAGGAAGAAAGAGCCGACCAGTCGGTCAATGATCTGACCTTGTTCGAGAACCTGGTATATAAGATGAATGTTGAGTTTCCAAACCCTAATTAATCAAGTTTGATTAGTAAAATATCTTTTGGGTTTATAACTTATCTTTGTAAAAACATGATCAATATCGTGATCTCCCTCTGCCAATCTAGAAACATTACTTATCTCATCCTTCATTATGTGATTTATGATATGTCTTCTTCCATTCTAGCTACTAGTCTCCTTCCAAATATTAATTAAGAAAGTGTGTAGTTTTCTAACTTGGGTCTTAGGGTAGATCATTGGTTAGTTTGGATTGATGATTTTAGGGTTAGGACACTTCAGATTCATTCAATAAAGGGTAAGGTTAATAGTAAGAAAAAAGAAAAAAACTTGATTACATTGTCTTTGAAAATAAGATATTTTGTGCACCATGAATATTCAATCAAAACGGAATGAGTATACAATTTTAATAAATGGGAGTTGATGTTAAGAAATATTAAGATCTTTTTGGATTTGAGTGTTAACGTTTGTTAATATATCACTTATATTACAAATGAGATTTTAGTAGGTATAGGTGATTAAAATCTTAAAAGATGATTAGCTACAAAGTAATTATCCATTTTTAGGATTGTGCTTTAATTAGGCCATTGTTGGGGTCGGATTCCACCCGTACTAAGATCGACCCAAACCGTAACATTTCGGGTACATTGACAGCCAGCTCGGGCCATCTTCCAAATCGGCACCATCAATTTTGCTCATTTTTTTTATTTATCATTGTTATAGCCAAACTCATCAATCAACAAATAACTATTACGTTTTTCAAGAGTTCTTTCATCAAACTGGAGAAAACTGTCAATTTTGTTGCTTTTTCCGTTATCTTGATTATAACTGAAACTTCTCAATCAACAAATGATTTGTACGTTTATCAAGAGCTCTTCTATCAATTATGCTGCTTTATCTGTAATCATGGTTATAGCAAAACTCATCAATCAGCAAAAGACTTCTAAGTTTATCAAAAACTCTTTCACCAGGGTGCAGAAAAGGAAAAACGGCCTATTCCTCCCCAAACTAGGTTGCTTTGGCTAATTCATCCCTGAAACTTTGTCTCGTGCCTAAACCCACATGAACTAACATAGAGTTTGAATTTCCTCCCTGAACAAAACAAATCCAGACTAAACCCACAAATCGTTAAACGCCGTTATTGTTCCGTTAACGAACATCTGACTAGGATGCCACATCATCGTTCTAAGCGTCTGTGTTTTGAGGAGAAAACGGCCTATTCCCCCATAAACTAAGTTGTTTTGGCTAATTCATCCCTGTAATTTTATCTCATGCCTAAACCCACATGAACTAACATAAAAATTGAATTTCCTACATGAACAAAACAAATCCAGACTAAACCCACAAATCGTTAAACGATGTTACTGTTTCGTTAATGACCAGCTGCTAAACGATGTTACTGTTCCGTTAATGACCAGTTGACTAGATCTTGTGAATACAAGTGCATAAAGTAGTAGTGAGTTTTTTTTCAGTAAGTAGGCGATGCCTTTTCTAGGTCTTCTCTCGTTTTTATATAGATACTCTTCTTAGGTTATTCGGTCCGAGGTCCGCATTAACCTCTCCTACATCACAGGTCCTTGCCGAGATCCTCGCCTGACTTAGTCCTGATTCGGAGCCAGCTCCGCTTCTCTTCACTATGGGCTTATGAGCCTAACGTATCTCCCACTTGTTATTTTTGTTGGTGGATTCGGAGGTGCTGAATCCAACTCCAACTAAACATGTTCAAGCAAACAATATAATCTGAAATAGAACATCATATTATTCCAAAATGATATTATAATCTGAGAATTAATCCAAAATTTACATCATATTCTGATAATTAATCAAAAATTACATCATAATCCAAGTACACATCTGAAAATTCATCAAAATCCTAGAATTCATACCCTAAAACACCTTTAATCCCAGCAACTGTCTATTCAATTAGGTTCTTCATCCATAAATTTAGTCCAGATTTGTTATGTGCATGTAGGAAATTCAAACTTTATGTTAGTTCATGTGGGTTTAGGCATGAGATAAAATTACAGGGATGAATTAGCCAAAACAACTTAGTTTATGGGGGAATAGGCCGTTTTCCCCTCAAAACACAGTCGCTTAGATAGATGATGTGGCATCCTAGTCAGATGTTCGTTAACGGAACAATAACGGCGTTTAACGATTTGTGGGTTTAGTCCGGATTTGTTTTGTTCAGGGAGAAAATTCAAACTCTATGTTAGTTCATGTGGGTTTAGGCACGAGACAAAGTTTCAGGGATGAATTAGCCAAAACAACTTAGTTTGGGGAGGAATAAGCCGTTTTCCCGTGCAGAAAACCAGAGATTTTTCTCTTTTTTTTTCTTCTTTATCATTGTTTTAGCCAAACTAATCAATCAGCTAATGATTTATACGTTTATCAAGAGCTCTATCGTCATATTGCAGAAAATCTTCAATTTTACTACTTTTTTTTTGTTATCATGGTGATAGCCAAACCCCGTAATGAGCAAATGATTTATACTTTTATCAAGAGCTTTTTAATGAGGCTAGAGAAAACTTTCTATTTTGCTCATTTTTTTGTTATCATGGTTATTGCCAAACTCATCAATCCGCAAGTAATTTATACGTTTATCAAGATCTCCTTCATCAGACTGCAGAAAATCGTCAATTTTGCACCTCTTGTTTTGTTATCATGATTATAACTAAACTCTTTAATCAGCAAATGATTTCTACATTTATCAAAAGCTCTTTCATCATAATGTAGAAAACCTTCAAATTTGCTCATCTTTTTTTGTTATCATGGTTATAGCCAAACTCATCAATCAACAAATGATTTCTACATTTATTAAGAGCTCTTTTATGAAGCTGCAGAAAGAAAACTGTCAATTTTTTCTCTTTTTACGTCATTATAGTTTTAACCAAACTCATCCATTACCAAATGAATTTTACGTTTATCAAGAGCTCTTTCATCACTCTGCAGAAAACCGTCAATTTTGCTTATTTTTTATCATTAATGTAGCCAAACTCCTCCATAAACAAATAATTTTTAAGTTTATCAAGAGCTTTTTCATGAGGCTGCAAAAAAAAGTCAAGAATTTTTTCATGAGGCTGCAAAAAAAGTCAATTTTTTCTTTTTTTACGTTATCATAGTTATAGCCAAACTCATCAATCATTCAATGATTTTTACGTTTATCAAGAGCTCTTCATCATATGGTAGAAAACCGTTAATTTTGCTCTTTTTGTTTGCTATCATGTTTATAGTCAAACTCATTAATCAGCAAATGCTTTCTACGTTTATTCAGAGCTCTTTCTACATATGTATTGTAGAAAACAGTCTATTTTACTCCTTTTTTATTATCAAGGTTATAGCCAAACTCATCAATTAGCAAACGATTTCTACGTTTATCAAGAGTTTTTTCATGAGAGTGCAGAAAACCATCAATTTTGCTCATTTTTTTTATTTATCATTGTTATAGCCAAACTCATCAATCAACAAATAACTATTACGTTTTTCAAGAGTTCTTTCATCAGACTGGAGAAAACTGTCAATTTTGTTGCTTTTTCCGTTATCTTGATTATAACTGAAACTTCTCAATCAACAAATGATTTGTACGTTTATCAAGAGCTCTTCTATCAATTATGCTGCTTTATCTGTAATCATGGTTATAGCAAAACTCATCAATCAGCAAAAGACTTCTAAGTTTATCAAATACTCTTTCACCAGGGTGTAGAAAACCAGAGATTTTTCTCTTTTTTTTTTCTTCTTTATCATTGTTTTAGCCAAACTAATCAATCAGCTAATGATTTATACGTTTATCAAGAGCTCTATCGTCATATTGCAGAAAACCTTCAATTTTACTACTTTTTTTTTGTTATCATGGTTATACCCAAACCCCGTAATGAGCAAATGATTTATACTTTTATCAAGAGCTTTTTAATGAGGCTAGAGAAAACTTTCTATTTTGCTCATTTTTTTTATTATCATGGTTATTGCCAAACTCATCAATCCGCAAGTGATTTATACGTTTATCAAGATCTCCTTCATCAGACTGCAGAAAATCGTCAATTTTGTACCTCTTGTTTTGTTATCATGATTATAACTAAACTCTTTAATCAGCAAATGATTTCTACATTTATCAAAAGCTCTTTCATCAGAATGTAGAAAACCTTCAAATTTGCACATCCTTTTTTGTTATCATGGTTATAGCCAAACTCATCAATCAACAAATGATTTCTTCATCATATGGTAGAAAACCGTCAATTTTGCTCTCTTTTTTTGTTATCATATTTATAGTCAAACTCATCAATCAACAAATGATTTCTACGTTTATCCTGAGCTATTTCATCTAGTTGCAAAAACCGTAAAAAAAATTTTTTTTCTAAGATCATTGTTAAAACCAAACTCATCAATTATCAAATAACTTCTACTTTTATCAAAAGCTCTTTTATCAGATTATAGAAAACCGTCAATTTTGTTCTTTTTTGTAATCATGGTTATAGCCAAAATCATCAATTAGAAAATGATTTCTACGTTTATCAAGAACTATTTTATGAGGCTGCAGCAAACCGTCAATTTTGCTCTCTTTCTTTGTTATCATGGTTATACCCAAACTCATCAATAAGATAATGATTTCTACGTTTATCATAAGCTCTTTCACCACTTATAAAAAGACATGTGTCTCATGTTGAAGAGAGAGTTTCTTATAATATTCTTTATAAAAAACCGATTCTAAAAAATTTAAAGTAAAATCAATAATTCTATAATTTTGAATTACTGTAAATAAGAGTTTCTAAATGTCTCTAGTTTAAAAAATCCAATGAAAATGTTCTTACATGCCAACTACCCTTTTAAAATTTAATTTTTTTTTTCTAATTTTGATTAATCTAACGTAAATGCTCTAATTTTAAATTACGTAAAAAGAAGAATATGGTCAAAATTTATTTATTTAAATATTATACCTTGACAATAGTTGATTACATCCATGATTCTATTTTTTAAAAAAATTATAATGTTGCTATACATACAAAAAATTATTGCCTTGAACACAAAATAATGATATTACCTTTTTGACATATCAAATTTAGCGAAAAATCAACTTATATTATTTTATTTTCATAAATATATGCTCAGTTTTAGATATTTCCAATCAGGATAGAGATGTATGGCAAGTTTAATTATTATTTTAAAATTAAATAATTTAAAAAATATATAACCGTAAAATCTTTCGTTGAACTTGAAACAATATGCCAAAAAATTATAAATATTTCCAATTTGTTATTTTTCTTTCAAAATATAAACGCCATTTTAATAAATAAAAAATCCAAAATAATATTAATTGAATCTTTTTTTTCTAATAAACACTCACATTTTTATTTTGTATTAATCCTTATCAAAGTTAATATAATTATAATGACCACAATATTTATAGTTTTTAACCAATCATATGAAGGTTATCGAAATTTTAGAGACTCATAACTAAATAAATAAATTTAGCTACGAAATTGATTTGTTATCAAGATTGGAATCAAATCAACGGGGTTTCATCATCCTCGTGATATGCGTGTGCAAAGACATGATCACAGTTTCATATCTCTCATTTCTACATTTTTTACGTTCTTTATGTAAAACGTTCCATATACGTAAAATCTCTTCTCTCTTTCCAGTTATATCATATAGCTTCAAGAAAAAATTGTAAAACTTATCAGTTTTATAGTCTTCGCTATTGAACCGGCTCTCAAGTAAGTCAACACGTCCATACATTTTAACAACTTACTATATAACATGGTATTATTTGAGGCAACAAAAATACTAAAATAAAGAGACGCAACCACACTTTAATTTTTACATCTTCTCCTTCGTCATGATGATATACTTTCATTATCTTTTGTGTTCATAATCATTACATCTTCGCCATCCTCATCTTCTATGTCTTTGTATTCACGTTCTTGTTCATATTCTTCTTCTTTTACATTTTCATCTTCATACTCATCTTACTTCTTCTTCTCTTGCATCATCTTTGTGTTCTGTTTTTGAGTATTACAAAAAGCATAACAAACTAAATAGAACATAATTAATGATCTCATATAGAATTGGTTAGAAAAGCGAAATTTAAAGAACTTTTTTGTTGATCCTCTTTATTCGAACTTTTTTATGTTCCTTTGTTTAATCGGCTTTGTACCTTCGTCATTCTCTTTTTGTGAAGTTCTTATTCTCATAGTCTCAGTCTTTCTCAGTTTCTCTAATATTGATCATAGATTGCGAATGATCGAAAACATTCTAAAACACACAAAACGACAAAACTAATACAGAAAAGAAAAAAAGAAACAATATAACTATGTTAGAAGAGATGAATAAACAAAACCAAAAGATTAGTATGGACATATTTTATTATAGAAAATACAAATCAACCTTGTAGATGTTGATGTTCATTGTTGTTGTGGTCTCATCTTTACCAGCTCTCGGTCTCTGGTCCTTTTTCATGGTTTTATATATATATTTAGGAGAAATACAAAGAAAAAATCAAGAAAGGAATAAGCAAAACCAAAAGAACAACGTTTACATTGGTTTAGATAGGAAATAGAATTTAACTTTGCCTTCATGCTTCTCGTTGTGATTGTCTTCATGACTTCATGTCATCACATCTCTTTTTCCGGCTTTTTTGGTATGCTTAGTTAGTTATACTTTAAAAAATAAGATACTAAAAACATATGCAGTAATATATCATATCATTAGAATATGCTTTTAATAAATATTGGATCCAAGAATTCAAACTGATCCTTCCATCTCTTGGTGTTGGATCATGATCTGGATTGGGCCTTGGAATCACAACATTCACCAATTAATTTACTTGCACAAAATGATTGTAAAAGCATGAGGATGTGCTAATGGTAGAATGTCAGAACATATAATAAAAAAATTGAATTCCTCACCAAATTTCCTACCTTTTTGTCTCATTATGTCTACAGAGTTTTAACCACTTGCGTCAAACAAACAATAAGATTTAATTAGTAATTTTTTAGATAATTGTGAAAACCAAATGATTTATAGGAACGCACTATAAAGTAAACGGACAATCAATGAAGTGAATCTAAATACAAATTGACTAAAACCAAATATTTAAACCGTAAGAGAGATAATAATGAATCACCTCTAAACAATGTTGTCTACGTTGCTTTTCGTCATCACCTCTAGTTTTCGTGGGTTGTTCAATTCCTAATTTCCTCTCATATCTCACTTGTAAATCCTACGTTACTTGGTAGAGATGGAGATAACACTTGAACATCTGTAGAGACAATTAGCATTAACAAATCAATTAATCACATGTCACAACCAAAAGTTTGAAGTTTTTCATAGACACGAACACAAATCCAACAGTGACAAAAAAAAAAGCTGAAACAATTGTAACATGAAAATAAACCACAAAAAACACAGTAAGCTAGATTATTTTGAAAGTTGAAAAACTAACAACTAAATCAAATCTCTTAGCTAGGAGTGGGTTTGTACTTTTGTTGTTGTTAACTCTTTCTCTACGAATCTCCTCGCTGCTCGAGGAAGACGGAGCTTGTAATCGATCGTGTTTCGGTACTCTGTCGTGTTTCCGTACTCGCTGCTTGCACCGTACTTATGGTTATCCAAGACCAATTTCCTGAACTTCTTAACATCAGCACTGTAAGTGCCTGAGTCATAGTGCGAGTTGTTTCCTGAAACCAAATTTCCTCTTGTTCTTCTTCGTATTACCTTTAACCAAGTTCCTCCTGTTCTTCTTCATATTACTTTCATCCGAAACTACCAAAATTTTAAGACATGAACACATTAATATACAGTATAACGATTATAAGGAAGGGAGATTACATTCTTTTTCTTCTCCAAGTACTCCTACATCTTCTTCCTCTCAATGATAAAAAAAAATAATATGAAGTCACAAAATAAATATATATATATATATATAGATAGATCACATGCCATCGTTGTAATGGATTAGAGTTGTCACCAATTACCAAGTTGGCAGACACACACCCAACCAACTTCGATATGCATATCTTCAACATAAAGAAACAATATGAACACAAATAATCAATTCGAAAGCTATGAGATTCAGCTGCTGAGCTCCACCATCACCGGAGGAGCTCTCACTGGCGGCAACAACATTGTAGCCTCCGCCACAACTACTTCCAGGGCCGTTAATTCTGTAACAATTATGTTTTTCTCAAAAATTGGCAATTCCCCAAATAAAGATATTTATTGAATATTTTAGACTTTATCTACAACTTTTACAAATTTAAAAGGGTAAAATTCATATATAAACCAAGACTAAACAATCTTATTATGTTTAAAATAAAATTCATAGTCGAGAATATTTATCTTTTATTAAAGATATTATAAAGTTTTTACATGCCAACTTAATGTCTAATTAATATCTCAATTCTTTTTCGAAAACATAATGTTATTTTCATAAGGATCATTCACAATCAAAAGTGATAGATTTTTTTTGTGTTTTGACATTATAAATTTATAACAATATGGTAACTATCTAGATATTTTATTCTTTTCAAAAGAGTAATAAACCTATCATATATTATTTTCTTTCTAATACAAATTAAAAAAGTTTTAGATATTTCCAAATCTTATGATAGATATAAATGACAAACTATTATCGTTTTCAAAAATAAATAATCTTAAATATGTATATATGTAACCCTAAAACATTTATTTTCCCGAAACAATAACCCAAAAATAATAATTATTTCCAAAAACAAATTTCCTTTTAAATTCTAAATGACATTTTTTATAATGGAAATAATTCAAAATAACCTTAAATGATTCTATTTTTTTTAATAAATATTAACAGTTATATTTGGCACTATCATAATCCTTATAAAAATTAATATAGCTTAAAATGGTTTAGTTTTTTACTACTTAAACATGATTTTATGATTTTGCTATTTTTATTTCCTATATAATAGAACTAAGTTGAGAAAAAATATTGTTGAACCCATCTGTATTTCTATTTCACACAATTTATATTTTTTATTTTTATTAACAATAGAAACATACATTTGTTAACTAAATAATTTTAAAATTAAAAACTCTGTTCAATAATCCGAGAAATAATATGCCGATGGGTTTTTATCATCTCCACAAAAAAAAATTATAAAACACAAAAAAAGTTGAAACTTATAATAAAGGAAGGTTAAGTCATCACGATTTAAAATATATATATTAAAAAAAATTTGTTTAATTCCTCAATAAACTATTTCTTTCATTATCATTAATAATTAGTATGATCAATAATACACTATATATATTATATATATACATATTTATTTACAAACTAAATATCACAGAAAGTTATACGGACTCCGTTTAATAATGAACAATAAACTATTTATTAAAATCTCGCACAACTCTTAATAAAAAAAAAAAGTAAAACAAAGCCCACAACTAAGTCCAAATAAGTCCTTGTATGTGTATAACGGTGTCTAGTTCATACGTAGCTCAAGAGAAGCACAAGAGTCTCTACCAAAACAATCACGATCGTTCGATTGGCCATACTTCCAGATATCACCACTACCACCGTTGAGGTGATCTTCACCGTGCATAGGGAAGAGAGGAAGCTTACATCGATGTTCCAGATAAGCATTGACACCACATTCTTCTTCTTCTTGACGACCTTCTAGACCAAAGATAGGCTTTGGTCTATGGAAGAAGTTGCAAGGCGAAAATGAGTAGTGATGATTATGATCCATGTTTGCCCATCCTCCACCTACGTTGTTGTAATTTATAGAACAGTCTTGTCATTATATGTAGAGCATTAAATTTATATTCATATACAATGAAGGATATATATTATTTGAATTAAATGGCTTATTGTTTGGTACGTACCATAGACATGTGTTAATGGAGCCATTAGAAGCATTAACAGCACCACATTCAGTATCTTGATATGACTTCGGTCAAGTTAAGTGAGTTTGGATTCTCTCGTAAACCATCTCTCTACCACTACTCAGTTCATCCAAATCCTGCACCAGTTCATAAGTACAACATGAAATCTAAACATTACCAACACTGCTCCTGTAGTAGAGGCCGATGAATCTGAAATTCGGCTTCAAAAATATAAAAGTTTTGCTTTTCTGATTTCTCGGTTCTATGTTTGAAAACTTGAACCCAATATATTCTGTCATCTATGTGTAGAAAACATAAAATGTAGTCCAGCATCCAACATCAAGTGTTTGCATACTTCCTGCATAATGAACCGAAACTGAATCAATATGGCCTAACATTATATATAGAATTTCTTTTTAAGCACATTGTAAAACACAAACACGATATAACTCTTACCAAGAGTCGAAGCATATATCTTAATCTGGCTAGAAAAAAAAAAGCACGATTAACTATTGAAACCAATATTTGGTTGGCCTCATCATGAGAGATATATACAATAAATTTTAAATTAAAAGCAAAAATAAACTATTGAAACCAAATTTCTTTTTTGATCATGCCAATTGTATAAGCCTCAAATATCGAGCTAAACGTATTTTATATATCTGCATACCTTCTATGATATTGATTTTCTTGCTATTGGACGGTAAGTACACTTTCTTTCTTGAACATTAAACATATAGACACCATTTAGGTCATGGGGATTCCTTATTCCTTGTGATCAATGAACGTTTAGTTGATCTAAACTAAAGGAGGCAACTAAAGGAAGCTGCACAATGATAAACAACTAAGACTTATGATCCTATTTAGTAGTGTAGAGATGATCTAAACTGCAGAAGCTTACCTGGTTATAATCACGACATCTCTGCAGCCAAAACAGAGGTTTAGATCCTTTTTCTTTAGGAGTGTCTTCGATTTGTGACAGGAACTTCTTCCTCTCGTCTTCTTTTGCATTAACAGGAACATTAATCCTCAACGCACTGATATTCGGTACATTTGGTGAACTCCATCTTCTTCTTGTACCAGCCTTTTTATCACCACTTTCAAGACTTCCTCTCTCGTCAATGTCTATCAAACAGTCAGGACTGTCACCATAACATCTAGTCTCTCTTCTGCCATTCATCCCACGTAGATCCTCAGCTACAGAACTCGTTGAGGAATCTCTCAAGTTGATGTTATCACTGTTTAAACTCTCTGATGTCTGAGAAGATCCAGATAGAAACATGGCAAGGTCATCACGCTCTTCTTTGTTAAGATTCACCCAACGCAAAGGTTGTTTCCCATTCTCGTTTAAAGCCTCTTGCAGAGAAGATTATACTCGATAAATCTGGTTTTCAATAGCGGCTACAAACTTTTTATGCAACAATGCATACATCAATCTCAAAAAGAAAACAAATACAAATAGAATGGGACAGTAAAACGATAACCGAGAACCAAGAAATTATATGTACACGTGTACATATAACCGAGAAATTATATGTACACGTGTCTAATGGCGATTAGTTGCAGCTGGACAGGTATTGCTTTGAAGAGCAAGGCACCTGAGCTATACCAAGAGACCTGACTGTATGAAAACCGCTACCGTGAGAACCAAGGAACCTGACCTAGAAGAAACCTACAGACCTGTGTTTTCCATGGCGGCACATACACTCCGGGACGGGATAAGCTATCACGTCACGATCTCTACGCCTTCTCGGTGACTCAAGATGGCCTTGGTACTTACGGTGAAGCTTCCGAGTTACAAAACTGAGCTCAGCATCCGAAACCGAAGAATTCTCCAGTAAAGGAAGCATTGCTCTCTTGATTGTTATTTTCTTTCGTGTGTTTTATATTGTTAAGTTACGAATGTAAAATCTGTCTAAAGGTGCATAACAACGAAAGAGACTACTTATCGCATCTTCACGGTAAGAGGCATCACACCAATTTGTATGATATAGTCAACTTAGCATATCAATTGAATATTATGGAAACAACTCATTTTGTGAAACAACAATTGGTTTTGTTGCACTTGTCATCTATTATTGTTATTGATATTTGCTTTTTTCATATTCAGCTCATTTTCAAGAGAAAAAGTTCAGAGATGAAATGAAAACCGAGGTACGCAAATGTTTTATTACTTGATGTCCTTATGTAGCTTTTAAATTTGGGTACTTTTGTGCAGAACACTTCAGATAATGATCTTTATGATTCAGAATTTTCTGGTAAGTACTCTTTTCTCTTATGCTCTTGCTAAATCTGTACATGTTAATCATTTGTATCAAATCTAATATGTTTTGTTTCAATTGATTATCAGAACCTCCTGATTTAAGTAAATGGTTTCCGGACTATGTCTATGAATCCCCGATGTTGGATACATGTTATGGTTTTGAATTCTCTGACCTTAAAGAAAGTGAAAGTATAAAGGATTTGGAAATTAAGAAAGAGACACCAACAAAAATCGATGACTTAGTCTCTTCTAAGATTGATGATATGACTGACTCGCAAGCTGCATATTCAGGTGAGCAAATATATGATGGAGCTGGACACTTTGATTGTTGTGTTTCTTTTATTGATCTTATTTCTTAATCTACTTGTATGTTTGTGTTGTTGGAGTAACATAAGTTTGTTCTCTTTTGATTCTTAATACTCATAATGTTTGTGATGTTTCTATTTAGACTCTATGCGTTTGCTTAAGATTTTACTTTGTTTTTTTGGAGGATTGAGTTTTGAGATACTGAGCATGTCAATCTGATAGTAAAAGGCAATGTTTATTCTCTCTTGTTTTCAACATGAAACGTAGCCTGCTTTCTTCCCGTTTCCACAGCGCTGTAAAGTTGTAAATTAGGACATGTCGAAATTAGTTCGGGTATTTCTCGGGTTTTAAATTCAATACCCGAATATACCCAAACCCGAATAGAACCGAACCGAACCCGACCCGAAATTATATATATACCCATTTGGTTTCTCTTAAGCAATACCCGAAAATACCCAAACCCGAATTACCCTACCCGAACCCGACCCGAAGACCCAAACGCCCATGCCTATTTGTAACCTTCTCTAAGGTTTTAACCAACTCCGGTTTACTAAGCTTCTGATTTCGTCTAGGTTGTCTTCAATCCTAGATCCAATCTGAACACATGCTAAACTAGAAATTCAACATCAATAAAAAGGTTTTGGATTTTAATGTTTATTCATTTCTCAGATTCAAAAAGCTCCAATGGAATCACCTGTAAGACAAGACAAAGCTCAGAGAAATTGTTTGAGGAAACAAATCGATCTAGCATTACAGAGATTCTGTGACTTTCACGTAAAACAAATCAATCTCTTTAAACTTCTAACTTCTAACTTCCACAAGAACAAGAAGACCACCTTTTCTTGTAGTGATCTTGTTACTTGTGTTAAAAGTAATAACTATTCAATTATATTGAATAAAAATCGCAGGTTAATAAGGTTCAAGACTTAGTGACTTACTTGAGGAGCAGGCCTGTTGAGGAGCAACCATTGGATTGCGGATCGGAGTATACAATCTTTACGTATAATATATACATTTTCTAATTAAAATCATATAGATCTCATATAAATGTATAATATATACATTTTTTTTTTTTTGGGTCAAAAGTGTATAATATATACATGAGTAATAAGCTACACCGACATATATAGTGTTTTTCAATCCTCTCGTAAGAATAAAAAATTCGAGCATGGTTATCGCCACTTATTACGGATACCACGTATTATTGCCACTTGCAAATTATTCAGTCAAATATGGTCAACTTTGTGTTTAAAAGGTTATTTTACTAAGAAAAACGTGTTACAAAGGATAAAAAAATGCAAAGAAAAAATGAATTGAGATCTCGAGAGACAACACTCTCCCTTTATTAATAGTGTACCAATTGCTTCTCTCAATATCACCACACTACACAACCATGAACTCTTGCTCATTCACTCTTTTCATCTTGGCCGCCATTATCTTTCTCCGGTGTTTAAGTTCCACTAGAGCTGCCACATGTCATCCTGATGACGAGGCAGGTCTCTTAGCCTTCAAATCGGGTATAACCCGAGATCGTTTGGGCATTTTTAGCCAGTGGAAGAAAGGTACTCCATGTTGTTCATGGATGGGTGTCATTTGCATCACCAACGACCGCGTCACCACACTGAGAATAAGCGGCTCTACCGTTCTTGGCCAAAGCGTCGTTTCCGGCACAATCTCACCGTCTCTGGCCAAACTTCAGCACCTCGAGGGGGTTTACTTTACCTATCTTCAAAATATTACAGGGTCTTTTCCCCAATTTCTTTTCAAATTACCAAAGTTAAAGTATATTGACTTAACGGGTACTCGCCTCTCCGGTCCCCTTCCGACTAACATCGATGCGCTAAGCCAGTTGGAAGAGTTAATTCTGGAGGACAACCAGTTCACTGGTCCAATCCCGACTTCAATATCTAATTTGACTCGGTTAACTTGGTTCAGTCTCCGTGGAAACCACATCTCTGGCACCATCCCAGATATTTTCAAATCCATGACGCAGCTTGGATTTCTCGCTCTCTCCCGCAATCGATTATCCGGGAAACTTCCTCCGTCTTTTGCATCGCTTGCACCAAGTCTCGTAGTCCTCGAACTAAACCAAAACAATCTCTCGGGGAAGATCCCTAACTATTTATCAAGATTCAAGGAGATGTCCTCATTGTATCTCTCCAAGAATCAATACTCGGGGGTCGTGCCAAAGAGTTTCGCCAATATGACCAAACTTAATCATCTTGACCTCTCCCACAATCTTCTAACCGGTCCATTCCCAGACTTGAAGATGATCGATAACATTTACGCTTTGGATCTATCGTACAACCGATTCCACCTAAAAACAATACCGAAATGGGTGACCTCTTCACGATCCATCCACTCGTTGAAGCTAGTTAAATGCGGGATCAAGATGAGATTTGAAGATTGGAAGCCAGAGGGAACAAAACTTTTTTCCGACATCAATCTTTCAGAAAACGAGATCTCAGGGAGTCCAACATGGTTTCTTAACAACGCAGAGAATCTTATGGAGTTTCAGGCATCAGGGAACAAACTCCGATTTGACATGGAGAAGCTGAAATTCAAAAAATCGTTGAGACTATTAGATATGTCAAGGAACTTGGTATTTGGGAAGGTACCAGCGACGGTGGCTGGATTGGAAAAACTGAACTTAAGTCAAAACCATCTTTGCGGAAAGCTTCCGGTGACAAAGTTCAAGGCCAATACGTTTGCTGGTAACGACTGTCTCTGCGGCTCTCCACTTTCTCCTTGTAAAGCTTAGCCGCATGAAAAACTATAACTTTGTATTTTTGGATTTACTTTGACACTCTCTAGTCTCTACATAAAAATTGTATTGATAATAACAAAGTAATTGCAAGATACGAAGTTATGAATATGCATTATCCTTCTACATTATTTTTTTCATGCACTTGAAATGTTAGTATAATTAAACATGAGGACGTGGGCTAAATGCAATTGTAAGATCACCAAACAGTTTTTCTTAGAAAGAGGAACTGAACAACTGATCATTGTCCTTGTCAATGGTTCTATCGACTTAAAATGATACAAAGAATTAATGTGTCCCATGTCGTGCTTCAGTGACTGAAAATTGAAACTTCAATGTCGTTCTTTCATCTTGATTCGATGTCCACCACATGACCGACGTCATCCATATAATTAAGAGGTGGAAAATCTTATTAATTAATTACAAACCTTATCAGTCGTCTAATGCGCGTGTTAGGGTATTGAAACTCTTTTCTTTTATTTTTTGGTCAGTGTGTGTAAACTGCAAACAAAATTATTATTTTCGCTTGTAAGCTTCGGAATAAAAATAAAAATATTACTTTTATACATGATAAAAATTGATGAAAAGACCAGAGTAGTATTCAAATACAAATGCTCCAACAAATTTGTGTAATTTTGGTTTGCATGGGGATGATTTGATTCTTTGGGGAAAAGTAAAAAAAATTGATTATATTGGATACACTCAAAATTCAACCTAAGATTATATTGGAGACCAAGAAGGGGACAATTGCTTTTTCTAGACCATTTGGTGGTCTTGAATGCAAAACTAGACCCCATATTCCTTTTTTGAGAAACATAAAAGGGCAGTGAAATTACAGTTGACTCCACTAAGACCAAACAAAAAACAGAAGCTGAAATGACAGATGTACCCCGAGAGAAGTCAGCAATATATGTCAATCTGGTTGATTACAAATTTAAGGCCATGAATGTTTACTAGTTTTTAAGTGGTTTTTGGTTTTTAGATTTTGGTTTTTGGTTTTTTTTGCTATAAATACAAAAAATTAATTAAAAAAATAAAAAAATAAAAAATGAAACATAATCACGTTGAAAAAAAAAGTTTTCCACAAAAACCTCAAAATCATGGTTTTTAGTTTCTCTTTGAAACTTGGAGAAAACACTCAAAAACTAGTTTCCCTAAATTTTAGGGAATCTCATTTTTTAAAATCTTGAATGGTGAAAAAATAGATTTTTTCAAAAACAAATACCAAAAACCACTTAAAAACTAGTAACCATTCAAGGCCTAAGTCTACTCATTAATTAAAGTTTAAATTTTAATTAGAAAAATTATAAAAAATAATTTGATAAAACTATTGATCAAATAATAACAACATAGACTTCCTGCATTGAAATAAAATATATTTACATATAAACTAGTCGATTTAGGAAAGGTTGATTAAGCTAAAATTATTTGATTTAGGGTTTGCTTAAGTAGACTTCTCTGTACACTATTGGTGGTTGACTTAGTTTTGCCCTCAACCATAACCGACAATTTATCCAAACCGATCGGTTTTCTCGGTTTAAAGGGTACACATATAAAAACTAAAAAACCCTAGATCTATTTCATTATTAAAAAAAAAAAACATCAGTCTCTCCCTTTCTCTCCTTCTCACACTAAAAACCCTAGATCTATTTTGCTCTTCATCTCTGTTTCTTTCACTCTCTTGTTGTTTCACTCTCATCTTAGCCACCGTCATCCTCTCTCCCTCCAAGGTAATTTCTCTGCTTTGTTTTTCTTTGTCTCAGTTGGTCCTTATCTAAAATCTGCTTCAAAAATGGAAAATTGCTTTGGGTTGTTGTAATTGTGATTTGGGTTGTTGATTTGAAGCAATAATGACCAATTTTGGATTTCTTTTTCTCTGTTGTTCACTTGTAAACCCAGAATCTGATCTTAAATTAGAAGATTTATTTTTTTGAAGAAATGAAGGAGTTGACGGATAGATGAAGTCTACTGCAAGGTCAACGGTTTGGTCAATTGCAAAAATAGACCACACCGTAGACTTCGAGTTATTGTCTCTGCGTAGAGGCTTGTTGATGTCTACTCGTATGACATCTACATGAAGTCGGCAAAATTTGAAAACTAATTTATTGCAAATTGGTGAATAATTTTTAAGATTTTCTTGTTGTATTCTTTGAGGAATAATTATGGTTTTGATATCGATGGTTGACTAATGGTGGCGGCGGCTGCGTCCTCACTCTATTACCAACCAGTATCCTTTTTTCAGCAATATTTTTTGGTCATTTTGGGTTCTTGATTCTTGAATTTTGATGAAATCTCTCCACAAAACGAACTTGTTTCAGGAACGGTGGTGGACAAAGTGGTGGAGGAGCTCGAGCAGCGGTTTTCAGTGCTTCACGGCATCAATCGGTGGTAACGGAGCTCAGATACACAATTGATCAAACCAGAAAATCATATCTTTGGCCTCTCACCATTTCTCAACTTGTTCTTGTATACTTCAAGAAGGCTGCAATTAGAAAATCCAAAGAGTCGATTGGTAATGTATTATTGGTATTGTTGGATTGGTAATGTATTGTTCGATTGGTAATGTATTATTGGTTTGAGATTTGTTTGAGAACTGTGTTAAATCAGGTTTCATGGTCGTATAACAAAACAATAAGTAAAACCTCTATAAATTAATAATGTTGGGACCATAATATTTTATTAATTTATAGTGATATTAATTTATTTATAAATTAATACTTATTAATTTATAACGTAAATTAATATTTATTAATTTATAGAAAGTTTTGTTTCAATGTGAAAAGTTTTTTAAAAAAATAAGAGCTAAAGCAATGTGATCTAAATAAAATTAATGTTTTGGATGTTATAAATTTTATAGTTTTAGCCTTAAACACTTAATATTTCGAAGAAAAACTAATTTATTTTGACAATGAATAACAACGATTATAGAATTCACATATACAAACGATATACATAAATTAAAATTCACAAATAGTGACATCCATTGTTGTATTTCAAAAATCTATACGACTATTAAAACAAAAATTATGCATATTCAAAATTTGAAAACTTACAAAAACTTTTAGCTATTTTTATGAAAACACTAAAACTATTATATATATATGTGTGCATATTTACATGATTATGAATTTATGATATTATTGGGACTATATTTTTACATAGAGATTTCAAAAAACTTATTATCTTATTATCTTATCGAATTTGATTAATTTTTACACTGGCCCGACTCGGGACCGGCCAAATTTATTTATTTATCGTGTTTATTAATTTATCGAGTATTAATTTATAGAGGTTCTACTGTATAGCTATCATAAGATCAAACAATAACATATGAAAACAATGCTATTATATAACATTTATAGCGTTAATGCAAAATGCTATTGTAAGATAGACCAATCAATAGCAAATCAAAAACAACGCTATCATATGTGTCATATACCATAGCAATAAACAAACGCTATAATATGTGTGCGACCTATTATAGCTGTCGCAAACACAGCGTTTGATAATGCGCTATCAATCACTTTTGATAGCATTAATCGTATGCTAACAATATTAATATTTCTTGTAGTGACAATATGAAGATCATCATAAAATATAATTACGAATCACAAAAGAAACTTTTGATACCCAAGCATATAAAAAAAACTATTGGACAATTTAATTACAAAATCAATACAAAGCAATAATACGCAATAAATCGCATATAAAATATATAATATAACAGAAAGAAACACAAACATTTATATAGGTAAATATATGTAGAATATACCAACCAAATCTATAGAAATACCTTTCCAAACTCGCTCTATTCTTGTCAACACCACCTTCGTTCGAAAGCTTTGTCAATGGAACCTCCCACGTTCTACAAAACTGAAACACATACCAAAAGAATCAAATCAGCAAAACAATAAATCAACGAACTAATACAAAAAATAAAACAAACAACAAACAATATGCACACGACCTCTAAAGGTAAATGAAAACAATATATGCATGACAAACAATTTGATTCATCAGAATCGCAGCTGTATAAAAAAAACTATAACGGTGAAAACTATCTAATGGGCACAGAAAAAAATAATACCTAATTCTCTGGCCGATCAACAATATATATAGCTTTTAAATTAGGGCAAACATCAATCATTATCTTAAGAATTTTAACTTTTTAATTAGAAACTAAATCAGAAAAATAACAAAAACGAATATTAACTACTAAGATATAGAATTTATCCAAAAATTAACAAATAAATTTAACTTTTTACTTAGAAACTAAATTAGAAAACTAACAAAAACGAATATTAACTACTAAGATATAGAATTTATCCAAAATATTAGCAAATAAATTAAAGTTAACATTCCATAATCCATAAATTCGAGACATTATGACATTTTTACCCCCAACGATTACACTATAAAAAAAAAATTAAGGGTGATTAAGACTAATCATCTCAAAACACGATTAGACTTATATACCCCTAACAATTAAGAACAAAAAAATTCGAAATCGAGGGTGTTTAGGACATTATTATAGAGATCAACACACGATTAGACTTATATACCCCTAATTACGAAGAAGAAGAAATTTCGAGAAGAACAATTCATTAAGGGTGTTTAGGACAAATCATTCCAACTTTTAACCACAGGCCTCCAATGCCCTAACTTTGAATATGGTGCGTTTCTACTTCTCAATTAATTATTGTAGAGATTGGATAGATTGGAATCTTCATTTGGATACCCTGTAATTCTAGGGTATCTGATTGTTGTCAATAATCCCTAATCCCTAAGAAAGTAATAACTTGAAAAACTATTAGAAATCAAATAACACTTTCCTAATTGAAATGACTAGACACAAATCCATATAAGCCCCAAAACGTGTTTGACCTGGCTATATTCGCAGTGGTCCAACCTGGTTAAGGTCCAATCATTGAGACTAAAAAACATTGAGATGTTACCGTCTTTCATGAGAAGAATGACTCTATGTAGATAAAAAAAAATACGTGTTTGACTCGAAAAAGCACTCCAAAGACCTCAAAACGTACACGTTACGTGAACATCACAAGATTCACAACCATTTTGTTCATAATTTTTGTTTTGTCACCCTATTTGGTTAAGCCATTAAATCCTGGTTTCATTAGTGCTTATCAAAATATATTGTAGAATACATATATAAATGTTTAGTAGGCTTAACCTTGATTTCATCATATTATATACAGAACCATAACATCAAGATTTAAAGTACAAAAAAAAAAGAGAACAAGAAAAATTATGAGAGATTATATTTATTTTTCGCTTGTGATTCCATAAAACAGCCATGGATTTGCTTAATTTTATACTTTGGCTTGTTAAATAGAACTATGACCGTGGGATAACAAATTTGTGTATCTAAAGTATGTTATGCCTGAAGATAACCCTTGTTATCTAAGTATCCGACGACCTTTTCAGCCATTTCGATTGGAGAAGTTCCTGATCCTTCGCGGCCTAGAGAAATCTTCACATGACAAAAAGAAAATAGAACAAAAGGTAAGACAAGTGAATGACTCCAAAAAAGCTCAGCATCAAGATCAAGAACCAAAACATCCCATTCTGTTTTCAAATATTATTGACATTTACCTCGCAGTTCAATGGTGGCTCGTAAGGGTCATCGATCCCGGTAAAACCTGAAGAAACATTATAATGTCATTTGTTCTCATTGATAGACACAATTACCAACAGCATTTCAAGAGATACCTTTGATCTTTCCTGCACGAGCAAGCTTGTAAAGACCCTTGGGATCCCTCGCCTCGCAAACTTCAAGCGGTACATCCATGAACACCTATTTGATCAAAACAAATTTTACTCAAATCTTGAAAACATCAGTACCATTAAGAGACAACAAAACCCGTTCTTTGTTGTCAATACCTCGACAAAATCTCCCTCGGGGAGCAAATTTCGACAAGCGTCCCTATCTGTTCTATAAGGAGATATCAAACTCGCAATGCAGATGATTCCAGCATCCGCAAAGAGCTTAGCAACCTCTCCTAAAGAAATCAATTAGAAACAGAATGTCAACACTAAAGCTCACAACAACAACAACCAATATTGGATTAAAGAGATTATTAAGCTCACCGACTCTACGAATATTCTCTGCACGATCCTCAGCTTTAAAGCTAAGATCACGGTTTAAGCCATGCCTAACATTATCACCATCAAGAATATAACAAAGCTTCCCCTTTTGATACAACATCTGATTCAAAGCACAAGCCAAAGTACTCTTCCCTACAAATTTTGAATCCATGAAACATTAGATAGATTTCACATAGACATAGACCAAACTTGAAGCTTGTTTCTACACGAACCTGAACCACTAAGACCGGTGACCCAAATCACACATCCTTTCTGATCAAGCAACCTCTGTCTATCAACTTTCTCAACAGGACATTCATGCCACTTTATGTTTGTCGAGTTTCCGACCGTAGACAAAGGACCTTGCTTTTGTCCTAATTATACAAAAAAAAAAACCATAAAAATTGAATCTTTTTGGCAAATCATAGCTAAAAATCGGATTTTTCTGGGAAATCTCAAAGAACGATACATACCCGTGTGACCATTAATAGATTTAAGCTCAGGAATAGATCCATTTTTGCTATGACTCAGAGTTTGTGATCCATCCATAGAAACACAAGCACGAACAACAACAACAGATCTTGAATTACTCATTGAATTGTTATCGGAAAGCCCTTTTGGAGAAGCAATCGAAAGCCCTAATAGCGATTTAGCTCCGGCGGCAATCATATTTCACGGTGGTGGAGGAAATAAAAATCAAAAATCGGATTGAGACAGGAACAAGAAGAAGAAACTAAATTTGTTGTGTCTGAATGTTTTTAATTAGGGAATGAGGAAAATGTGACCGTTAAATAAAAACGGAAAATTGGAGTTTTTTTTTTTTTTTGAGAGGGCGATTAGGTAGGTGAACTGGTGAACATAAAGGGTTGTTGGCCACGTTTTTATAATCATCTTATTATTTGTGGGAATTATCAAAACGGTGATGTTTTTGTGAACCTTGGGTTTTAAAACTAAATGTATTTAATGATGATTTGCATCCACATTCCTAAAAACAGAAAAGTGGTAATATATTCGATGAGTTACACCGATAGGGTTTGATTGGTTTAATTTTGAACTTGATTGGTTTTCCCGTAACCATTCACAAACTCACATTCCTAAAAACAGAAAAGTGGTATATATTGGATGAGATACACCGATAGAGTTTGATTGGTTTATTAGGTTTAAACTTGATTGGTTTTTTCGTAACCACTTTCGCAAATAGTAAAGTTATCATATAAAAATCGTTTTAAATTGATTTGATATAAAAGTTGTTTTAAATCACTTTATACCATTTCAAACTATTTAAAATCGCTAAATTTTAAAATATCTTTTCCGCTAACGTTTGCGGCACCAGATGGTGGCAATAGTAATTAAAATTTACGAAAATAAATTTTTTTAAAAAAGACTTATTCCTTTTTATCAAATATTATCATATCAAATTTTTAAATGCTTAATATATATTAAGTAAACTAATAAGTTGATAACCATAGAAATATATTTTGAATATAAAAAAGTTCTGAAAACTTTAAAATAATTATTTTAATTAGTTATTCAATTATTTTTATGATAATAATGTTTTAAATATAAATGATATATTATATGTTTTTTGGTAATTTTTACGTTTACAACCGATTTTAAACCAGCCCTGATTATCAATGAGCTCTTAATAATAGCTCTTAGGAATATTTAAGTTATAATTAACCACGTGACACCTATTAGCACTGAAAATGTCTGTTAACTAAGGAACGTTCCTTAATTATATTCAACATTTCCAATTTAATTTAAATCAACTATAAACCTAAGAAATACTTAAGAAACTACCCATAATCATGCTCTTAATACTATAAAAAATTATGGGTGGAAAATATGTTATTCCAACAGGTTATGAAAAAAGAAACAAGCAAAAAAAAAAATACAAATTTCAAACGTTTTATATGTAATTTATTAGGCCCACCAATATGGGAGAACTGTGGTAGAGTTTTGGTGTCTGGTCTAAATTGAAGAAATTGTTCAATAGGTCAATTTGAGTTGAGTTGTTTCTTACCAGACTCGTCAAGCCATCAAGTCTGAGTCAAATCATCTTTTTATTTTGAGGGAATTATGAAAACGGTGTCGTTTGGTCATTTGGTTAAGCTAAATGTACTTAACCTGGATTTGCATCCAGATTCCTAAAATTAGAAGAAAAAGAAAGTGGGGTTTACAAAAAAAAAAAAAAAAAAAAAAAAAAAAAAGAAGAAAAAGAAAGTGGAACATAATCGGGAAATGCACTAACTAAATTAAAAAGTTGGAAATAGTGTTCAGATTAGAGAAATGAAGAAGATTCTTACCATTGGGCTGAGATTGTGTTCTTTCAGCCGTACGTGTGCTTTTGTTTTTCATTAGAGAAATTAACTACCAAGAGTGCAAACATATCTTTAGAAGTACGATTTCAAAACAGATTTGTTAGTTCTTTTTTTACGGTCTTCATAAGAATTTATCTATGTTAGTGAAAGTCGTTATTGAGGACATCATGGTAAAGCATTTGTTCCATTTTATTAGTTTCAATATTTTTAAAAAAGTCCCAAATCTGTTTTAAAGAATTGATGATACAAAGTTATTATTTTAACACTATCAAATTAAAAGTATGATTATTGTGAATTTCAACAGTTAAAGGAATAGCTAAAGTTTTAATGGACTCTATTAATTAAAATAGCTAACATAAGATCCGGTCCACCCATAAAGCAGCCAAAACATCTGCTTTAGGCTACAAAATATAACAAAGTTTTTATGGCCACATTATTTAGAAACTTGCTTAGTCTAGTGGTTATGTAGTCTATAAATTAGTTTGAGAAAATTTGGAAAATTACCCCTTTTTTGAGATTTTGTTTGAAAAATACCTTATTCATTTTTTCTAATATAAAATCTATTTTTAATATATAAAAAGGGATAAAATTACGAAAATGTCCTCACTGAGATTTGCTAATAATTTTAAAATATTTATATTTAAAATCCAAAAATCTATTTGATTTTTATTTTTTGTCGATATTAAAAAAATTATTATTTATTAATTTCTTTATATAATGTGACAAATATGAAGTGATAATCTTTAGAATATTGTTTTGATAATATCATGTTAGATTTTAATTTATAAAATAAATAAACTGTATTTATCTCATAAATAGTCAAATTAATAATTAAGATTTTGAATTTAGTTTATTCTTTTTTTTTTCCTTCAAAATTTTGAATTAATATGTAATTTCGTATTTAATATTAATTTATTAAAAATACAACTTTTTTTACATTTGGACAAAATTGTCATTTAATATATTAAAAATTATAGTTTTGAATTAAAATGGAGAGAGGTATATTTTTCATACAAAACCCCATAAATAGGGTAGTTTTCAAAATCACCCAATTAGTTTTATGTCCCGAGTTTGAGTCTCTTCTTTTACAGTATTTTTTTTAAAATTTAACAATAGTGTTAAATAGCAATTATATTATTTAAGTATGTTTTAGGCCCCAAATATCTAAGGACCCACCGGGCCTAATTGTCATTAATATAAAGTTATAAAATAAAATTAAAATTAAAAATATGATTATACTATAGAGCCCCGTTTTTATTTCGTATTCGGCCTTAATATTCTCAAGACCGGTCATGTATATAGTTGCTGTTATTTGACTACATATTCTGAAGAGATAATTGGGTGTAAGGTAACCGATCTGGGCCAAATTAAATTTTCGGGGTTATGGGAAATTGTCGACGACATTAGTAAAACTTAGCCCACGATTCTTCCCATTCTGTCCTCACGCGCCCCTGTAGTAGCTCTGTTGATTCGGACCAAATACCACAAACAAGCGCAACATTTTTTGTGGTTATCGAGGTCATAATGTCAGTCTTTAGATACTGACGCTTGCGTGTTCAACTCTCATCTTCTTCATATCCCGCCCTTTCAATCTCTAAACCCTTAGTCTCTTAGTCTTCTCTTTCATTTCTCTCCAGTTTCTCTCTCTCTCCTCCGCATACGCTACCATACGCCACTGTTTACACTATTCACGCCGGTAGCCTCAAATTCTGATATACTGCGCCGGTAAGCTGGTTGTTGTTAACATGCGGTGGTTCCTTTTTTTTGTTTTTCTATCTCTGCGCTTCGCCGCCGTTCCATCTTCTGAAACTTTTTGGTGGTTTTACGACTTTAATCTTGATCTAAAGCGTTCGCTTTTCAAAACTCTCGGTGTTGTTCTTCGATTTCAATGAACCATCTCAAACTTTTTTTTTTCTTTCTCTGCGCAGATCCATACCTAGATCTATTTTTTGGTTAGATCTAGTGTGGACAGCTAAAAGAAATTGTAGATCTATACTTTATTTTATTGCATGTTATTATTTCCCTTATACCAACGGAAACTTATGTAGATCTTTACTTTTGTGCTTGCATGTCTATAATTTTTCTTGTGGGTCCATTAAATGACGATGATCTATTTCCCTATTTCTTTCTCGGTTTTGTTCCATTTGCGTTTTTAAGAGTTTCCCTGTATTTTATGGAATTTTTGGTCGATTTGGTCGTTTTTGTAAGTTTTTTTTCTCTGTCACCATCGTTAGTTTCGAAGCTACTATTTCTCCGTCGTTTGAAAAAAAACCCCTAATTATCTAAATTTGTCGTTTCTTCTTCCCAAATCCTTTTACTTCTTCAACTATTTTCTTAGATCTGTTTTGGTCATTCATAAACCTACATAGATCTTTACTTTTGTGCTTGCATGTTTATAATTTCTCTTGTGGGTCCATTTACTGACGATGATCTTCTCTTTTTCTTAAGGAACATGGCGGATCTAGACCTTCTTGCTAGGTTATTCGCCGATCGAGAAGAACCTGTGGGTGATCGTGGCAACCAGTATTTCAAGCTCCACACGATTACAGCTGTCCTCAAGGCCCTACAACCGACGAAGATTGAATTGATTCGGTCGTGTTTTGGGAAATTGCTCGATGTCTATTCGAAGCTTGTCTTCTCCGGGAAATTGGCCCATTTCCTGTTGACCCGCCAGTTGAATGTTGTGAAGCGACACATTGGGTGGTCTTTGCCGAAAAACCCATACGGTTTTCCCTGAGAGAGTATGGTTTGGTCACTGGGTTAAACTGTCTCCCTCTTCCCCCTCTGGACCGTTCTTTACTTAGGGCTCCTCCGGGCGTGACGCCATATTGGTTTACTCTTTTCGGCGGCGAGGAGTCTATCACCGGCGAGATTTTGTTGAGCAAATTGCGGAGGCCAAAGTCTCTGACCAAAAACATATGGACGAAAATTAGAAAAATTAAACCACTAACCTAATCGCGTAGATATCTATTAACAAATGTAGCACTTATAGTTCGATATATGACTCTATGAAAGTATACGAACATGTATCTAAATTTATAGATAAATATTAATTCGCCTATGCTCCATCGTCTTCTTCCTTTTCACTCTAAATTTTCTTGTTTTGGTATTATATTTTATTTATCTAAATCTTGATCCATCTCCACATATATCCTTACATCTGCATCTATACTTTGTAGATTTATTTGTGAAGATCCAAAAAATATTTTAGATCCTTATTTGTATCGTAAACGTTATCTTTTCCGATGAATCAACAATAGCGGTGTGAATAATAAACATGACGCTGTTTTTCTTATCGGTTTGAATGAATTGAAACAGAGTTGAGAGAGATATGAACATAAGATCTGGATCTATACTTTGGAGATCCAATTGTGAAGATCCAAAAAATGTTTTAGATTCTTATTTGTATCATCAAAAAAACGCATTAAATGACAGTCACTTCGTTCGGTTTGTCGACGGATAACTCTTAGTTCAACTGTTGAACATTTAATTTGTGTCAGTACGTTCCTTCGTTTATTCGTAAAGCCACGTTCCTTCGTTTATTCTCTACTTCGTTTGACATGTGCGGCCACCTATTTATTGGGGGTTCTCGCTGTGAGGTTAGGTCTTAAAAATTGTGTATCCCGCCCAAATCTTTTCGCAGCCGTTTAAATTTCGTAATGGCCAACTTGGAGTTGCTTCATTAAATGCCAGTCACCTCGTATGTCAGCCGCCAGATAACAATCACTTCAACTATTTTGTATTTAAGACTCGTCAGTTTGTTCTTTTGGTTATGTGGAAGGCCAGATAATTCTACCCCACGCGCAGTGAAAACGGAGACGCTGGTTTTCTTGTAAATACCTGACTTTTGAAGACCCATTTCATCGTTTATTTTTTGGTTGTCTCAGACATGCAGCCGTAATGTTTTTTTCCTAATTTGATGTCCCAATAATACTTCTGCGCAAATTGACTCTATTCTGAAACATGACAATAGTGGAAGCGGTAGAACTTGTAATTATATTTTTGCAAGAATTTCGAGTAAGGAAGATGAGAAAACTCTTTAAAAAAAAAACTGTATTAATGTTAAGAAAATAAGTCTGATCTGTTAACAATGAAAAGAAATCTGTTTGTCAAAACTTAGACCAAAACCTATTACGGAAAGGAAAGCAACATAAAACCAAATAAAATTAGAAAACATAAACCAAAAATTGATTTTGAGAACACGTGAAAAATAATAAATTTGGCTAGTTTATCTTGGATATAGGGCTGATCTTGAAATATTTCATTTATTTTTTTTTTCATTTTACAATCCGTGGATCTATGTCCAGGTCTTTTGCAATTCCAGCATATTATTTCATTTTTAGTATTTTTAGAGTATTTTTTATTTTTTGAATAAATTTTGTTTTTTGAGTAATTTCTATTTTTAGAGTAAAATTTATTCATTGGTTTATTATAATTTCTATTTCTATGGAATTGCTTATTTCTTTGTCTATGCTTAATTCTTTTTTCTCTAGATGGTGGATTAAGTTGAGGGAAGCCGTATTGTTCACAAAACGATCCCATTGAAATTTTAAATTTGAATTTATCATTGCGTTTTTTATCACGTTGTTCTTGACATATTGCTAACCCTTGTTTGTTAGTAAATGCAAATAATTGACCGTAAGTTATTGTATCCCAGGGGATTGGTTGTCCTCCTGAATATTCTCTTAATTTGTTAAATACTCTTTCAGAGAAGAAAGATTGTAGTCCATAGACAAATCTTTCTTTCCAAAATGCTTGATTACAATCATTTCTTTGAAATATGTTTGTAATAAAAATGTCTTTATACCATTTAAAATCACTTAATGTTGGACATCTTAAATTGGTTAATATTAATTTTTTGCTTTCTAATTCTTCTTCTGGATTACCAATGAAATGCATAGTTATTGTATGGATTAAAACTTCTACGGCATTTTCTTTTTCTACTTCTTCCCAGGAATTATCAGGGTTATATGTTTTTATTTTTTCGATATGATTAATAATTTTTTCTTGAATGTCCAAGTCTATTGAGTTATCCCACCAAAATTTTAATGCGCCAGTAAAACCAGCTAGTAGCATAATGCAAGTTTGTCTATCAGTTTTTCCCCTAGCTTTGTAGGCTAGAGCAGCCATACTCATTTTTTGTAATAGGCTCATTATTTCGTATTCTGATTTACCATCTATATTCCATTCATATAGACCATCTCCAGTATACATACTTGCATTGTATTTATAATGTTCTTCAAATAGAATATCTGGTGGTGAGTGCCTTGAGTAATATGGTTTATTACTTTTGATATTTCGGTTTTTTATTCTGTTTATTTCTTGTTCTTCAATTTCCGAAGATTGACTATAGTCAGCTTCGTCTATATTGTTAATAGCATTTTTCCCTTTATCTATATTGTCTAATCTGGTAGAGATTGATTTTAATATTTCATTGTCTGCAAATTTAATTTCTCTTTTAAATGGTTTAAACATAGGTGTTGATACTGAACAAAACGGTTTTGGTATTGAATTTTCTTCGTTAATTGTATCCAATTTATTATCTATATTATCAATTTGTTTAGCTATCGTATGTAGTATTTGACTTTGAAAATTATTTTGTTGATAAATATTTTTTATTTCTTTTTTGGTTACAATATCATTATCATTTTCGTTAGCTCCTGTCTTGAATGGAACCGCTATAATTTGTCTATTACTTGTTTGTATTTTTAAATCGGTTAATGGTGGATGTATTGAATTAGTTTTTTTACCATCTAATTGTTCCCATGTTTGGCTTAGTGAAGAATTTACATTAATTTCTTTAAATGGATAATTTATTTTATTATTTGTTGAATAGTCTTCAAACCATATGAAAAATGGAATATCTATTTCTTTTTCTAGCATAAAATCATACCATTTTGTTCTATAATCTATTGTTTGTTGTTTATTAAAAGTTTTGAAATACCATTCTCTTTTTTTTTTTTTTTTTTTTTAGTGAGTAAAAATCTTCTTTGATGTATTCTTTGTTTATTTCAAAATCTTTTATAATAACATTTATTGATTGAAAATCAGATTGTGTAGGGGACGTTGGATATATATTAGGTTCAGGTTCTGCTATGGGTGCTTTAAATTTAATTGGTTCATTCTGATTTATATTTTCCGAATCTTCTTCTTTACTAGTTTGACCAGGATAATATTCGGAAAAGGAAGCTCTTGCAGGAGTTCTATATATTGAGCTATTTGAATAATATGAACTAATTCTCGGTGGAATATGTTCTCTAAAAGATCCAAATTTTAATAATATTTTTCCATCATTCTGTTCAAATATTTTTGAGATATCTCTTTGTTCAAAATTTCTTGGAGGTTGTGTAATATCTATTTTCCATTGATCTGGAATAGTAATTTCGTTCCATTTTAATTGTTTAGGTGCATATGTAGATGAAGGAGTATCTTTACTATGCATAGCTAGTATTGTTGTTTCTCCTTTATCATCTTGTAGTAAACATCTTGGATTAAATTCTGAATTGGATTGTTTAAAATAAATTCGGTATAAGAGTAGATAACCATGCCGTTCATTTTGGAATTTGACTTCTGGTAAATGAACGTTTAGCACTAATGTGTTGAGTATGGTCGGATCATGAAGACTTTTTTTTTTTTTTTTTTTTTTTTTTTTTTTTTTTTTTGATCAAATCGGATCATGAAGACTAACTTGAAAATTAGGTGCGCAATTAAAGTAGACTGCCCCATTACATAAATTTAATTGTACTACACCAAGAAGTGAGTCTTCAAATTTTAGAAGAGTTTTATCTCTTAATAACATTAAAATGGGTGAATCAATTCCTGTTCTTGATAATGGTTTTATTGCTATTTGAACTAATCCGAAATGAAGATAGTTGAATCCTTTTTGCTTATATTTATCTAGAGCTATTGATGATAATAATTTAATTTCTTCGAATTCATGTTGTAGAGATATTGTTTGTTCATGTTCTTTTATTGAATAAGCTGTTTTAAAATCAAATGTTCCGATTTGATATATATATATATATATATATATATATATATATATATTCAGCATTAATATGTGGTAAGGAATTCCTTGATATTTCTTTATTAAATGTTGATATTTTTGATATTATTTCTCTTGAATTTATTGTTGATTTAGAAGTTGATGATTGGCCGGATTTTAACAGTTTTCTAAATGAGGATGCCATTTAAAATTTTTAAATCAAATACATCTTAGCAAGAGACTAACCTATTTTACTTTGACACGGCTGCGGTTTACCAACGGTCTTACATCCTTCCTTCTGAGGACTTGCTGCCTGGAACACCTTTGGCTTCAATGTCTTGGTAGAAGAGGTCCGTTTCTTTCTAAAAGTTGATTTTAAAATTTAAAATGAAATCTTTAATTTTGAAAACTGAAAATCGATCGTTTTGGCGATGATACCATAAATGATATTGAAGATTTAAGTGATTCTTCTTCAAAATCACAAGAATCATCAAATCATACTTGTAACGGAATATGCAATTGTAAATTAATTAATGTAATAACAAAAGATAGTGATAAACAATTCTTACTAGATATAATAGATAAAATAGACGACCCAGAAATTAAAAAGCAATATCTGATAAAATTAAAAGATATAATAACTAGAGAAAACAGATTCGATACTCAAGAATCATTTAGTTTAAACAAAATATACGAAAAATATCCTACACAAAGTTTATTTAAACAGGTCACCACTGGTGAATTACAAAATGAAATTAAGCAATTAAAAACACAAATAAAAGAGTTACAGATGACAGTAAATAAACAAGAATTAAATCAATTAAAAATAGATGCAAAATTATCAATATTGTGGATGTAGGATTCACACTCGATTGTCTTTAAGTATTTTTGTGGAGAAAAACTCTAAAATCAAAGGATGAAAATAAGATTTTGAACAGGAAAGTAACCAAGAAACTAAATAAAGCGAAAGAACTTAATAAGAACAAAATAGTAAAGAGCTTTGCGAAATTGTAAGAGAAAAAGTATGTTTTATTGCTTGATCGTAAGAGGTAAAAGGTTGTTCTCCCCCAAACACATGCGTTTGAGGTTGTTTATATAGAGAAAAACATGATTAATGCGGCTATTTACTACTCGTAATCATATTGATCCGCATTAATCACATAAGTTACATTTTGACCGAAACGGCTTGAATTTGAAATTGTCTTGGGCTTCACGTGGGCCTTCCGAACTCTTTCTTGCTGACTCCGAACTCCCATGCTTTGATGCTACCGCGAACCCCGAACAGTATTCTCCTCGCTTCGGCCTTTCTCTATGCGAACTGTATGTTGAATAAGAACGAACTCCGTACTGGTAAAGATCGAACTCTTTTAGTAGACTGAATCGAACTCCTGACTAGTTAAGTGCGATTCTTATAATAAAATATCTTTAATTCCAAGAGGATTATTATGCAATAATGATGTGGACAGATCCAAGTGGATCCTACCGAAAGTGTGTGGGATCCGACCCCAACATTTAGCCCCCCAAGTCTTGCGAGCTGAGTGCTCGGCTTGGAAGACTTTAGTAAATAGTAATTAATGACTCGAGATCTTTAACATTCTGGAATTTCTCCATGTTTTACGCTGTTACGCCGATCTCGGATAATCAGATGATTTGATTTCCCTGACAATCGTCATCATTAATTTCCTAATTTTATATTAATACCACGGGAAAAACTGTCCCACTTCCCAATACTTTCGAGGCGGTTCCCACTAAATAGGGTTAAATGGAACGACGGCTTTTACAGCGTACATTCACTCCTGAAAGCTTTTACCAAACCAGAGAAAGAAAAACCCCTTAGTAAAAAAAATGTCTTCCCCGGCCATCTACGTTTCAGACAACGAAGACGACAGTCAAGGAATCCCCGTTCCCAGAGGGGACGAAGTTTTTACCCGAGCGGGAGATAAATTTGGTCCGCATTTCAGGTCCCAATCGACCCATGCTTCCCTTGGCGCCCTTCGTCGCCTTTGTAACATTCCCCAGGAAATAGAATTCTCTCTTCCTGGACCAAATGAGTCTCCAGAAATGGTGCGAGAGGGTTACTGTTGCGCGTATGAAGTCTATTTCAAGGGTTGTGGTTTATTTTTTCCTATCCCGGAAGTTCTCATCTTGTATCTCCTACATCTAGGGATCGCTTTTCCCCAAATGGCTCCCAACTTCCTTAGGTACGTCCTGAGCACCCTGACCGTCTCGGCGGAGGCAGGGTTTTCTCTCACCACCAGCGAACTCTTAGGGCTATTTCGAGCCCGTGATTCTGCGGCAGCGGGTATTTTTTCCATGAATCCCATTCTTGACCGTAACCTCATCGACGGAATGCCCCTGAATGACGGGCCTTGGAGGAAATACTGGTTCTTTTTCCGAGTTAATCCCCATTCCGTTCAAGGGCTTTCTGGTTTTCTTCTCCCAAATTGGTCGCCCAAACTTGGTCAGAATCATTCTTTATTATCTTTCTACTACATTGTGTGAAAGAAACGGAATTCTTAACTCAACGTTTTATTTTAGGGAACCAAACTATCCCCCGTCCAACTGCTGACTTTTTATCTTTCTTCCGAATCGTTTCCGAGGGTGACACGAACTGGAATTCTTTCACCCTTCAACGCATTCATGGAGCGGGGCTCGCTATTAAGGATGGTAAAACTCACCCTCTTGACCCTCCTCCTGAAGAGAAAGATGTCTCGAGCCTGAATGCTCGAGATAAAAGAAAAATCCATGCTGAGATTAAGGCTCTTAAGGATCAATTATCCGAAATTGGGAAAAAGAAGCGGATAGCTGCAATCTCCAAAGTTGGTAGCTTCCACAGGAAGACCCTCTTGGTTGATGATGGTTCCTTAGAAGCGGCTTTGTCAAGTGCGGTGGATTCTTATGGAGCCGATATCCCTAACGACCCCCCAGTCGCCACCGCCGTTTGCTCTTCCGTACGAGAGAGAGAGAGAGAAGAAACTCCTCCTCTTTGCACAAAGAGGAAGGCTCCAGACTCGGACACTTTATCAAACGAGAGACTCAAAACTGTTAGATTAAGTTCTCCGCTGCGAGCCCCTAGCTTTCTGCCTTCTGTTTTCCCTTCTGTTGAATCTTCAGACTCTGAGCTTCCTTCTTCGGGAGACAGAGCAATTCCAGAAGAAACCGATGAGCCGAGACCCGAGACTTACTTGTCCCAAGGACTGAGTGTTAGGACTCAAAGCCCTTTAGCCGTTTCAATTTCTGGTGAGTTTTTTTTTTTTAGAAAGTAAGCCTTTAACAAGACTTGTTCCAGATTGCGGCTACTTATTAACCTACTATTTTCCTCTGTTTTGTAGATGGAGAAGAGATTGGAGACATCTTCCGAGGTTTTCAAACCAGGGAAGGAACGTCCCTTCCTCCTTTTTCGGTTTGGAGGCCGGAAATCCGTCAGATGTTCGTGAGTCGAGCCTGTTACCTATCCCAGGTTCAAAATTATTTTCGGATTTTGATTTTGTCCACCCCCTTTTTCTTAAGTAAAAACTTTTTGCCTTAATGACATGTTTTTTTTTTTTTACTTCAAAGGCGTTTATGGAGACTAATGGAATGATCTTCCATTATGAGAACCTGCTTCACCAAGCGACGAGAGAGGTCGCAAAAGCTAAAAGGGAGGTTGATGAACTCAGATTAGCGAATCAATCTGAGCGATCCGAGCAAGCAAGAGCCCTTGAATCATCCTTTGAGAATATGAAGAAAATTCTAGCAGCTAACGAGGAACGCATCAGAATTGCGGACGCTGAAAGAGATTCTGCGAGATCCGATGCTCTTCGCTTAGAATCCGAGCTAGAAGAGGCTACGGCTTTGCTCGAAGAAACAAATCAAAAGGTGGAGCTTTTAATTAGGAATAGAGCTCGTGATATTGCTGAAGCCGAGCATAATGCTCGAGAAGAGATGAGGGGCTTTGGTAGGCAACTGATTCAATCTATCACGAAGTTCGTCAAAGACGAGGAGGTCTGGACTAAACTTCAGTCCGACCGAGCCGAGCTGAAGAGTAATCTAGATCTGATTGGGGGAATAGAGAGTGGAAGAATTTTGCTAGAGGATGAGAGGAGGGAAGTTTCTGCTGAGCTTGCTACAGTCGAATCCGAATTATCTTCGGCTTCCCGCCCTTCTCTTGATTTGGGACCATTTTCTTTGGTATTTGGCGATTCCCCCTCCCAATTTGAGGTTGGTGAAGGTTCTCGGCCATACGAAGGTTCTCCAGAGGTATAGGAACGTTATTTAAAAAGTTTTTTTGTCGAGTCCATGAGGACTATTCCGTTTGACGGAAACATTTTGTCCAATTAGGGTGACTGAACACAACCATGTACATGCCTCTACATATGATATATTTTTTCTTTAAGCAAAACGTTTGGACGCGATTCTAGGTTTGCAAGTCCTAGCCCACCAAAGAGGTTTTATGAATTGTGAGAGATGAGCTGATCAGGCTCACTTGCCTTTTTTAAAGAAAAAATCTTAATAAGTATTTTTCCTCGGTCTCTCGAAGGCGAGGATGGAGCTCGGCTTAAGTTTTTTGTTTTATCGAGGGATAAGATTTATAATTCATGAGAATTTTGTCATAAGTATGATCAGGCAAAGGTTTCGATCGTTGCCTGTAATGGCTTCGGAATTGTTGGGCCATGTTTTAATTGGATCCGAAGCCTGCTCTAATAGGCCCACAATATATGATTTAGAAATCTGGACCTCTCTTCTCTTTAAAAGGAATTCCGAGGGATTACCATAGTTCATCATAAGAAAAACTTGAAAAATGCCGCTGTCTTCTTTCAGATCAAGCTCAAGAATAACAACTTCAGGTGGGAACCCATTGTTTGAATCCGAAGATGGATTCTCTCCAAAGGGAGTTATTCACCCAACGTTTTTTCATTTTCGAACAGGGAAGGAAAGGGTCAAATGTTAGATTTCCTGGAAAAGGTTCCTTTTCTAACTCTTAGTCTCTTCAGAAAGTTATAACTCCCTTTCTCTTGACAAAATGTTTGTTCAAACAGATCGTAGGTAGACACAAAGCTATATGTGATAAAAGACAAAGAATCAGAAGGAGGCACCGCGCTCTTGATGAGCGCATAAAGAGGATGGAAAGAGAGATTTTTCGCCTGGAATCCGAACCACATGAATGGGAGAGGAAAGGTTTAGACATCGTGGCCATAATACCTACTTGTCTTCGAAGATTCCTCCGCATGCTGGATAAATTTCATCGTTTATCCTTGGCGACCAATAATGGGTCCTCTTTCGTTTCATGTTCTTCAGAGTTTCGGAGACTTCCGATGTTAAGAACTGAAGAGAAAGAGGAGCCGGAGACGACAACTACTGATGACTTCTCCGGCCCTTTTGATTTATCTTCTGATGAGGGATTATCCTCGGAAAGTTTTTCGGGTTCTTCCACCTCGCTGGAATCGGGCGAAGACTTTTGATTGAAAACTTTCTTATTTATGTTTGAATAACGTTACCGGACTTGAAACCCAACAACATTAATTATATTCCTCCATTCGCTTTAAATTCGCCGATTATTCAAATCTCATTTAATGCGCTTAATCTAGGGAATACAATTAGCAATTAACCTGATTACATTTTCCACGAAAGTAGTAATTTCAGATTTGGGAAATCGTCAATTAATCCTCTTAAATGTAATCGAATAAATTTTCGAGTATAAAGTGGGTGTAGTTTGTCATTGAATTTCAACAACGATTCTACAAAAATGTTTGAGGAAGGAAATTCTTCAGAGAAACCTTCTGATTCATTCAAATTGATAAGTGACGATCTTCCGGGAGCACCAGACATCGAGCTTACAAAAACTGGAAAAGCTGGTGAACCGGAATGGTCACGAATGTTGAGGAAGGGAACTAGCATTCAGGTTCCAATCGTTTTAATCGAGAGACTGTCAGCCCAAGATCGTGTCAAGGCCGAGGAGTTTATCAACAAGGTATTTTCCATCCTAGTGATTTTACTCTTTTTGTTATTGCTAACTGTGTCATCTAATTTTCTTCAGCTTATCACTCGGCATGACGAGCTCGAGGACGAGAAAAAGGAGATTAGGAAGAAGAGAAGGGAACTAGGGAAGCGTTGCCTTGACATTGCTCGCGAGCTTCATTGCCTTGAAGCCCATCCTTCCGATTGGATCGAACTAGGACTTCAAGAGTACGGAAACATGCCAGGTTGCATTATGAGCATCGTTGACCTCGCAGGTCAAGGAGCAGAGTTATTCCGTAATTCAAGACCCTTCTGAATCTGAGTTTAGCTAGAAATATTTATTTATACATTGTTTGCAATGTACTCTATATTCAAGCTCAAGGATAAGAATAAAATTCCATGATCTGAAATAATATTTTAATTTTTATATTATAGCTGGACTCGTATTTAGCGAGCTGCTTACGTACCCAAAATAGGATCAAGCCAAATCGTAGTTCGAATGTGTTTGCTTTAGCAATAGAACTTTTTCAAGTTGATTATGTTCCAAGGCCTTTGAACGGGGTTTCCGTCAAGGTCTTGTAAACGGTATACACCGTTTCGGATTTTTTCAGTGATTTGATAAGGGCCTTCCCAGTTAATACCGAGTTTTCCAGCGCCTTTTTCTTTTGTGTTATCGAACACTCGCCTTAAAACAAAGTCTCCTACATTTAAAGGTCTGTTTTTCAACTTTGAGTTATAGTATCGAGCGGTCAACTGTTGATAATTCTGAAGTCGAATAAGGGATTGGTCTCGCCTTTCATCGATTGTATCGAGAACATCTTCTAATAATTTAGAATTCGATTCCTCGTTAAGTGGAGCTTCGCTCCGGCGCAAACCTGGAACATTCAGCTTGGCTGGGACTACGGCTTCCATCCCATAAACTAATGAGAATGGAGTTTCACTTGTTGCTCGCCTCGGGGTTGTTCGATAAGCCCACAACACAGGTTGCAGCTCGTCATACCATCCACCTTTTCGAGCGTTCAAGCGTTTTTTAAGATTGCTGAGAATAGTTTTGTTGGAAGCTTCCGCTTGTCCATTTCCTTGAGGATACGTCGGTGTTGAGTAGCTAAGTTTTATTCCCCAAGCGGAACAAAAATCTTCAAAGTCATTTGAAATGAATTGAGGACCATTGTCCGTTACTATTTCGTAGGGAACTCCATAGCGACAAATAATGTGTTTCCACAAAAATGTCTTTACTACGGAATCATGTATGCTTATATAAGCTTCAGCTTCAATCCATTTGGAAAAATAGTCCGTTAGAACTAATAAGTACTGGACGCCTCGTGTTGAACGATGCATCAGACCGACTATATCCATTGACCACCTCATGAAGGGGTATGGAGCGGATATAGATGATAGAATTTCAGATGGCTGGTGAATAAGGGGAGCGTGCATCTGACATTTTTTACACCGTTTGGCGTAATCGATGCAGTCTGAAATCATAGTTGGCCAGAAATATCCTAACCGCTTGATTTTGAAAGCCATTGCTCGTCCCGAGGAATGACTACCACAAAGCCCTTCGTGGACCTCGCTTGTCACTATTTCAACTTCGGGTCCGAATATACATAAAAGATACGGATCACTGACGCCTCGCTTGTATAATGACTCTTTAATTATACAATACTTAGCGCTGATGATTTTTAATTTGCGAGCTTGCCATTTGTTCGATGGTAGTTCTCCATTAAGAATGAAATTTTTGATGGGTACCCTCCAGTCAGCCCCCCAATCATTAGCGGAAGTATTATCTTTGAGTATAAACTTCCTTGGTTCGGGTTCGGAGGGAATATCAGGATCTTCGATTGTCTCCTGAACCTTCACATCCACTGGAAGTGACTGTTCGGTTTGAGACGGTTCTTTAATGGGAACCTCTTGATCCTTTGATTTTCTTCTTGGCTTTCTTTTAGGAAGTTCCAGTGGTGGAATAAGTTCGTCATCTTGAGACTTTATTCGTGATCTGGTGACGACAAGCGAACTAATTTCATTTCCGGAACTTGGTTTTGGAGTTTCGATGTGTTCGGCCTCCAAACTGTTATCGTTTTCTGTTTCTTCAACCGAAATACTTCGCGAAGAAATACATTCAACTGGGATTACTCGTTTGAGTTCAGGATCTGAGGTAGAAGCTAGGGCAGCCAAAGCGTCTGCCGAAGTATTTTCTCCTCTAGGTATTCAACTAATTCGAATTCTTTGAATTTTCCGGCTAATTTTTTGACAGCCGAAAGATAAGCTTCCATTCGAGGAGCCTTAGCTTCGTAATCTCCAGCGAACTGGTTTACAACTAGCTGAGAATCGCAATAAGCTATTATTTTTTTTGCTCCAATTGCAAGAGCAAGCCGAAGTCCTGCTAAGAGAGCTTCGTATTCCGCTTCGTTATTTGAAGCCGGGAACATTAATCGAAATGATTGTTCAATTATTTATTTTGTCGGAGTCTCGAGCCTAATACCGATTCCGGATCCTTGTTTAGAAGAAGAGCCATCTACATGTAATTTCCATGTGGAGTCCGTTTCAACAAAGATTCCATCATCTTATGGTAGCTCGGTTAGAAAATCAGCCAGGACTTGTGCTTTTGCGCTAGTCCGACTTTTGTATTCTATATCGTACTCACTGAGTTCGATTGCCCATTTCGCCAATCTTCCGGACTGACTTGGACCGTGAAGAATGGAGCGAAGTGGATGAGAAGTTAAAACTTCTATCGGATGAGATTGGAAATAAGGTCTGAGTTTTCTAGCAGATATGACTACTGCTAAAGCTAATTTTTCCATCATGGTATATCTCGTTTCTGGACTAGTAAGAGATTTACTTTTGTAAAAAATTGGCTTTTGTTCACCTCGGTCCTCTCGAACTAACACCCCACTTACGGAATGGTTAGAGACTGAAATGTAGAGATAAAGTTTTTCATCTGATTCAGGTTTTGAAAGAATCGGCGGTGTCGTCAGATAAGTTTTGAGTTGACCAAACGCTGCTTTGCATTGATCATCCCACCGAAATTTTTTGTTCCCCTTCAAAATTTGATAAAAGGGGAGACATTTATCGGTAGACTTCGATATGAAACGATTTAACGCAGCAATTCTGCCTGTCAATCGTTGGACCTCCTTAATGTTTCTTGGCGAAGGCATAGTGAGGAAAGAGTTAATCTGATTAGGATTTGCTTCTATTCCTCTTTCGTGACTATGTACCCCAGGAATTCTCCGGAAGGTACGCCAAAGGAACATTTAGCTGGATTTAATTTCATTCCGAACTCGTTCAGAATTTTGAAACACTGCTCGAGATGTGTGATGTGCTTGGATTTCTTAAGAGATTTTACGAGCATGTCATCTATATAAACTTCCATCGTTTTGCCCAAATGTTCTGCAAACATTTTGTTAACTAAACGTTGGTATGTTGCCCCGGCATTTTTGAAACCGAATGGCATAACTTTATAACAGTAGATTCCTCTATCTGTTATGAAGGATGTTTTCTCTTCATCTTCGGGATTCATCATGATCTGATTATATCCAGAAAATGCATCCATAAATGTTAAGAGTTCGTTTCCGGCCGTTGATTCTACGAGCCGATCGATGTGAGGGAGAGGAAAGCTGTCTTTTGGACATGCTTTGTTAATGTTAGTGAAATCGACACATACTCTCCACTTTCCATTTTTCTTTTTGACTACCACGGGGTTTGCTAACCAGTCCGGATATTTAACTTCTCTGATAGAACCAATTTCTAAAAGTTTATCAACTTCGTCATTGACCGCTTGCGCTCGGTCAGGACCAAGTTTTCTTCTTTTTTGCTTTATTGGTTTAAAACTGGGATCGACGTTTAAATCATGGGTGATAATACTTTTGTCGATTCCGAGCATATCTTTTGCCGACCAGGCGAAAGTATGTTTATTTTCTTTTAGAAAAGTTACCAACTGATCTTTGATTTCTGAATCCAAAGTAGTACCGATTTTTACTTTTCGATCTGGAAATTTGGAATCAATTTCAATTTCTGTGGTAACTTCATTCGAGCTAAGACCACTTGGGTAACGCGAGGTGCTCTCTTGCTTCGTGTTTATCATTAATTGCTATTTGAGCTTTAAACGATGTCCCATGAGGTAGCAAGATCGCGACATTTCCTGATCTCCTCGAATGGTTCCGATTCCTGAAGGAGTAGGAAATTTCACGCATTGGTGATAAGTTGAAGGTATAGCCTTCATTTGGTAAATCCACGGAGTTCCGAGAATTATGTTGTAAGCGGCCGGTCGGTCGAAAACAATAAATTCTACAATCTTAGGAACCCCTGCAGCGAGCACTGGTAGTTTTATGTTCCCCAAGGACATAGATGTGTCACTCGTGAAAGCTACTAATGGTGCCGGTGGACCGATAATGTCAGCTTTACTGATCCCCATTCTTTGCAAAGTGCTTAGAAATATGAGATCTACTGAGCTTCCAGTATCAATTAGACACCTAGTTACTTCGAAATTCGCAACATCTAATGTTATCACAAGAGCATCGTCATGAAGTCCCGTTAATCCTTGAGTATCCGAATTATCGAAAGAGATAGAAGGTGTTTGTTCACTTGATTGGAAACCCACAGCGGTTTGAATTGCTGCTGATTTCTTGTGCCTTTTGATTGATCTGATCGAATCTTGGCATAATTTGGATCCTCCCATTATAACATCGATCCTTTTCTTAAGAGTGTTTGGAGTTCCGGGCCCATTGGGCTTATGTTTCTTTTCAGGAGGATTAGACGCTTCGGAATCTTCTTTTTCCTTATGATAAGATTCCACAAACTCCTCGATATTGAAATTAGCGAGCTCTCCAGCCGCCCACAGTTCGGTGAGGTGCTTTTTGAGTACGCTGCAATCTTTGGTGGAATGCCCATTTACTCTATGAATATCGCAATAGGCACTCTCATCTCTAACCCAGGTATTAGGAGAATTATATCTTCCTTTGCATGGAGAGGGTTTTCCTACGGCATTAGTAGCAGGATTAACTCTGAACCGTTTTTGATCTTTTGGTTCGAACTTTTTAGTTGGATTTCCAGTGACCAATTTTGCTGGCCGATGCTTTTTAGCGAGGCTAAGCTTTTCTTCTTCTGCCTCCATCCAATTAGTAGCTCTGAATAAAGCATCTTGGATGGTGCTCGGACGATTGACAATGATTTCTTCCCGGAATCGAGATTCATGCCAGAGTCCGTTTCTTAAAGCAGAAAGGGCAGCAGCGTGCGATACCCCAGAAATTTTGGCTATCACTTCTTTGAATTTAGCGATATCTTTGCGAAGTGATTCGTTCTGACCTTGGGTTAGATTCCATAGATCTGCATCAGAGGTTGCCTTTTCCATGAACATGGAATACTGTTTTAGGAATGCGGAGGACAATTCCTTAAAACTATCAATAGATTCAGGCTCCAATTGAGTGAACCATAACAGAGCCGGTCCGGAAAGATTCTCGGAGAATAGTTTGCAATATCCGGCATCTTCCTCGTCTGGTTCTAGATCAATTCTGCCAGCAGCGATCTGAAAAGCAGCGAGGTGATTTTTAGGATCACCTTTACCATCGTAAGTTGGTAATTTGACCTTTCGAGAATCTTTGATCCGAAGGTTCGAGATTCTCGAAGTGAAGGGTGTTCGTCGAGTTTCTTCGATTACTCGATCGATCTCAGGTGCCGAACTGGTCGCCTGATGAAACTTTGACTTCATCTCATCAAGCTCTTGACGAACTTTGACGAAATCATCTGAAAGGATGACATCAGGATCTTCCATAAGGAGTCCTTCGTCAATACCAGGATTTCCCTGATTTTGGGGATTTTCATCCCCGGTTGGGTTGGACCCATCTCCTACGGTTGTCTGATTGCTAGTACTAGCAGGACGGCCTACAGGAGGAGTTTGAGTGCTCCCGGTCCTGTTTTGTGCGGGAGTCTGGAATAGCCTGCGCGGAAATGTTGTTCGCGCTGAAGACAAAATATCTAAACGGGTCGAAATAGTATTCTGCGCGTTTGAAAAATTTGTCTGGGTGGTTTGAACACTCGTTAAAGTTTGCTCAATTGAGTTTAACCTTTCACCAAAAGTGGTGTTGGTACTAGCGAGTGTATCCATCTGATTGGTCAGATCGGTAGTGGTTTGAGTAAGCAAAGTGATTGCATTGCTCAAAGCTTGCTGATCAGCCATAGTTTCTTGATTTGAGAAAGAGAGATTTTGAGATTAAAGAGTTTTGCGGTAACTCCCCACAGACGGCGCCAAAATGTGGATGTAGGATTCACACTCGATTCTCTTTAAGTATTTTTGTGGAGAAAAACTCTAAAATCAAAGGATGAAAATAAGATTTTGAACAGGAAAGTAACCAAGAAACTAAATAAAGCGAAAGAACTTGATAAGAACAAAATAGTAAAGAGCTTTGCGAAATTGTAAGAGAAAAAGTATGTTTTATTGCTTGATCGTAAGAGGTAAAAGGTTGTTCTCCCCCAAACACATTCGTTTGAGGTTGTTTATATAGAGAAAAACATGATTAATGCGGCTATTTACTACTCGTAATCATATTGATCCGCATTAATCACATAAGTTACATTTTGACCGAAACGGCTTGAGTTTGAAATTGTCTTGGGCTTCACGTGGGCCTTCCGAACTCTTTCTTGCTGACTCCGAACTCCCATGCTTTGATGCTACCGCGAACCTCGAACAGTATTCTCCTCGCTTCGGCCTTTCTCTATGCGAACTGTATGTTGAATAAGATCGAACTTCGTACTGGTAAAGATCGAACTCTTTTAGTAGACTGAATCGAACTCCTGACTGGTTAAGTGCGATTCTTATAATAAGATATCTTTAATTTCAAGAGGATTATTATGCAATAATGACGTGGACAGATCCAAGTGGATCCTACCGAAAGTGTGTGGGATCCGACCCCAACAAATATTAGAAAATAATATTTCTAGATATCAACCTTCATCAAGCAATCTAATAATAAAAGAAAATCATGAAGATAATCAAGACTACATCCAGATAATTAATAAAATTAATTATCAAAAATGGTATACAAAAATAAAATTACACATAGGATATGATTTCCAAATAGAAGTAATAGCCTTAGACCATCCGCAGTGGTGTAAGTGTGAGGAGGGTGTAAGATTTTTTTTATTATTATAATTTAAAGTGAGAGAGAAAAGAGAGAGAGAAAGAAAGAGAGAGACAGAGAGAGAGTGTCTTACACCCGAGTGTAAACTTACACCCGAGTGTGAAGAGAGAGACAATTTTTTTCTTTTTTTAATACCTACACCCGACGACTAACACCCGAACGCTTGCACCACTGCGGATGGCCTTAATGGATTCAGGTGCTGATTACAACTGTATCCGTGAAGGAATAATACCAACAAAATACTATGAAAAAACTACTGAAAAAGTACAATACAAATTACCCTGTGCAAAAGTTTGTAATGAACTATGTTGCATGGAAACTCCATTCGAAGTGCGTTTCCCGTTTCGAAAACGTTTTGGAAACGAAAACTCTTGGAAACGCGGGGAAACGTCATGGAAACGCGTTTCCTAAAAAAGTCAATTTGGAAACGCGATGGAAACGTACGTTTCCACTTTGGAAACGCATCGGAAACTTAAATTTTCTTTTGATATATAAAAATTAATAATTTTAGAAATATAAGAATATATTTTAAATTTTATCTTTAAAACCCTAATTAGTATAAAAAATAAGAAACACACATTTTTTGTTATCTTTGATCACGAACGAGCTTAACCTAGATAGTCTTAATTTTTTATTTTGAGTCTTATTATCTTTATTTAGTTAGACTAGTTCTTATTTCTATCACTTGATTTATGTTATTTAAAATATATTTTGATGTTTAGTGTTTCATATAGATTAAATATATATCTATATATATATATATATATACACGTTTCCAAAACGTTTCCATTTCGTAATTTTGTTAAAAATCCGTTTCCGCGTTTCCACACGTTTCGCTTCCGCGTTTCCGTTTCCGTTTCCATGCAACATAGGTAATAAAGGATACTGTTTTACAAATCAATTTATATTAGTAAAGAATTTATCCCAAGAAATAATTTTAGGAACTCCCTTCTTTACACAAATTTACCCTTTTAAAGTATCCGAATTAGGGGTAATAACTAAAGTAGTAGGCACTAAGCTACTATTTAAATTTCTATCACCAATAAAATTAAAAGAAGTCTTAACATTACAACAAAACACTATTCAAAAAACAATAAATCTCATTAAAAATAAAAAAGAACATATTCAATCTCTACAAGAAGAAATAACTTACAAAAAAATAGAAGAACAGCTTAAAACACCTTATGTTTTAAGCAAAATAAAATCAATAGAAAACGATTTATTAAATCAAGTATGTTCAGATATTCCAAACGCTTTTTGGGAAAGAAAACAACATACTGTTGATCTTCCTTATATAAAAAATTTTAATGAGAAAAATATTCCAACTAAAACAAGACCTATTCAAATGAATAAAGAACAACTAGAACATTGTAAAAAAGAATTAGATGATTTACTAAAGAAAAAATTAATAAGACCGTCCAAATCTCCTTGGAGTTGTTCTGCCTTTTATGTTAATAATCAAGCTGAAAAAGAGCGTGGCGTACCACGTCTAGTAATTAATTATAAACCATTAAACGATATATTACAATGGATAAGATATCCAATACCCTAATAAGAGAGACTTATTAAAAAGGTTATACAATGCAAAAATATATTCAAATTTTGATATGAAAAGTGGTTTTTGGCAAATACAAATTGCCGAAAAAGATAAATATAAAACAGCATTTACTGTACCATTTGGACATTATGAATGGAATGTAATGCCATTCGGACTAAAAAATGCACCGTCCGAATTTCAACATATAATGAATGATATATTTATTAATTACTCAAAATTCACAATAGTATATATTGATGATGTATTAGTATACTCACCATCAATAGACCAACATCTCAGTCACCTAAATACATTTTTAAACGTAGTTAAAAAACATGGATTAGTACTATCCGCTAAAAAAATGTCCCTATTCCAAACAAAAATAAGATTTTTAGGTCACAATATTTATGAAGGAACAATAACACCAATTTCAAGATCTATAGAAATCGCTGATAAATTTCCAAACGAATTAAGAGATAAAACACAATTACAAAGATTCTTAGGATGTTTGAATTATGTTTCAGACTTCCTTCCGGATCTGAGGAAAACTATTCAACCGCTATAACAACGATTACAAAAAAAAACCCTAAACCTTGGACTAATCAACACACTATTCTTGTTAAACAAATTAAAGAAAAGGTTAAAACACTACAGTAACTCTTGAATAGTAATTAATTTTTTTTTCTTTTTAATCCTTACAAGTATTGATAAAGACTTTGAAATTTAAAAACTTAAAACGTAAGACTCGAAAACTAAAGATTTCTAGAGAGAAATTGTAGAGAGAAGGGAGAGCGATTTGTGAATTGGTGCCCTCTTCGGTTTGGGGTGCTTCTGTTTTTATAGGTGGAGTTGAGTAGCTGTTGCGTGGACGCGTGTCATCCATCGGGCGGTGTTGATACGTGTCGTTGATCCAACGTTGCCGACATCTTTGGATGACTTCATTGCTTACGCCTTGAGTGTTGTCATTGTTTACGTCTTGTGGGGTCCTTTTGTTTCTTTTGTCTTGAATATTTTATACAGAGTATATACTCCGTATATTATTAAAACTACTAATAAGTAATAATACTTAGTTGAAGTATAATAACATTTTAATAATATATTGAGTCTACTAGAATGTACATACTTAAAACTTTGCCTTTTCTACCAAAACAATCTTCGTTGACACAATAGTGGCTTGCCATCGGTCTTACTGCCTTCATCAAAGGGCTTGCTGCCTGGAACACCATTTTGTATCGTCGATGAAAGTTAAGATAAAATAAGCAATAAAATTTACATACAATACTTAATATATACAATCTTATTAGGTTTTTTTTTTTTGTGTATATAGGGTCTTCATATTGATCTTGGGCTAGAGGACCGCCGTAGGAGTCGTCATCTTGTATAGTAGCATCGGTGTTGGATTCTTCGATTTGTTGGAGGAATGCGTCGAACATTTTTTGAAGCTCCTCCTTCTTGGATGGTTTTGATGATGTTGTGGAGTGTGCTGGACTAGATGGTTGTTGGGTTTGTTGAGTTTGAGAAGAAGAAGCCTTAGGATTTGCTCCATATTTTTGGATAAGTTGTGTTGCTGAAGATGATGTAGAGGCTTTAGGATCTGCCCCGTATCGTTGGATAAGATCTTGTGGTGTAAGTAAAGGGATGGATTTGGATACGGCTTGGACTTGGGCTTTTGTTTGAGATGTTATTTGGAAGAGTTTGGCGATATTGGTTAATGAGCAACGGTTGAGATCATATTTGTCCCACCATTTGATTCGATATTCTCTGACAAGAGAGTAGGGCATCCCGGGTAATAGTAGGGTAAGGTTGTAATGCCATGAACATATCCATGGGAACATATCCATGGGATTCCCATGTCTATGTGGAAGGCATTCTTTTTAAATGAGTCGATATCTTGTTTGGGTAAGTGTTTGGAATAAAATGGAAAATTGGTTTTGATGATATCGGTTGGGTAAATTTCATTGGTTGGACCAAACCAGTACCACCATTCGTGGAACCAGCCAGGGACTTGGTTAGACCATCTAGAATCGAAGGATAGGAACCAGGAGTGGTCAAATGCCCTTAAGCAGAGTGCCCTGAAGAAGGCATTTTGGTAGTCGGTGTAGGTGTATCCTTGAATATGGTAACCGGATTGTGAAAAGGGTTTTGTGGTATGGAGATTTAAGAATCCAAAGTCGTGTGGGGATTGGATACGTAGTATTTTGCAAGTAGAGTAGGCTATTTGAGTAGGTTCAGATTTGTTTGGATAATGAGTAATCTCAGCAGACTTAGAGTCTACTAGAATGTACTCATAAAAAGTACGGTTTTTGGTTATGTTATCTGTTTTATATTGACAATCTTCATAGAAGATTCGTCTGGTAAAGTTTTGTAGTTCTTTTAGGGAAATGGGTTTTGAATAAGAAGTGGTTACAAGGTGTTGTTTTTGTGATTTGAGAAAATAAGCAGCTTTTTCTGTAGAAGATTGGATTGGTTGTTTATCTTTGGTGGATGCCTGGGTGTTTGCATCAGTAGATACTGCCTTTGAATAAGAAAGAGGTGGGTATTCGGCAAGAGCCGAGAAAGTATTTTGAATACTTAAATTCTTTCCTTGCATAGATGGTTGATTCTTGATATAATCCGATGTGGTCATCGGTCTCTTCTTGTCACTCATGTTGATTATCTATTTGTTGAATACTTGTTTTTCCCTGTAAATATTCTCTAGTTAGAAAATAATCAACATGAGTGACAAGACTTTCTAACTAGAGAATATTTACAGGGAAAAACAAGTATTCAACAAATAGATAATCAACATGAGTGACAAGAAGAGACCGATGACCGCATCGGATTATTTTAAGAATCAACCATCTATGCAAGGAAAGAATTTAAGTATTCAAAATACTTTCTCGGCTCTTGCCGAATACCCACCTCTTTCTTATTCAAAGGCAGTATCTACTGATGCAAACACCCAGGCATCCACCAAAGATAAACAAGCAATCCAATCTTCTACAGAAAAAGCTGCTTATTTTCTCAAATCACAAAAACAACACCTTGTAACCACTTCTTATTCAAAACCCATTTCCCTAAAAGAACTACAAAACTTTACCAGACGAATCTTCTATGAAGATTGTCAATATAAAACAGATAACATAACCAAAAACCGTACTTTTTATGAGTACATTCTAGTAGACTCTAAGTCTGCTGAGATTACTCATTATCCAAACAAATCTGAACCTACTCAAATAGCCTACTCTACTTGCAAAATACTACGTATCCAATCCCCACACGACTTTGGATTCTTAAATCTCCATACCACAAAACCCTTTTCACAATCCGGTTACCATATTCAAGGATACACCTACACCGACTACCAAAATGCCTTCTTCAGGGCACTCTGCTTAAGGGCATTTGACCACTCCTGGTTCCTATCCTTCGATTCTAGATGTCCTAACCAAGTCCTTGGCTGGTTCCACGAATGGTGGTACTGGTTTGGTCCAACCAATGAAATTTACCCAACCGATATCATCAAAACCAATTTTCCATTTTATTCCAAACACTTACCCAAACAAGATATCGACTCATTTAAAAAGAATGCCTTCCACATAGACATGGGAATCCCATGGATATGTTCATGGCATTACAACCTTACCCTACTATTACCCGGGATGCCCTACTCTCTTGTCAGAGAATATCGAATCAAATGGTGGGACAAATATGATCTCAACCGTTGCTCATTAACCAATATCGCCAAACTCTTCCAAATAACATCTCAAACAAAAGCCCAAGTCCAAGCCGTATCCAAATCCATCCCTTTACTTACACCACAAGATCTTATCCAACGATACGGGGCAGATCCTAAAGCCTCTAGGATTCTTCTTCTCAAACTCAACTAACCCAACAACCATCTAGTCCAGCACACTCCACAACATCATCAAAATCATCCAAGAAGGAGGAGCTTCAAAAAATGTTCGACGCATTCTTCCAACAAATCGAAGAATCCAACACCGATGCTACTATACAAGATGACGACCCCTACGGCGGTCCTCTAGCCCAAGATCAATATGAAGACCCTATATAAAAAAAAAAAAAAACCTAATAATATTGTATATATTAAGTATTGTATGTAAATTTTATTGCTTATTTTATCTTAACTTTCATCGACGATACAAAATGGTGTTCCAGGCAGCAAGCCCTTTGATGAAGGCAGTAAGACCGATGGCAAGCCACTATTGTGTCAACGAAGATTGTTTTGGTAGAATAGGCAAAGTTTTAAGTATGTACATTCTAGTAGACTCAGTATATTATAAAAATGTTATTATACTTAAACTAAGTATTATTACTTATTAGTAGTTTTAAATAATATACGGAGTATATACTCTGTATAAAATATTCAAGACAAAAGAAACAAAAGGACCCCACAAGACGTAAGCAATGACAACACTCAAGGCGTAAGCAATGAAGTCATCCAAAGATGTCGGCAACGTTGGATCAACGACACGTATCAACACCGCCCGATGGATGACACGCGTCCACGCAACAGCTACTCAACTCCACCTATAAAAACAGAAGCACCCCAAACCGAAGAGGGCACCAATTCACAAATCGCTCTCCCTTCTCTCTACAATTTCTCTCTAGAAATCTTTAGTTTTCGAGTCTTAAGTTTTAAGTTTTTAAATTTCAAAGTCTTTATCAATATTTGTAAGGATTAAAAAGAAAAAAAAATTAATTACTATTCAAGAGTTACTGTAGCAAAAGTACTGTTCACGCAATATTTAACGAAAAATAGCATTTATTGATTGAAAATCAGATTGTGTAGGGGACGTTGGATATATATTAGGTTCAGGTTCTGCTATGGGTGCTTTAAATTTAATTGGTTCATTCTGATTTATATTTTCCGAATCTTCTTCTTTACTAGTTTGACCAGGATAATATTCGGAAAAGGAAGCTCTTGCAGGAGTTCTATATATTGAGCTATTTGAATAATATGAACTAATTCTCGGTGGAATAGGTTCTCTAAAAGATCCAAATTTTAATAATATTTTTCCATCATTCTGTTCAAATATTTTTGAGATATCTCTTTGTTCAAAATTTCTTGGAGGTTGTGTAATATCTATTTTCCATTGATCTGGAATAGTAATGTCATTTGGGGTTCTCATTGATAGACACAATTACCAACAGCATTTCAAGAGATACCTTTATCTTTCCAGCACGAGCGAGCTTGTAAAGACCCTTGGGAACCCTCGCCTCGCAAACTTCAAGCGGTACATCCATGAACACCTATTTTATCAACACCAATTTTACTCAAATCTTGAAAACTTCAATACCATAAAGAGACAACAAAACCCGCTCTTTGTTGTCAATACCTCGACAAAATCTCCCTCGGGGAGCAAATTTCGACAAGCGTCCCTATCTGTTCTATAAGGAGATATCAAACTCGCAATGCAGATGATTCCAGCATCCGCAAAGAGCTTAGCAACCTCTCCTAAAGAAATCAATTAGAAACAGAATGTCAACACTAAAGCTCACAACAACAACAACCAATATTGGATTAAAGAGATTATATATTAAGCTCACCGACTCTACGAATATTCTCTGCACGATCCTCAGCTTTAAAGCTAAGATCACGGTTTAAGCCATGCCTAACATTATCACCATCAAGAATATAACAAAGCTTCCCCTTTTGATACAACATCTGATTTAAAGCACAAGCCAAAGTACTCTTCCCTACAAATTTTGAATCCATGAAACACATTAGACAGATTTCACATAGACATAAACCAAACTTGAAGCTTGTTTCTACACGAACCTGAACCACTAAGACCGGTGACCCAAATCACACATCCTTTCTGATCAAGCAATCTCTGTCGATCAACTTTCTCAACAGAACATTCATGCCACTTTATGTTCGTCGAGTTTCCGACCGTAGACAAAGGACCTTGCTTTTGTCCTAATTAGACAAAACAAAACCATAAAAATTGAATCTTTTTGGCAAATCATAGCTAAAAATCGGATATTTCTAGAAAATCACGAAGAACGATACATACCCTTGTGACCATTAATCGATTTAAGCTCAGGAATAGATCCATTTTTGTTATGACTCAGAGTTTGTGATCCATCCATAGAAACACAAGCACGAGCACCAACAACAGATCTTGAATTACTCATTGAATTGCTATCGGAAAGCCCTTTTGGAGAAGCAATCGAAAGCCCTAATAGCGATTTAGCTCCGGCGGCAATCATATTTCACGGTGGTGGAGGAAATAAAAATCAAAAATCGGATTAAGACAGAAACAAGAAGAAGAAACTAAATTTGTTGTGTCTGAATGTTTTTAATTAGGGAATGAGGAAAATGTGACCGTTAAATAAAAACGGAAAATTGGAGTTTTTTTTTTTTTTTTTTTGAGAGGGCGATTAGGTAGGTGAACTGGTGAACATAAAGAGTTGTTGGCCACGTTTTTATAATCATCTTATTATTTGTGGGAATTATCAAAACGGTGATGTTTTTGTGAACATTGGGTTTTAAAACTAAATGTATTTAATGATGATTTGCATCCACATTCCTAAAAACAGAAAAGTGGTAATATATTCGATGAGATACACCAATAGGGTTTGATTGGTTTAATTTTGAACTTGATTGGTTTTTTCGTAAGCACACGCAAACTCACATTCCTAAAAACAGAAAAGTGGTATATATTGGATGAGATACACCGATAGAGTTTGATTGGTTTATTTGGTTTAAGTTTGATTGGTTTTTTTCGCAACCAATCTCGCAAATAGTAAAGTTATCATATAAAAAATAGTTTTAAATTGGTTTGATATAAAAATCGTTTTAAATCACTTTATACCATTTCAATCTATTTAAAATCGCTAAATTTTTTTTTGCTCAAAAAAAAAAACCATTTCAATCTATTTAAAATCGCTAAATTTTAAAATATCTTTTCCGCTAACGTTTGCGGCAGTAGACGATTGCAATAGTAATTAAAATTTACGAAAATATTTTTTTTTTAAAACAAGACTTTACTCCTTTTTATCAAATATTATCATATCAAATTTTTAAATTCTTAATTTATATTAATTAAACTAATAATTTGATAACAATAAAAATATTTTTTGAATATAAAAAAGTTCCGAACATTTTAAAATAATTTTTTTAATTAGTTATTCAATTATTTTTATGATAATAATGTTTTCAATATAAATGATATATTATATGTTTTTTGGTAATTTTTACGTTTACAACCGTTTTTAAACAGTCACAAATCATCTGCAAGCGTACCCGTTTTCAAACTGTTATACAAGTCATTCAAATCACTAAATAAATTTTAAAACCGTAATCATCCGTTCCACAAACTTCCACAACTACATTTGTACCCGATAAATCATTCATGTCCTAAATTTCATTATCAAAAATGTGATGGCCTTTAGATCCCATAGTTAAACACCAAATCTTGTGTTGCTTTATTGTAGTCTCTTGTAATTGTAGGTAATGCTCGGTTCTAATGCCTTAGTTTTCATTTTTTTTAAGGATATTACATTCTTAGTAACAACAAGACAAAAGTGATGGCCTAATGGTAATACAGTAAATTCATTTTTCTTTTCTAACCTGGATTTAATTTCCTTTTAGTACGAAAAATTAATCAAAATATTTAAAATTTGATTCTTAATACTAGAAAAAATTATGGGTGGAAAATATGTTATTCCAACAGGTTATGAAAAAAGAAACAAGCAAAAAAAGATACAAATTTCAAACGTTTTATATGTATTTATTAGGCCCACCAATATGGGAGAACTGTGGTAGAGTTTTGGTGTCTGGTCTAAATTGAAGAAAAAGAAATGGTTCAAAAGTCAACTTGAGTTGAGTTGTTTTTGACTGGACTCGTCAAGCCATCAAGTCTGAGTCAAATCATCTTTTTATTTTGAGGGAATTATGAAAACGGTGTCGTTTGGTCATTTGGTTAAGCTAAATGTACTTAACCTGGATTTGCATCCAGATTCCTAAAATTAGAAGAAAAAGAAAGTGGAACATAATCGGGAAATGCACTAACTAAATTAAAAAGTTGGAAATAGTGTTCAGATTAGAGAAATGAGAAGATTCTTACCATTGGGCTGAGATTGTGTTCTTTCATCCGTACGTGTGCTTTTGTTTTTCATTAGAGAAATTAACTACCAAGAGTGCAAACATATCTTTAGAAGTACGATTTCAAAACAGATTTGTTAGTTCTTTTTTTAGGGTCTTCAAAAGAATTTATCTATGTTAGTGAAAGTCGTTATTGAGGACATCATGGTAAAGCATTTGTTCCATTTTATTAGTTTCAATATTTTTTAAAAAGTCCCAAATCTGTTTTAAAGAATTGATGATACAAAATTATTATTTTAGACACTATCAAATTAAAAGTATGATTATTGTGAATTTCAACAGTTAAAGGAATAGCTGAAGTTTTAATGGACTCTATTAATTAAAATAGCTAACATAAAGTCCGGCCCACCCATAAAGTAGCCAAAACATTTGCTTTAGGCTACAAAATATAACAAAGTTTTTAGGGCCACATTATTTAAAAACTTGCTTAGTCTAGTGGTTGTGTAGTCTATAAATTAGTGTTATGTCCCGAGTTTGAGTCTCTTCTTTTACAGTTTTTTTTTAAAAAATTAACAATAATTTTAAATAGAAAATTATATTATTTAAGTATGTTTTAGGCCCCAAATATCTAAGGACCGGGCCTAATTGTCATTAATATAAAGTTATAAAATAAAATTAAAATTAAAAATATGATTATACTATAGAGCCCCGTTTTTATTTCGTATTCAGCCTTAATATTCTCAAGACCGGTCATGTATATAGTTGTTGTTAATTGACTACAGATTCTAAAACATGACAATCGCGGAAGCGGTAGAACTCGTAATTATATTTTTGCAAGAATTTCAAGTAAGGAAGGTGAGAAAACTCTTTTAAAAAAAAACATGTATTAATGTTAAGGAAATAAGTCTGATCTGTTAACAATAAAAATAAATCTGTTTGTCAAAACTTAGACCAAAACCTATTACGGAAAGGAAAGCAACATAAAACCAAATAAAATTAGAAAACAAAAACCAAAAATTGATTTTGAGAACACGTGAAAACACCTAAAAGTTGAGAAAAAACAAAGATTGCATTCCATCAAAACTATCATTGCCTCAAGTTAAGAAATATTTAAAATAGTTAAATATCGTTAACAGTAATTATTTTTATTTAGTAATTAGTAATTTTTTTTGAATAATTGTTATTATACTCAAAAAAGAAAAAAAAAACGTGTTATTATCTCTCTGTAGATCTCATGGTTTTCTTCTTCTTCAGAAAACAGACTTTCGCCTGTGATAGGGTAGATGTTTCCGGTCAACATGACATCCAGAATCGAGCCTTGACTTAGAAATCAAAGCACTGTCTCTGATACCAAATGATGAAGCGGAAGCTTCTAGGGATAAAACTAGATCCGTTGATTCTGAGAATATCCGGAAACTAGGGTTTGAGAGTCCTCCTCTCAGGGCTTTCGCAAAAGCTCTTAGGGTTGTGAATACTCTTCACAGTGGTTTATAAAAACCTCTTTTAAATCCGTTGGATTGCCGGAGAGTTTAGGAGGATCTAAGACAAAAATCTTCTCTTTTGTCAGAGAGAGACTACAAACAAGGATTAATGGATGGTCGGCAAAATTTTTATCAAAAGGGGGAAAAGAAGTGATGATTAAATCGGTAGCTGCAGCATTACCAACTTATGTTATGTCATGCTTCAGATTACCAAAAACAATCACTTCTAAACTTACTAGCGCGGTTGCAAATTTTTGGTGGAGTTCAAATGGTGATTCTAGAGGTATGCACTGGATGGCTTGGAATAAATTGTGCAATAGCAAATCGGAAGGGGGACTAGGGTTTCGGAATGTTGACGATTTTAATTCAGCTTTACTAGCAAAACAATTATGGCGGTTGATCACGGTTCCAGATTCTCTTTTCGCAAAGGTGTTTAAAGGACGGTATTTTAGGAAATCCAATCCTTTGGAAAACATAAAATCATATTCTCCATCATATGGATGGCGGAGTATATGTTCAGCTAGATCTCTGGTTAATAAAGGACTTATTAAAAGAGTCGGATCTGGGACATCCATCTCGGTTTGGGAGGATCCCTGGATTCCAGCTCAATTCCCGAGACCAGCAAAAAGTAATGGCTCAGTTTCTGACCCATCTTTAAAAGTTAATGACCTTATAGATAGTCGGACGAACTTTTGGAATATTGATCTCTTAAAAGCGATCTTTGATCCAGAAGATGTTGCGCTAATAAGCGCCATACATGTGGGTGCGCCAACAAAAGAAGATTCTTTGGGTTGGCATTTTACAAAATCCGGACAATATACAGTCAAATCGGGCTATCATACCACACGGTTAGAAAAGTTGTTGACAAATTTAAATTTTTTTGGCCCTGATATCAATCCTTTAAAAGCACATTCTTGGAAAGTGCAGTGTCCACCTAAGATACGCCATTTCTTATGGCAAATCTTAGCAGGTTGTGTACCGGTTACGGAAAATTTGCGGAAACGAGGAATTGATTGTGACACGGGATGTGCTAGATGTGGCGCACCAGAGGAAACGATCAATCATACAATCTTTCAGTGCCACCCAGCACGGCAGATTTGGGCGCTTTCACAGATTCCTACGGCTATGGGGATTTTTCCCACAGAATCTAATTTTGCGAATTTGGATCACTTATTCTGGAGAATACCTTCGGAATTTGATTCATCAGCATTCCCATGGATTATTTGGTATATTTGGAAAGCAAGGAACGAAAAAATCTTTGAAAACATAGATACAGACCCCATAGAGGTATTACGATTAGCGGAAAAAGAGGCACAATTGTGGCAATCAGCTCAAGTTGACCTCCATAACAAAAATCATGGTTCTGTGGATCTGGTAAATCGAATTCGAGTGAGGGATGTTTCACTTGAGTCGAATTATTCCGGATACCGTTGTTTTGTGGATGGATCATGGAAAGGAAGTGATAAGTTCTCCGGTACAGGGTGGTTCTGTACATCGTCAAATGGAGAGCCGCCAACCATGGGAGCTGCGAACCTCCGTAGAAGTCTATCTCCACTACATGCCGAAGTCGAGGCCCTTCTCTGGGCGATGAAGTGTATGATTGGTGCAGATAATCAAGAGGTAGCGTTCTTTACAGACTGTTCAGACCTGGTGTAGATGGTGTCTTCTCCAACCGAATGGCCGGCGTTTTCAGTGTATTTGGAGGAATTTCAGAGCGACAAAGAGGAGTTTTCATCTTTCTCTTTATCTTTAATTTCTCGTAGAGCTAATACTAAAGCGGATAATCTGGCACGAAAAGTTCGTACAGAACCGCTTCATATCACATATGTAAACAACATTCCTCAGGAATGGCTCTTTTGAGCTCTAATTAATTTCGGATGACTTAAAAAAAAAAAAAACGTGTTTCACATTTGAATGCATACTTTTCATAAAACAGTTTCTAACATAAAAAAAATTAGTCTTGAGCTTGTCTTGAATCAAACTAAAGTTGAAGAACGCCTTCATACTTGAAGATCTCCCACTCCGAATTGCGCTTAACTGGTTTTGAATGTTTTTGTCGATTAACTTGACTCACTTCTTGACTATCTTTCTCGTAGGTGATGGTTGTTCACAGGACCGACTTTGGACTGAACACTATGAAACATGGGCCTTGGCCCCAATTTATTTTTGAAATTCTGTAGCAAAATTTAATTACAAAACGGTCAATTTATATTATTATTTTTTTGTCAACCGCTTTTAATTAGATCTCAAAAGAGTCATTTCTAAGGAATGTTATTTACATATGTAATGGCTAATTTATATTATATTTTCAATAATTGGCCCTAAAATTTTAATTCTTTTAAAATAGCTTTAAAATTATTTTTTAAAACAAAAGGCCCCAAAATCTTCTAGCATCTCTTCTAGCATTCCGTTCTCCCCAAACCGAGTAATTAGTAATTAGTATTACGTAATGTAATCCCTCACTAAATCCAACGATCAACAAACATTTTTGTTTAAATATATATGACGCTTGGTTTAATTGTTGTCTTCCATTGACGTCGCTTACCTAATATAGATATCTCAAAGGGAAAAATGTCATTAAAATCCCCAACTTATTGAAAACGTTGATTTAAATCTTCAACTCACGACAAAACGAAATAAATATCAAACTTATGTTGACTTTCCAAATAAATATCAAACTTATGTTGACTTTCCAAATAAATATTAAACTTATGTTGACTTTCCAAATAAACACCAAACTTTCATTGACTTGGCCATATTAGACATGACGTTAAGTGGATTAACAGACTATGTTAACGAGATTAATTTTCTGTTAACAGACCCGCTAATTGAAAATGACAATATTTCTTCTAAACAGAAAACGATGTATTTTTGTCGTAACTGCTCAATAAAATCCCGAATTTCAAATTATGAGAAGATTTAGGGTTAGAAATTTTGCTCGATTTGAAGATCTAAGATTGACTTTCATGATTTAATTCAATCGTTACGATAAAACGACGTCGTTTTGTTGTTGTATGAAACAATGTCGTTATCAATTAACATGTATGTTAACAGAAAATTAACTCTGTTAACGAGATCTATTAACCCACTTAACGTCGTATCTAATATGGCCAGGTCAACAGAAGTTTGATATTTATTTGGAAAGTCAACATAAGTTTGATATTTATTTTGTTTCGTCATGAGTTGGGGATTTAAATCAACGTTTTGAATAAGTTGGGGATTTTAACTACATTTTTCTCATATCTCAAATGATCTGCAGATATCTTTAAATTAATATAAAGTAATTAACCACGTGAGTTGTCGAGTGAATGATCCATTTTGTTTGTGTTTAATGCATCCGCCACTAATACTTGTAAACCTACGAATATACAACGTATATGTACAATATATATATATATATATATATATATATATATATATATATATATATATATTTTTTTTTTGGGATAAACATTCTAAAAATTCTCACAGTTCATAACTCCACGCATCGAGTTTCTTAAAGTTCTGATCTTTATCCTAATATATACGCGGAGAGAAGACTTTATTCCTCTTTAGAGCATCTCCATTGCACACTTCCTTCATAGTGTCTTTAACAATATTAAAAAACTAAAGTAACAAAATATTAATAATTAAATATGAAATCGTTGCCTAGGTATCTGCGCTTCTCTCTCTCTTTCTTGAAGGCAAAACAACGTTTTAGATCTAGATCTGGAAAATCTTTGAGCTTAATTGCAGGGTTGAGGCTTGCAAGTGGATGAAGAGGGTGAGCGAACTATTGCCGCCGACGACGAATCTCCTGTTAGCGATGCGGCTGTGGTGGTTTCATGTCGGTTTGGAGAGGTTTCGCCTCTGGTTCTTCTGGTCAAGGACGCTAGAGGAACTGGTTTGAAGCTTCTCGCGGCTCACCTGTTCGTGGATTGCTACAGCTTGCGGCGGAAGTCGCTGGCGGGGTGGTGGGATGAGTCGTGTGTCTGGGTGTCTACGGCGGTTTATTGAATCCCGAGTTGGCTGCTCGTGGGTTTTGGGTTGATGAAGGATGGGTCGAGCCACCGTCCTTATCAGCCTCCGCGTTTCGTCTTCACCGGTCCGGATCTGTTGGTAGTTGGCTCGGAGGAGGTTCCAATGGTGGCTACAGTCGGAGGATGGGGGTTAAATCTGACTAGTTCTTTGTTTTGCTAGGTCTGGGATTCAAAGTTAGGGTTCCGGTCTGTTGGAGGCAATCCTATTCCGGGAGGTTTGGTGAGGGCTCAGGTTTTTTCGGTTAGATCGGCTCGGTGATAGGATCCAAATACTCCGGTCATTGAGTTGGTTTGCCGATGGAACCGCGAATCACTAGTCCTTGTATTTGCCGGTCTAAGTAGGTGTCTCTGCTTCCGGCCACCGCCGAGATGAGAGCTCGTCTTCTGGTGTAGTCGCCGGATTCCATGTCTCTATTTTGTGTCCTTCGTTTGCTTGTAAGGCCTCAACCCCAGGCCCATTAAGGAGTTTTTTTAAATGAATATAATTAATTAAAAAAAAAAAATAATAAAATATGAAAGGGTCTTCAAATTGGAGACATTCTTCTCAAAAATGTCTTCATCAAGACATTTAAGACACTATGTCTTAAGTTTAAAGACACTCAAACATTAAAATAATATATTTTAATAGTGGGAAGACCTCTTTATGTGATGTGGGATGAAGATGGTCTTAGGATTCTATCTCAACAGTCCATTAAAATCATATATATGAAAACCAACTCTCTCTACTATATGGTACACATCATCACTTTAGCATTTGCCATGTGTCAACTAAATAATTAATGTAAACTTTACATCTTCTATTTCATAGGTTAATAGTATATTAATTATTTAATTATACATATTATTTAATTCTACATATTGAATTATACTAATACTAAACTATTTTATTATTATAAGTTTTTTTTCAATGAAATTATTTTATTGGTTTTCTCATATATCTAAAGTTTTTTCACTAATTTTTGTAATCCTAACTGAAAGTATGAGTAGATAATAGTGTAGTGGATTAGCTAATAGTTTGAGTAAGTTATTCTCTTAAATTTTTATCTATATATATCACTGAGGGTGATGAGTACGTAAAATCATCAAATTTTTGAGGTTCTATAATCCCATTATTACCATCTATAAAATTAGTTTATGACGAAAATTGTTTACGAAGTGTGTGTGATGCATTGTTGAGAATGTTGCTAGAAATGTATTTTAATATTAACGGTAGTTGTTCATTGTATGAGGAAATTGATTAGATAATTAAAAATTATATCTATCAAAGTATAACATTTAATAAAACAAAATAAAAAGACGGAGAAAACCCGCAGCGTAGCGCCACCTAGTAGAGATTGATTTAGAACTGATCGATTGGCCCTGTCGTGGTTGCTGTATACTATATTCAACAGATTTTGTTATTCCGTTAACGTTTGCGTTGAATTGATGGATTCGTAGGAAATGGATTCTTTAAATAGAACTGATCAAAGAACTAAAGGAAAATGAAGAGAACTCACACAAAGAATCAGACTTTCTTTTTTTTGTTTTCTTGAGATAAGTGAAATGTGAATCAGACTTTTCTAAGACTAAAAACAATTAACAACATGAACTTAAAAACTATTAACTCTCTCTTGTCTAGTTCTCCGAAGCTACATCAGAATTTTCCTATTACAGAAGTCCCATGGACACAAGTGAAAAAAAGCACGAACTCACTCGAACCTCTTTTGTATACAAACACTGTTTTGGTAAAAGAGTTACAGAGGCGAAAAAACACCAGCGTTAAGGGCCACATCAATTAAAAGAACGTGTCACCTTGGGTCCTTCCCGGGAAATAAATAGATGGACTATTTTGCTTTCTCAGGCGCGTTCATCATTCACGTGGTTCGGGACCTCCGGTTGGCTGTCCAGTGGCATGTACTGTGCCATTATGGCTCTGATCTCCGAGTCCATGTATTGCTGTAAAACAATGGGACATAAGAAGGTTAAAACAATAACCCCAAGAAACGGATATTGCAACCATGTTAAGGTCCAAATGCGCAATACGAGGTTGCAGTAGAAATATGTTTTAATACTACAGCAGATAAAGAGCAGAAGGATGAATTAAAAAAGCTTACCCTCAATCTATATTTGTAAACGAGGTACGCCCCACCAGCTGCAAGTCCCAATGATAACATTATAAGCCAAACGGCCGCCCATGCTGATCTCACTTGTGCACCTGTCTTGCCTAAATTTCGACAAATAGGACCAATACCAATTGGAAAACTGCTGGGAGAAACACTTTTTGTATGCTCAAACTTTAGACTTCCAAATTCAGAAAAACTCACTGATGCAAGTGTCATGATCTCTGATGTAGAGAAGGTCCCCGCTACAAGAGCACTCATAGCTTCCCCAGGTGTTCTTGCAGCTACATTCCGGGCACTGACAAGCTTTCTTCTCTTTGCACTCATTAATGTCTGGTGAAGGAAGTACGAAAATCCTTAACTAGATGATTAGCAGTAGCACAAAGAAGTACGGTAACCCAAGTTTAATAGAGGGTCTAACCTTCACACTTCTTGATACCATCTCCTTTAAATCCTGGAGGACACTGGCACTTAACACTGTCCTTGTCCTGAAGGCATTACAAGTTGAGACATAAGTATCTTACTATACGGTGAGATTGTGCTTGAAAGTGAGTCAAGTATAGAAGAAACACTAACCACACAAGCAGAGAACGCATGTCCATCTCTCTCTTCATGCCAACAACCTCCATTGTTGATTGTGCATCTCCCTGGTCCGCTTGCTGCAATGCAAACACCAATTAAGTATGAAAATGTGACATTCAACAGAAGCACAAAAAAGGAAAAAAAACAACAACATCATCCAACACTGATGGGAAAGATGGAATATAAAAGTCCAAAGATTCCATGAGACTGAAACCAACATTAAATTTTAAATTATACCAGGAAACTGTTAGCTATTTAAAATCTAAGAGGGTATACCGAAAGTTTTCTTTACAATTCACTGACTAAGAGTTATACGAGAGCTGCTAAAAGAAAATCACAAAATGTCGCTCTGCAAGTAACTAGACTATTATTTTGCCATATTCCGAATGCTACTAAATAATACACGTCAAAATATGACATGAATACTCACGTTCACAGTGGCTGTAACCATCCCCTTTGAATTGCACACCATCAACTGTAGGACACTCGCATACTCTTCCACGAAATGTATCCTGTAGACTAAGTAGATTAATACAGATATACAGAAATTATTCCAAGCAATTTCACGTTATACCTTGCAAGCAGTTATGTTGGCTGATTTATCTTGCCAACAACCACCATTGTTATCTAAGCACTCGTTTGACTCCACATCTGTCAATTGTAACAGAAGATGCAAATTTCAAATTTCACAATAAGTGTTAGAAGGTGTTATCAATATTATAGTTTACAATACATTCCAAACATTTATTTGACGATCGAGCATTGGGGATCAAAATCAGCTTTATGCTATGAACAGACAAATCCTAGACAAAAAGTAGGGGTGGTATATTAGAATTGGATCGGATAATTAGTGTGAGTAATAATGATCGCCAAACTACTCCCAAGGATAGTTAGGATCAGGTGGTTCGGGTACATGTACAGGCAGCTATGGGCATCTATAATTAATGTCCAAATTTAGATTAGGTATAACTATTGCTCAGGTATGGGTCGTGTTATTCACATATTCGGTGAGGAACCAAATTTTGGATACTTAAACCAACAAAAGCTCACCCGATACACCAAAACGTTTTCCAATGAGTATACAGGTAGAGGTTATTCAGGCGGGTATGAGTACATTCCGAAATGCCCACAATTAGTCAAAACCAACAATATATACCTGTGCTGAGGCATATAGCTGGTTCAGTGGTCTCCTCAAAACCAGAGCATAGAGCCTTGAGTACTGCACTCTTCTCCAACTTGCCTGCAAGGAAACATTTATTTAACAAGGTAAACTACAAGTATTGAGGTCTTAAGTTAACAATGTAAGACAAACCTCGGTACTGTCTGTTGTTGACAACCAAGGTAGGCAATATGGTAACATCACCCCTTGAACCCTTGCCAACCTACATAATATAATATATGTCAATCACAAACGAACGGATTATTCAAAGAACATAACTGTGAAATGCCGGAGGAAAATTCAGATGTAAATGAATAATTCACTTGAGCATCTTGTTCTTCCTTAAGAACCGGATTGTCCAAGTCAGCATCAGGGTCTCCCATACACTTGTCAAGTTTTTTACTATCAATTCCTGTAAAAAAAATAGAAAATATGCATCATTCTCCCCAAAAAAAAGTGTGTTCTTGCCTTTCTTTAATTTGGACCTATAAAACACACACTCACCAAGAGATTTGATAACGGAATCAGCACACTCCTTATTGTATTTCTTCTCCTTCATAGGACATCTGATCTGGAAATCAGTGACGTAATCCCACCAGACCCAGGGTTTGCCGGTTTCATTTGCCACCTTGTAAACACAAAGCTGTCTCAAATTTTCCACAACAACATCTTTTCCATCATATCCCGAGCTAAAGTCCTGTTCTGGATCAGGAGCGCAGTACCTTCCCTTATTGATACACTGAGACTTGCACTGTCGGCTCAACGTGAAAGCATGAGGACAATACCAAGTAATATAATGAGGTCTAAACTGCGTAAAACCGCCTTTCTCAAGAATCTGCGCCGCACCCTTAAAATCCTTAACAAACTCCATCAACATGTCACATTTAACCCCGCACTCATCATTGCTATTAGTCCACAACTCATACTCAACACGGTCATCAGGATGCGGAACAGCTTCTCTCCAATCAAGATTCAAGTTAACCATATCCCCTCCACTAATAGCTTTCTTCAACTTTTCACCAAAACCTTTAGTAACAAGAGCAGAAGGTATAGTAATATTCTCAATATACTTAGCAGAAGAAACATCCTCTTCAGGTGTATCCATTGTAATCAAAGGCTCATCAACATTGTCAGCCACAAGAACAGCAGAAGCACCCGCTTTCTGTGCATTCCATACCTTCAAAGCGAAGAAACAATCTACAACAACAACAACAACAACAACACGTATGAACCCTAACGAATCGAATCAAATCGAATCAAATCGATTGAGATGAAACTACCTCCACGATCAACCAAGAGGAAAGTAGGTAAAGCACCAGGTTGTGACTTGAACGAAATCGAGAAATCGCTAAATTCCTTACACGATTTCTGATTCTCTTTAGGATAAACCACCGTACCAGCCATACTTCCACCGTACTGTGGAATCCCAAAGTTACCAATTGCACTATCATGTGTTCCTTTTATACTCTCCGGCGAAGTCACCGATAAACTATTCTTCTCCACCACGAATCGAGCTTCGCTAAAAGGGGAAACTAGAAGAGAGAGAAGCAGCCATGGAAGATAACACAGAAGCTGCTTCATCTTCGAGATCTCCGTCTCCACACCACCAAATTTGAAGGAGATAAGGAAATGATCAAGACTTAAGGAGCACGCAGGTGATTGAATTTGAATCTTTTTCTAAAGGTAAAGACTCGAAAAGTGTTTCTCGAGAAACAACGAGAAAATAAAATCGGGTTTTGTTGAGCGGTTCGGGTGTGACTGGGAAGACGATAGATGACGCATTAAGTCAAACAAGTATTGACGATGAAACTAAATTACTAGTATCAAGAGCCTCGTGTTACACGGGTTATATTTAAAAACAGTAATTTTTTTTTCTGAAAGCTAACGAGTTTCAGAAATAAATACATGAGAAATTTCAATTTTTAGTTACAAGAGAGAAAAGCAAAGATAAGGTTTCCTTTTTTTTTTTTTCTTTGGGCATAGGATTCTTTTTTTGGCGGAAAAAAAAAAAAATATATATATATATATATATATATGTAAATATGTAAATATTTCTTTTATTCTTTTTTTCCTAAAAATGTAAATATTTCATTAAATATGAAAACAGTTCAGGAGTATAATCAAAAGACTATAAACCTATACAAATGGTTCCATGTAAAAAAAAAGTAAAAACATAGAAGCATAAATCATCAAACGAACTTCAGTCCATCCATTCAACAAAAGCTCAAAAGCTAATGGAACTAGATGAAGTGATAAACGATTTTGTCGTTCTTCCAGATTAGTTGGAGGAGATGAAGGGCGAGAGCACTTGAAGAAGCCGAATTACTTTGGACACTAAGCACTAGAAGCCTTTCACCGGAAACCCGAAAGTGAGCCGTCAACGGTTAAGTACTCAATGCCGTCGATCACATACGCCTCCAACGTCATGTGGGAGCGCACATCATACTTATCCATGAGCTTTCTCAAAATGAAACTTCACGAACAAAAAAAATGCGAATGGTGCGAGCTCACTCTATCAAGTTCATTCCCCGAAGTCGGCTAGCACAGAGCTTGATAATGCAACTCAAAACCACACCAAACACCATTAGTCTTACTAGCTCCTCTAGTGCACCGATCAAGAGCAAATTCAAGCGAGAACACAAAGCAACATATATATATATATATATATATATATATATATCTATATCTATATATATATAATATATAATTTGTTTTCTCGATTCTATTTGTTATTTTTCTCTAGATTTAATTTTCGTTCTAATCGTCCAAAAATTTCAGGATAGTTTTGAGTTACAATTTCAATCTCGATTTATATTGGATTTCTTTTTTATTTCACGGGAAACATGATATTTTTAGTGGTTCATGAGTTGGCTCTGTATTTGATCTTTAGGGTTGTTTGTGGATTGTGATTTGATCAAATACAATCTAGTAAATATGTTGGTGGTTATAGATAAAGCGTTGATGGCAATGTCTTTATAACAAGAAGATGTACCTTTGATATGTCGTATCTATCGGAGTATTCATCATGTGAGAGATATTTCTTACCCTCGTAGGAAGAATGCTCAATCTAGAATGTTAGGTTGGCAAAAGTGGGGAAGGTGAAAGGTGTTGCGTTCACTTAAGAAAGATTTTCATTTATTTTCAACTCAAAGCCCAGTCTTCAAGATGTTCTAGATATATGAGCTCACACAGACAACGAGTGGCATAACAGTAGATAGGTGGAATGAACATCCAGTGGAAAATTATCATTAGTTTGTCACGCTTTTGGTTCAGATCTCTTTCGACTAAATATGAATCAAACTACCACAACTCACTGTGCATTCAACAGATTGTCGTTGTCCTGACATCAATCGCTTCTATACTCATTCTACTACGACATTACTCGTTGATCCAACACTTCTCAGACGTAACAACCACTTCTCGACAACAGACAACAACTAAGCTTTCACGGCCTTAGTTGGGCAGGCTTCACCATCCTTTTCTTACCCATTTACGCAAATGACTTGGGGTGAGGCTGTATTTCTAGTCTAACGGCGGATGACAGGTGTTTTCGCTTCTAGGGCAAATGGGAATAAAAACTTGGGCTCCCTATTTGGGTTAATCCGAAAACCCGATCCAACTCGGTTGGAATCTGCATCTTTTACCAAGTATGACGGTCTGGTAAATGACAAGCGTCAATCATCAGTTTGTACGGTATTTTATTATGGCGATTGTCAAGCCTTCGAACAATAATGTCAGTCTCTCAATCCGGTATGACAATCCTTCGAACATTACTGTCAGTCTGTCAATTTGGTACGATATTTTTTTGAACATTGTCACTAGTCTGTTAATCTAGATACTCTACCTCGACCATACGTCAGCGATTGAAGTCTGAGTGAATTTTTTTTCCACCCAAGAGTCTTAGTATGTCAGTTTTGACGATCTGACTTGATTTCCCGGAAATGAATGTTGTTTGGATAAATTATTCTCGACCAAACTATTTTGGTAGGTCTATATTGATGACCCGCCTCAAAATAAATTAATTTTTCATCGATACTTAACCCATCTGTTAGCGATACTAGAATCCTCTCAGTAATCATTGATGGGTTTCCCTTCCTTGGTCATTTTTGTTCTTCCTTAGATTTACTTGGATATTTTCTCGGTCATTCTTCTCACGGTCATTTATCCCAGTGCGAGGATAAGTACAGTGGGAGTAGTTTCATTTTAGTTCAACTAAATATGATGCAACATGTATCAATTGATGGATATTTCATATAGTGTTTGATGATTTTAAGCATGTTTCTAATTTATGATGTTATATAATTATCAATCTTATAGTGTACGACCACTCATCATTTTTAAGCATTTTATACTTTCGCTTGACAGATTAAAGGATTAGAAGGATTAGAGCGTTCTTGATTCATTTGAGTACATTTGTTACATTAAACAAAAAGTTATTCATGCTTTTTGTTATTCAGTAGTATTATAATTCTATTTTAAATTTTATTAATAACCATATAAATGATTTATTTATGATTTCACTATTTCATGATTTAACTATTCTATTATGTTGATATTCATCTTACATATCAATTAGACCTTAAATATGTATGTTTCTTTCATTTTTGAATTAAAATGTCAATTTTGAAAATAGCATTGCCACAAATAGATCTCTCTAGTTTCTAAAAACATTGATTGAGAGTTGAGACATTGTCAGCAAGCCCTTGTAAGATACACATTCAAATTTAGAACTCTTATTTGGTATTAAGGCTTTGAATGATTGGTTCATGCGCTGCGGATCGGACCATGCCCACCAATATTTAAGTAGCAAAGCGTTAGACTATAGTATGGAGCAGATAATAGTATGCACTTAAACATTGTTAATATTGGTATGAAGCTTTCGAAGAGTGGAATGAAAAAAATGGACCAACAATGAATTTATGATGATAAAGAATTTTATGATCAAATACGTACTAGTATGAAATTTTTTAGTTTGTAGTAGTGTATATTAGTACGCAATAGTGAATGGTGAACTAAGTGCATATTTGTCCGACTTATTTTTGGGCCGAAAAAAAATAGTATGTATTTATTTTTTGAGAAAACTTAGCCTATAAATACATATTTTTTGTTTTCATAGTTCGTGTGGTGAGCCACTATGATTTTTTTTCTTCTTCCCAAACCAAAACCTAATAAATCATACGATATGTTTTTGCTGGAAGAAAAAGTGTCCCAGTGAAGGAGAGTAGTATTCTTTTCTTTCTTTGAAAAACCCTTTTGACAAGAAAAAAAAGAAAGAGAGTAAAACCAACAAAACGTATAATTTTCTAGGGTATATTCATGTTTCATTTCACTATATATAAATTACATTATTCTATCTTTTATTTTGCAAAAAAGAAAAGTGTAAATTAATGCAACACACATTCATGGAATGCATGTGAGGATCGAAATGAAGATCTTACTGTGACGATATACTTTTCTTTTTTGCCTCATTCCATGTGATAAAACAAAATTTTAAATTATTATTAATTAAAGATGTTATTTAAAAATTTTAGCATTTCTCTGTGAATTAAAAATTATAATGTTGACCAATGTAGAATATAGATTACAAAAACAAAAAGTCATTGAAACCTACCCAAAATGATAACTAATTGAAAAGAAAAAGATGAGTGTTTTGGTGAAAGTTTTGGATTTTAGGAACAATTGAGTTTGAATGGAATAATTGTTTGTTAAAAGAGTTTGAATGGAGTTGTTATCCTAAAATTTTCGAAATTGTTAATGCATGCATAGAACAGAAGCCAATTATTCCAAAAGAAAGCTCATAATCAACTTTGCATATCCAAAAATGAACTCAATAACTAAGTCTAAGTCTAGTCATGTTTAGGTTTACTGCAAGGTCTATAAAGATATGACTATATGAGAAAGCTTTTTCAGGAAAATATTTATAGAAATTACAAACTAATTCAAGGAATTATAAACAAATAAAACAAGACATAACACAATTCACTTAAAGTCTTAAACTAATATATGTGCTATTAGAGGCAGATCTAGGAATTCTTTAATTGGGGGCTTAAGATTTTTTTTTAATGGGATAGGGACAATTAAATAAATTTACACTAATTAAGAAAATAAAATTAGACGAGACACGTAATATTGTTCATATGTAATGTCGCCTCTATATAGTGTTGGAAAATTCACCAAATCTAAATTATACATGATGCTAAATAATTCCGCAAAGCTGAGTAGTAATTACTCCCTCCGTATTTTAATAAGTGTCGTTTTAGGATTTTCTTTTTTAAAAAATTAGATGTTGTTTTCAAATTTCTATGCAAAATTTATTACTTTTTAATGTTTTATGATGTCATAAAACATTAAAAAAGTAAGAAATTTTGCATAGAAATTTGAAAACGACATCCAATTCAAAAAAGTAAAAATTCTAAAACGACACTTATTAAAATACGGAGGGAGTATAAGTTATAACCCATATTATATATATATATATATAGTTTTAAAATAATGTATATTTATTTTTTAATAAAAGGGACTTTGATTTATATAAACTTTCAATATATATAAATCCATATAATATGATTACTTAAAAACATATTTCTAATATATTGAGATTTATAAAATAAAAATTATGTTTTCAAAATAAATAAAAACTATATATAAATACATTATAATTTATTTATTTGTTGATTATTATGACAAATCATTTGTTTTTACATTGTCTCAATAGAATTTTATAATGAGTATCGTCGTCGATATGTGTTTGACTTTGAATAAGCGTCGTCTATAGTCTTCCACTCCCATCTAAGACGTTGAACAAACAAATCTCTCCATTTTCTCTGGAAAAAAAAAACACTCGAGAGAGAAACTTGCCTCAACTACGAATCTTCGATCATCGAGAGCCCACACATACACAGACGAAGATTTCAAATTCAATCATCAATCATCCCTTTTGAATGATCGATCCTTGCTCCTGAAATTTGTTGTTGATCCTTTTGAATTTGAGGCGGAGATCTCGAAGATGAAGCAGCTTCTGTGTTATCTTCCATGGCTGCTTCTTTCTCTTGTGGTTTCCCCTTTTAGCGAAGCTCGATTCGTGGTGGAGAAGAATAGTTTGTCGGTGACTTCGCCGGAGAGTATAAAGGGGACACATGATAGTGCAATTGGTAACTTTGGGATTCCTCAGTACGGTGGAAGTATGGCTGGTACGGTGGTTTATCCTAAAGAGAATCAGAAATCGTGTAAGGAATTTAGCGATTTCTCGATTTCGTTTAAGTCTCAGCCTGGTGCTTTACCTACTTTCCTCTTGGTTGATCGTGGAGGTAGTTTCATCTTTTTTCTATCTCAAATTCAGAACTTGACTCGATTTGATTTTGTTTCCTTGTATGATTCATACTTTCCTCTTCCTGTACCATTGCAAGTTTACATTTTTACGGCACCCTTTTGATTTGAGTCAGTTATTGTATTGGAAGATTGATGTTAGTTTTAGTCCTGTTTATGTAATTTTGAATTTCAGTTGAAGCCCTAGTTAAGTGGTCTTTGTTATCAGTAAGTAAGAGCGTTTGGTTCGCTGAGAAAGTAGTTACTTATGTATATCTGAAGATTTAGTCCGAGATAAGTGTTCTCGTCAGTAAGTAAGAGATTTCAGTTGCTAGGTTGTGATGGTTTGGTTCACTGAGAAATTACTGGCTTTCTTCTTAATTGGTTCGTTGAGTATGTGATGGTTGCAGAACTTGTCTTAGTTTGACGGTTGTGTATAATCAAGTCATATCTACATTTACTTAGCTTAATGGTGGGCGATTGTTTACTTTTTGTTGTTGTGTAGATTGTTTCTTCGCTTTGAAGGTCTGGAATGCACAGAAAGCTGGTGCTTCTGCGGTTCTTGTGGCTGATAATGTTGATGAGCCTTTGATTACAATGGATACACCTGAAGAGGATGTTTCTTCTGCAAAGTATATTGAGAATATTACTATACCTTCTGCTCTTGTTACTAAAGGTTTTGGTGAAAAGCTGAAGAAAGCGATTAGTGGAGGTGATATGGTTAACTTGAATCTTGACTGGAGAGAGGCTGTTCCACACCCTGATGACCGTGTTGAGTATGAGTTGTGGACTAATAGTAATGATGAATGCGGGGTTAAGTGTGACATGTTGATGGAATTTGTGAAAGATTTTAAGGGTGCGGCGCAGATTCTTGAGAAAGGAGGTTTCACGCAGTTTAGACCTCATTACATCACTTGGTATTGCCCTCACGCTTTCACGTTGAGCCGACAGTGCAAGTCTCAATGTATCAACAAGGGAAGATACTGTGCTCCTGATCCAGAACAGGACTTCAGCTCAGGATATGATGGAAAAGACGTGGTTGTGGAAAATTTGAGACAGCTTTGTGTTTTCAAGGTGGCAAATGAAACCGGCAAACCCTGGGTCTGGTGGGATTATGTCACTGATTTCCAGATCAGATGTCCCATGAAGGAGAAGAAATATAACAAAGATTGTGCTGAGTCTGTTATCAAATCTCTTGGTGAGTGTTTCTTTCTTCTTACATAAACAAAAATTTCACAGTTATGTTTTTTTTTGGGATGAATGAAGTCGTATTTTCTATATATTTCTCTACAGGAATCGATAGTAGAAAGATTGACAAGTGTATGGGAGACCCCGATGCTGACTTGGACAACCCTGTTCTAAAGGAAGAACAAGACGCTCAAGTAAATTACTCCTTTTACTTCTGAATTTTCGTCCAGGCATCTCACAGTTATGTTCTTTAAGTAAACCCGTTTGGGATTGACATATTATATTATGTAGGTTGGCAAGGGTACAAGGGGTGATGTTACCATATTGCCTACCTTAGTTGTCAACAACAGACAGTACCGAGGTTTGTCCCGCAGTGTTCAACTTAAGACTTCAATATATGTAGTTTAGCTTGTTATATAATCGTTCCCTTGCAGGCAAGTTGGAGAAGAGTGCAGTACTCAAGGCTCTATGCTCTGGTTTTGAGGAGTCAACTGAACCAGCTATATGCCTCAGCACAGGTATGTTTTACATACCCTTACCCCGAATATCCAACCCAATACTCAAAACACCTAGACTAGGATTTTCCTTTTTATAATCGTATTTTTAAATTTCATCCCCAGTGGTCGGTCATCAAATCAATGGCTGGAATGTACACCAGTGATTACACTTAAAACACTTATTGTGAAATTTTTGAATCTGCAACCTTCTATTGCATTTGACAGATATGGAGACAAATGAGTGCTTAGATAACAATGGTGGTTGTTGGGAAGATAAATCAGCCAACATAACTGCTTGCAAGGTACATTGTGATATTCCTGGGATGAATTTCTTTTATATCTATTAATCTGGTTAATTTGCAGGATACGTTTCGTGGAAAAGTATGTGTGTGTCCTATAGTTGATGGTGTGAGATTCAAAGGGGATGGTTACAGCCACTGTGAGCGTAAGTGCTCGGGTCATCTTTTGAATAATTTTTATGATTATGTAGACTTATGTTATTACATACAGTAGCAATTGAGAATAGCAAAATATTAGTCAAGTTTCTTACAAAGTAATATGTTGTGGTCTTACAGTATGGCAAGAATATCATATAATTTCTAGTCAGTGAATTGTAAAACGAATGTTTTGTTTCACGTCTCTGATGAAATTCAAAATATGATCTTGGCTGCATGATCACAAGAACTTTCATAGCAAAATATACTCTTAGCTGACTTCAATGGTGTGTTCTTTTCCTTTGTTGTTGTTGTTGTGCTTCTGTTGGATCACATTTTCATATGTATTATTTGGTGGTTGCATTGCAGCAAGCGGGCCAGGGAGATGTACAATCAACAATGGAGGTTGTTGGCATGAAGAGAGAGATGGACATGCGTTCTCTGCTTGTGTGGTTAGTGTTTCTTCTGCGCTTTGACTCGTTTTCAAGCACAATCTCACCCTATAGTAAGATACTTATGTCTCAACTTGTAATACCTTCAGGACAAGGACAGTGTGAAATGCGAGTGTCCTCCAGGATTTAAAGGAGACGGTGTTAAGAAATGTGAAGGTTAGACCTCTGTTAAAACTTGGGTTACCATTTGATTTTGTCTTATTTCATAAACATCTTCTTAAAGATTTTCGTACTTGATTCACTAGACATTAATGAGTGCAAAGAGAAGAAAGCCTGTCAGTGCCCGGAATGTAGCTGTAAGAACACTTGGGGAAGTTACGAGTGTTCTTGTAGTGGGGACCTTCTCTACATGAGAGACCATGACGCTTGCATCAGTGAGTTTTCATCATCTTAAATTTCTACCATTTTATAGATATGCATATGTGACAAACACTGAAAAGAGTACTGGTGCATACAAATAGCCTCTGTAATTAGAAACGTTCCCTCTCTCTTTCAACTGAAATTGGTTCTTTTGGATGAAATTTAGGCAAGACGGGTTCACAAGTGAAATCAGCGTGGGCGGCCGTTTGGCTTATTATGTTATCATTGGGACTTGCAGCTGCTGGTGCATACCTCGTTTACAAATATAGATTGAGGGTAAGCTTTTTATTCCTCTCTCTTCTATTTGTGGTAAAAGCAAAAGATTAATGTTTTATGTTTTGGTTGCCTGAGATGTCTCTTAAAACATAGTTTTATGTTCATGGATTTACAGCAATACATGGACTCAGAGATCAGAGCTATAATGGCACAGTACATGCCACTGGACAGCCAACCCGAGGTCCCGAACCACGTGAATGATGAACGTGCCTGAGAAAGCGAAATGGTCCATCTATTTATTCCCCCGGAAAGGAATCAAGGCGAAGCGTTCTTTTAATTGATGTGGCCCTTGATGCCGGTGTTGTTTTTTTCGCATCTGTATCTCTGTAACTCTTTGTACCAAACAGTGTATCCTATGTTCTTGTCACTTGTGTGCATGTGACTTCTGTAATAGGGAAACTTCGATGTAGCTTCGGAGTACTGGACAAGCTAGTCAATAGAATCAAAACATCAAAGTTTTAAAGTTAAATCTTTTAGTCTTGGACAAGTTCGGCTCTTTTAGTCTAAGGATATTTGTATTTAACAAACCCTAGGATTTAGGTAAAACAGAAAAGACACTTCATGTTTCTTATGATACTAACACAAGTGATGCATAGTTTTGCTTAAACAAAGAAGATGGTACCAAAATTCAAATCAACTTTAGCTTTCTCTATAACGTACCAAACAAGAGTCAAACATGTAATAAAACTAAACGTGTAATTCTGCCCGTTCATCTCTTCGGCATCGAGCAGGAACCGGTACCAAACTGGGGACAAAGGTACAGTGCAAAGGCCAAGGATCAACCACACAATCTATACGAGTTTTACTGATCAACTTATTATCCCCCAATATATAGATCCAAGCGTGACCAGTGTTGTCGCAAGAGCACACCACGAGCCTCTTACCTTCGATGAAGTAACTTGGATCAGAGTAGTTTCCGGTCTCTACTAAATCCGGCAAGTTAGGACTTGAAAAAGTCATAAAATTCATCCAAACCACATCATCACCATCCTCATGGTTAATCTTCTTCTCAGTCACCCAAATCTCAATTTTCTTTGTTACCATGCATTGCTTTAACAACGAAAACCGATCTCCCCTAAAGACACCAAGGACAAGAGCTTCGCTATCGTGATGGTTTCTCCCGCATGGTAGATCACAAAATCTTATGAATAATCCGCTCGAAAAATCGAATTTAGTTACGTAACACAAGGGATCGTTCATGTCATCAAAAGAAACCCAATACAAAGTTCCATTCAACGACACAACACTTATAACGTAATTGCTACGATCATCAGGTTCTGAGTCGTGGTCTGTCCACACATCAGAGGGAAAGTCATAGGTTGTCCACAAGTCGTCTTCGTCTTCGTTCCCAGGGGACGAAGCAGCAATCTTGTAATTGTTATTGTCGTATCCTATGCCATCGAATCCCATATCCGAATGGATTAAACTCGGCTCGATCCATGTACTCTGTCCCAACCATGGATTCCAAACAACGGCTCCATTATTCTTGCCACATAGCAACAACTCATTGCAATCAACCAAGTTTTTAATTTCCAGAGATTCTAAACCGGGAGTACCTAATGTTAGCTCACGTACCACTATTAACGGATCGATGCTTACCGAATAAATCTTGGATTCTGTTGCTAGGATGAATCGAAACGTCATCTTGTGGTTAGTGATGAACGTCTTGTCGTCGAAAAGAGCGTTCCATTGTTTCGATACGGTTCTGAAGCGAACAAGAGATTTAGGTGGGACACGAGAGAGTATCTCTTCAATCAACTCCCATGGAAGGTTCTGCACATGCGCCATATCTTTCACCTAAATTAGGGTTTTCGCTTAGTTTCTATATTTTTTTTTCCTTCTATCTTATATATTAAAAGAGTTTATCAAAAAATTAAAATTAAATATTACTATATCATATGACATAGATCCTACCAAAAAAAAATATCATATGACATAGATGTTGACAAAAAAAAAATGACATTGATATAATGACCAAACAAAAATAAACTATAGGGGTGATTGGAAGAGACTTTTAAGACTTTAAAAAGTTTTTTAAAGTTTTAAAAGTTGTTTTTTTCCAATCAAGTTTTTTTGGCTTTAATAAATTGTAAAGCCTTCAAAGTCTCTTTTTTATTTTTTACTCTTTGCTTTCAGTTTTTTTTAAAGTCACGTACGGGGCCGATTGGTAACGGCTGTAAGTTTTGGCTTTAGAAGCTTTGACTTTAAAAATTTGAGCTGCAGAGAATTTGGCTGTAAAGACTTTGACTGTAAAAACTTTGGCTGTTAAAATCTGATTGGTAACACAAAACTGTAGAAGCTGTGACTGTTATTATTATTATTATTATTATTATTATTATTATTATTATTATTATTATTATTATTATTATTAATATTTTTATAATATATTAATAATAAATATAAATTATGTTAGAAATGAATTCATATGCAAATATAGTTTTATTAATGATAAGAATTTAGAAAAAAACCATAAATTGATAAATAAATGAATAAATAAATAGATAAATATTCTCTAGAAATAAAATAATATATATTATTCATTCATTTTTAATAACCAAACATTGCAATAAGAAAAAAAACTAATAATCCATTATTTGTTTTGGTAGGAACTTAAAATTCATTATTAATAATAAAATATTTATTTAAAAGAAATGATAAAAATTTAGAAATGAATATTCTAAATGCACACATTTATTTATATTTATTATTTTATGCGGAAATTTAATACCCAACACATTAGTAAGAAGTGGAATAAACTTAAAAAATTTATATGGCTTTTGAAAAAAATACTAATTCTATATACTCTTTTAAACCAACATTAATGATGATGATGAAAATAAAATGATTATTAGTGAAATGGATCTTAAAAGAAAGATAGAAAAATGAGAATAATTAATTTATAGAAAAAAAATTATGAAAAGATATATGTAAACATGTAGAGAGTTTTTAATTATCATGGGGATAAGAAAAAAAAAAGCTTTTAATTGTTTATTCATTTGATAAATGTCTCCAGAAATCTAAATCCACGTTTTTGAGACTTTAGAAAAAGAAGGAAAACAAAAAAGGGAAAAAAAAAAGGCTTTGAGAACTTTAAAAATAATTAAAGTCATAAAAGCCTAATTGGCAAAAAAAATGCTGTGAAGACTTTAGAATAGCCCTAAAGTCTTTAAAGCCTTGTGCCAATCACCCCCGTAAATGGGACTTTAGAAATAAATAAATTAAAAGCATATAGTTTTTTTCTTTTTCTTTTTTCTTATATGTATGTAAACCTTTATAACTTTCACAAATGAATTAATTTTTGAAAAATTTCAGTTGATTTACAATTAAGTTTTTTTTTCTTGTTCTTTTAAGATTCATTTTCCCACATATTTGTTAGTTATTTAAAATCGTAATTTCTACAGTCATAATTTTTACCAATCGGTTATAATACCTATTCTCCATGCTGCATATATATAGCCCCGATATCATTACCGACCTACGTAATGTCCTGTTTTCAGCTTCCAATAGCAATCACGTCGAAAATCACGAGTGTAGTAGCGAAGTTTTGGTGGGGTAAAACTAGTCAATCTAGCTGAATGCATTGGCTAGCATGGAATAAGGTTTGTGGTAGTAAAACTGATGGTGGATTGGGCTTTCGAAATATACGTGGATGATGTTAATACAGCTTTACTAGAAAAACAATTAGGGTTGTTGATTTCGCTTCCTAATTCACTCTTGCAAAGGTATTTAAAAGACGTTATTATCGGATATCTAATCCTTTGGCATCGATAAAGTCATACTCACAATCCTATGGATGAAGAACTATAGTTTATGCTAGATCTCTAGTTAACAAAGACCTAACAAAAAGAGTCGATTCCGACGACTACACCTCAGTATGGGAGGATCCATGGATTCTAGCTCGTTTCTCAAGACCAACAACAAGTAATGGTACACTCCTTTTACCATCACTCACTGTTAAAAATCTTATTGACGTTTGGACTAATTCTTCGAACGTTAATATGTTACAAGCTACCTTTGGTAAGGAAGGTGCTATGTTAATAAGTGCCCTAACTTTTGGTGACCCAACCAAACCTGATATTCTATGGTGGCATTTTAGAAAATCCAAAAAATACAAAGTTAATTCTAGATAGCACACGGCCTAGTTACAAATTCCAGAAGGATTTGGGATCCACAGTTTTGGTCATGACATTAAAGCTCTACAAGCTTAGACTTGGAAAGTGAAATGTCCGCCAAAACTAAAACACTTTATGTGGCAAGTCATAACCGAATGTGTATCGGTAATGATGACTAACCTTCAAAGACAGGGTATCATTTATGAATCACTTTGCGCTAGATGTGGGGATATGGAGAAAACAATTAATCATGTTTTTTAATGCCTCCCAACGAGCCAGACATTGGCATTATCACAAATTCTAATGGCTTGAGGTATCTTCTCAATATGTTCCTTATATATGAACATGGATCACTTATTTTGGAGAACTCTCCCTGGATTCTATACATCTTCGTTTCCTTGGATTATTTGGTACTTATGGAAAACTCGAAATGAAATTTGTTATGAAAACACGGATAACAATCCAATGGAGGTGTTGTGATTGGCAGAAAATGAAGAGCATGCCTGGCAATTAGCTCATATGTAGATTAATGAGGAAACTCAGGGATCAATGGTGTCAGATAATCAAAATCATTTGAGAGTCAGAAGACTCGGGCCACACATCTCTGGTTATCGCTGTTTTATAGATGAGCTTAGAAAGATTGTGATAAGTTTTTAGGGACTGGATGGTAATGTACGTCACGACATGGGGACCCTCCAACCATGAGTTCTGCAAACCTTAGATGAAGTCTTAGGTCACTACATACGGAGGTGGAAGCATTCGTCCGGGCAATGAAGTTTATTATTGGAGCATACAAGCGAAACATAGCTTTTTCACATATTGTTCCGACCTAGTGAAGATTGTTTCTTCCCCCAATGATTGGCCAGCCTTTTCAATATATTTGGAAGAAATTCAGAGTGACAAGGGGGAATTTTCAACATTTTCTTTAGCTTTGGTTCCTCGCAGTGCGAATGTTAATACAAATAATTTGGCACGAAAAGTTTGTACCCAACCGCATTATATAACTTATGTAAACAATGTTTCCCATCAATGGCTTCTGTGATCTAATCATTTAAAAATGTTAGAAAAAACCTAGTAAAATCCGCATTGACCCATGATAATTTTTACTGGTTGAAGCGGTTGTTTTTTTAAGAATCTTGATTCAACTTTCAGATAATTTTTTGCTTTTAATTGTATACTATATTGAATAAATATGTTATCTGTGATTTTGGGTTTTGAAAAAGGAAATTTGTTTAACTTACTATGAAACTTCTATATTGTTCCATTTTCTTGAAAATTTTAAAATAAAAGTATATTGTTATTTTTGGGCACAAACAATTCTAAAATTGAATCCTAAAAATATATTTATATGATTATTTTTCTATTTCATATCTATTTCTTGTTTAGATTTATTATTAAAATCTATTTTTAAATGAATAATATATATTATTTGAAATTTTCATATATCCATAGAATTTATTTGAAGTTTTCATCTAACCGTATAACTTTATTATTATTTGCTTGTTTAGTTACTGTTTTTATTAATCATATATATAATTAGAGAGTCCTCTCTCCATCTAAGGTGTCCACATTAAAAATATCATTTAATTCAAATTTATTTATAATAAATGAAGATAATTTTAAATACATAACAAAAGAGTTAAAGGGGTGTTTCCAAATCTATATATATATATATATATATATATATATATATATATATATATGAGTTTTCTCTCCTCCTAGGATGTCCACATCAGCATCCATGTCATCACATTTTACTATTTCTATGGGCTCCACATATCTTATTTATTAAAATAAATAACAGTAAATGTAAATTAATTCACATACTTTACATTAAAAAGAATAGTTTCAAAAAAACAATTATACATGAAAAAATGAAAAACAAATATACAACAAAAAATTTGAAAATTTTGAACTGAGATTGGAAAAATATTTTAACATGTAATGATAAATATTTTTTAATGGTTAGAGATAGGATAAAAGAAACTTATCATAAATTTTGATGGTACAACAATTAAAAATAAATTAAACATGAAAAAATGAAAAAAAATATACAACACAAAATATGAAAATTTTGAACTAAGATAGGATAAATATTTTCAAATGGTCAGAGATAGGATAAAAGAAACTTATCATATATTTTAATGGTACAACAGTTATTTAGTAGAATAAAGAAAATAAGAGTTAAATACAACATTAATGAGAACATTTGATTTTCTGCCATGTAAATGAAATTTCTTTGATAAATAGTTGTGATAAATAGTTGGTACGGAGATTAATGGGAACAAATTAAAATACTTAATAACTTTATCCATCTCTATTTTCTTAACAATTAATATAGTGTTTACATTGGTGGTATTTCCAAAAACTTTTTCAAAGATGATACTCGTACAGAAGAAGTAGAACGGCGGCATCTATTGGCCATACTACATCCTCGCGTATATGGATTCGCTGGTATGCGCTTATAACATGCGGCAGTAGGAAATCTTGGATTACAACCATTACCTAAATCTCTTCTAATTGGATAGTGAATATATTTTCTTTGCGCATCAATGCTACATATAAACACGCATAATAAAATCAAAGTTGTCACAAATGTAACCTCTTTTGTTTTTATCATAATTTTAGGATTTGGATGTAATTATATTTGGTGGAGAGATTGGAAAAGCCAATTCGTATATATAGTGCAAGAGGATAAGTTATAGTTTCACTAGCTTTAAAACAAAATTCAAATTAAATATAAAAACCGAATTGGTGTTACAGTTTCCGTTTCAGTTTTATTTCCTCAATATATACAATTTGAAACATTTACAATATTTAGGTTTTAACAATCATTTTTCTGTTTTAAATATGTGAAAATATATGACCTTTTAACTTTCATACAATTTTAGAAATACCCAACATATTTAATATATCAATTCTAAAACTAAAATGTTTAATGTTTTAAATATGATCAATCTTAAACATTTTTGCCAAAATTCAAATTGTATTATTACGTATAACATATTTCATAGTTTCTTTACTATAATATTAATAAATTTGTATTTAAATTAAAAAATTTAATCATAAATAACAATAAATATAAATAAGTATGTATAGAATATATTTTAAATGAATTTTAATTAGATATACTCTTAGGTGGACGTTGATGTGGATGGTGATGTGGATATCTAAGATGGAGAGAGAACTCTCCTATTATATAATAAACAAAGATTAAAGAAAATATTTTAACATATAATGAGTAAATATTTTTTAATGGTTATAGATAGGAGAAAAAAAACGTATCATATATTTTAATGGTACAACAATTATTTAGCAGAATAAAGAAAATAAGAATCAGAATTAAAAGGTTTTTCCTAAAAAGTAATTCATTTCAGAAAAATACATATTAAAAATTTGAAAATATATTTGTTAAAATTAAAGTATCAATTCATGATACCGGTTAAAAAATTAAGAAGAATTGAGTACATATTATTATTTGTAATTATAATATAATATAAATAGTTAAATTAATAAATTTGTCTATATTATTAATGTTTTCTAAATTCAAAAGTGGAGGTTTTTTTTTAATAAAGAATGAATACCTAAGAACGAAAAAGTTATTAATCAGTATTTAGGAAACTAACATAGATTGAAAAATAAGGTGATTTGAAATAAAACAAAAATCTTTCCTAAACATCACAAATAAAAACAAAATAATCTACTCGAATAATAAATCTGTGTAATAATAATAATTATGTTTACACTATTCCTCCTAGTTAGGCAACCAATCAAGGAGTTTTTTAATAATTAATGTGTGATTGATAAAAAAAATAATTATTATGTTTAAGAATGCTATTTGGAAATTAGAAAAATAGATTGAAGAGTTTTTAGTTAGAAATAAGAAATATTTTGTTTTTAAGAAAACATAATTTAAATTGATTAGTTCTGAAGTTACACGTTTTAGGAAAATAAACATTAAGAATACTATCTAGACTCATAATATACGTCAAATTATATATGTGAAAATAGAATTTTGTATTTTTCAAACAATTAAGATAAAGTGCAAAATTTGATGTTAAAATCCGATGTTTGTGAATAGGAATAAGTTCATATATAAGATTTGTTTTCTATAAAACAATTTTACATGCACCAAACATGGTCAAAGAAACCTTATGACAAACATTTTCCTAGATTTTCTGATGTTCAGTTTAATAAAAAATTTTGCGACATATAAAAAAAATTGAGTATTCAAAGATAGGAAAGAGAAAATATATGATCTATCTTGAGAACTACGGTCGAGTATATTATATGTGAGCTAATATAAGGTGAAAAGGTAGTTGATGTCGGAAGACGACGAGTGAACCACAAAAAGATAAAGAGAGAAATTATTTACTATTTTGGAAAGATAATGCACATGAGTAAAACAAAATTAAAATTAAAATGATTAGATTTATACTAAAAAAATCGCATTGATAAAAGTTTTAAATTAAAATCCCGCGCAACGCGCGAGTACATAATCTGGTCCTTATAAATCCTTGCACCAGTAACAATTATATATACAAAGCAATGAAGTGTTTATTAATATAATATTTTTAATATAATTACTGTATTTGATAATAATACAAACATTATGTATTTGTTGTAAAAATAAATATGAAATATTTTTCATCTGAATAGTTCTTATATTAGATCATAAAATCTTTAAAACATAAAAATTATTGATCACTGTAAATTGTGTTTATAAGATATTATTATTTGATATGTCAATATATTAAGATAGTGTAATATTTGTATTATTATAATATTACATCTAAAAATTATTGTAATTTTTTTGTCAGTTAACATTAACGCCGCAGTTATCACTTTCTTATTGTTTTTTAGCACTACAAAAGTCGTTACCACATTTCACTAGTTCAATTCATATATTTTTTCTATATTATTGTTATACACAAAATTTCAAAAATAAAATAATTTAAGAAGATTATGCACTTATGCATTTTTTTTTTCAGGACAAAATTTTTAATGAAATAAAATAATTAGACCAATATAGTTTACAACTAAATCCACACAACACGTGGGTCAATTTCTAGTAATTAAAATTTTGAATTTATTTGAGAAGGCTATTTTTTAATTTAAGAAACGAAAATCTTAAGAAAATCTTCAAAAATAATATATTATTAAATTTAAAATGATACTTATAGATTAAATCTTATTTACAGATATATATATATATATATATATTATATATATATATATATATATTTTGTCAGATATATATGTATATATATATATACATTTTTGGTGAAGATTTGGCCTCAAAAATCCTTTTACAATTTCAATATTGTACATTTAGTCCCTACAAATAAAATCTGACAAAATATTTGTCTTAATGAAATTTACAAAACAATTAATAAACTCATCTAACAATTCCTAATTTTTCGTTTACGAGATATCAAATCCTAACAAATGGAAGTCAAATATTCGTAATTAAAACTCTTAATCACCATAATCTCGGTCATATCTTCGAAATTAAATCAACTAACCAAAAACTAATCCTAATCCAAAGCGTATATACCATTTTAAACAATTCGTTTAACCAAATATGACAAAAATTTATCAAATGGAAACTAATAAAACCTCCAAATCATTTTAATATCTAGATTTGCATTTAATTTACATTGCTATTAAACCTAATCCTATCTAAATTACCAAATATCTTTCGCAAGAATATCTCATCAATTTGATTTACTCTCAAACTACCTTGAATGGTACCCGATAATCACTCTCCAGAATCGTTTTCCAGTTTTAGCAACGACATATATTCCTCTCAATCATTGAATGGTACCTGCATTCATTCTCCGAGATTATCTCGCTTTAATATCTCTCTTATATCCATTTATAACAAGAAATATATTGCGATTACAAACTAATAATCACGCATATTCCTTTTATGTTGGGATCCAAAGATTTTATACCTAATTTTATTCTCCTAAATATATTTTTGCGTGATCACAACTCTACATGCTTAACCTAAATCATTTTACTATATATACTCTCATTTGCATTTCAACTCTCACCATCGGCAACTAAACATCTCACTTCACTATCCATCAAAACAAATATTACAAAGTCCACAATGGCTGCTACTTTTGGTTACCTCAAAGATGTTCGTCCTTACAAGATTGGCTGGAGAGTGCAGGTGAAAGTCCTTCACGCCTGGAAACAGTACACTTCTGATACTGGTGAGACTCTTGAGTTGGTGTTCTCTGATGAACTGGTAAGCAAATACAAAACATATCAATTTTCCTATATACATCATTTTATCTATTTCCTACCATAACTAATACTTCATTTTGCAGGGGAAGAAAATTCATTGCACTGTCAAAAAGGATTTGGTCTCCAGGTATGTCAACAGTCTAACTGTTGGAGATTGGGTCTTAATTGAGATATTTGGTCTTAGTTATGCTGGTGGTCAATTCCGTCCCACAAATCATCTCTACAAGATGACTTTTGTCAACACCACTACTGTATTTGGTTCTGAACCTAAGTCTGAATCAAACTACCTGTCTTTGGCCAAGTTCCAAAAGATTCACAGTGGAGAGCTTAATCCCCATATTTTGGTTGGTAAGTGATCTATTTATTAAATATGTAAATATGTAAAGCATATATATTTATTCTTTTACTATATTATATACTAAACATTTGTATTTGTTTTAACAGATGTCATGGGCCAAATTGTTATGGTATCTGAGTTGGAGAACCTTGAGGCTAATAATAAGCCTACTTGCAAGCTTGATTTCGAAATGAGAGATGAGACGTGATATTTTAACTCTCAACATACTCTGTTTATATCTATATAGATTTTCAATATACTGACATTTTGTATTTGTTTTAGGGATGTGAGAATTGCAGTTACTTTGTGGGGGTCATTTGCTGAGACTGTTTACACAGCCTGTCAAGCTGCTGAAGGCAAGACTGTCGTGTGCCTGATTCGATTTGCTAAGATAAAGGCTTTCAAAGGTACCTAACAGCTACTCTCAGTTATACATACATATGTAGCTACTTTCAGACAGTTTTTGACTTCAGTTCTTATATTACCTAGGTGTTAGGAGCTTATCAAATTCATTTGATGCTACTCAAGTCCATGTCAATCCAGCCTACCTTGAAGTAGCTGCTTTTATCCAATCGTAAGACTTGCCTTAATTATATAGTTCTTATTCTACTTTCTCCATTATTGTTTCATTACCTGCTAACTCTTATGTTAAAAATTAGACTCTCGGATGATGGTATAATCTGTGTATTCCGTGAGAGAGTACCAAGATTTGCTATTGTCAATGCCAAACAGGAAGATTATGATGAGTTTCCAAGGAACACAATTTCAGAACTCATCACTTCTATGGATGTAAGAAACTTTGCTTTCTCAGTCTTTATATCTAGCTTTCTCTAAGTTATATTTTCTATTTTCTTAGGTTGGTAAGGCAAGGCTGATGTGTACCATCTATGCCATTGATACTGATTGGGCATGGTACTACATTAGTTGCAAATCTTGCAATAAGAAGGTCACACATGTCCATGCTGGGGTTAATGGTGTCAACAACAAAGGGAAGAAACCTAGGTTCTGGTGTGACGCGTGCAAGTCTGTGGTCACAAATGTCATTGCTAGGTAATTATGCTTTAGTCTTGATTTGTGTTTTCTTAAAATATATAGTTTTCAGTAGCCATCTAATTAACATTCTTATCTGTTATAGGTTTATGATTTATGCTAAGGTCATGGATAATACTGGTGAGGCAAGACTCCTACTGTTTGATTCAATTTGCTCTGAAATCATTGGTGAATCTGCAGCATCTGTGCTTGATGGCTCAGTTGATGAGGTATGTGCTACTATAATACATACAAAGCTTTTTTTTGTTAAACATACCCAGCACTGTACTAACTTATACAATGCTCTGTAGATTGATGATCCTGAGGATTTGCCTGATCCGGTTAAGAATCTTATTGGGAAGACATTTCTCTTTCTGGTCTGGATTGAGAGAGCAAATATCTTTGATGGAAAAGAAATCTACAAGGTTTCAAAAGTTCTTCAGAAGAATGGACTACTTGAGGAACAATTGTTGGAGGAATCTTCTGACATTGTCAATGCTGCCTCAATTGTATCTGGTGATCAGGTAATTCCTCAGGTTGATATATATAATCTTTGTTTATGTTAATCATCCAACTGTGAGTTTTTGACAACTTGAATTTACTTTTCATTTCTATGGCCAGGTACCTCTAATGCTGGAGTGTAGTCAAGAGACTACTGACTCAATAACTCCATCCTCTAAGCGTGTTTACCCCCTTAATGTTGGAAGCTCTGATGGATCATCAACTTCAAAGAAGTTGTGCATTGCACCAGTGGACTTGGAGAAGTCTAATCCGGAGTTTGTGGGAGAGGTTGCTCTTGAGTTAGCAGATGTTAAGGCAGAAGAGAAAGCAAAGGAGAATGTTGATATGAAGAACAAAGTTAAGGTGGTCGAATCTGAGGAGGTTAAGCATGATGATGGTGGAGCTGTGAAGAAAGTTGTGGTGAAGAAGGAGGATATCAAGGTGAAGATTGAAAAGAAGAAGTGATCTCTTTAGATCACTTTATGTTTTTATGTTTTCTAGAGTTTGTTTGCTATTTCTGTTGAGAACTATTGCTTCAGTTTATTTGGTTTTTGCATTTGTTTTACTGTTGGTTCTTTATGTTTTTAATTTGAATCCTTCATGGGTATTCAATTTATATTGAATAATTAAGTTCCTTTTCCCTAAATTTCATTGCTAATATCGTTGAACTCTGTTATAAATACCTAAACATTACTATTCTATACCTTAATGTTTTAGATTTAAAGTTACTATATTTTATTCATGAAGATTAACCAACTATATAATTTGAGTAGACTTACTTTATGGTTTGCTTGAGACAGTATATGCCAACTACACCAAAACCTATATACATATTATCCTGTAAAAAAAAACAAACGATTGAGTCATTAAGTATGTTTACTTATATCAGTAATGTAATCATATGGTATATTCTGCATCTCCTAAGAATACATACTAAAGTATCCTTTTCTTATAATCGTATTTAAACAATAAATATTCATTTGAATATACTGTTAAGATTTTCACAATCTTTAATCGGAGATAAATATGGAAACTGTAAATATATCAAATCATTGAGATTCTTGCTTTTTCCAAGTTCATTGCTAATGTCACTCAATAAGTAATCATCACTTATAGATAATATAGAAAGTACACGGTTTTTGAGACTCAAACGTTTCATATTTCCTATAACTTCTACTTCTATTCTTCAAACCTGTTAACTATCTTCCATATATATAAAGCAAAGTTTCTCTGTTCTTCTCCACGAAAACTCTCATTCATCAAACATTTTCTCTAAAACAGCAAATTTTCAATCACAAATGGAACCTCTTCACTACCTATCTGATTTGAATGTGAATTCAACAAGATGGTTGGTCCATGTTAAGATCCTAAGCATGTGGAAGGAGCCTCTGGTGAATGGTAGGATTGAGACCAGAATGATATTGGCCGATGAAAAGGTAAAATCTTAACATGACTATGGATTGTCTACTTTCTCTTTTATGATTGGTAGTTTTGTTGGATCTGATAAACTCATGTATGGAATTTACTGTGATTTTAGGGTAATAGGATCGATGCAACTATTCCAAATCGATATTACAATTGGAATTTTCAGGCTGTACTGAAACGAGGTTGTTGGTTTCGCATGAGTGACTTTGAGGTTCTGTGTCCTCAAGAGAAGAAGACCAAATATTGTTGCTTCCCATATCACATCAAGTGCATTGCAGACACTACTATGTGGCCTATTAGTGTTGAATGCCCTTACAGTTTCTTTGATTTTGTTTTCCCAGAGAGTGTTGAGTTTGCTATGGAAGAGGAAAAAGAGTTTGTAACTGGTAAGCAATTTTATAACAAATTTTATTCTCTGTTAGATTATATGGATCTTACTGGTACGTGTTTGTTCAGTTTATATCATCATGAAGATGCTATTGGTGTTGTCTCGGCTGTGACAACTATCAAAAGGTTTCCTTATGTCACACGGATGGGTGGGACAGACTATGAATCAAGATATGTGGCCTTCAAGTTAGTGGACCTAGAGTAAGTTTGACTTCTATTGAGTTTCTATCATGTGTTGTGAATTATATTAAGTTTGTTCTTTTTACATAAACTTTTTGTTTCAACACACTATAGGGGTAAGGAGATCAAATGTTGTGCTGTTGGAAAGTGTTGTGAGTTGTTTGTGACCAAGTATGCTAAACAGACAACTGCGCCTACTTACAACTACCAACCTATAGTGGCTGTTCTCCGGGGCTGGAGAATCTCAGAGGTTTTTGGTAAGTTTTACTTTCAAGCTATAGGTGTTTTCATATAAAGGTATCAAATTACTGTAGTTTTCTATCTATCTGATCCTTGATATGTATGACTTAAGTACATTTGTCTATATTGTTTCTTAACTATAGTTTGCTTGCATTAAACTTCAGGTACAAATGTTTTAATGAGTGAGCATGGTTGTTCCCATCTCTACCTAAACCCAAGGTTTCCTGATGTAGATGTCAGAAGATACATGTAAGTTTCTGCCTACACTTATGATTCAAAATACTCTAAAATTATGAATCATTTTAGTAGCTCTGACATTTTGTTTATTGTAACACAGTCAGGATTTCACTGAGAAACAAAGAGCTGACGCTGAGGTTGTGATGAGGGAGGTGGTTGCAGAGAACCAGTAGATGGAGTATCTGTTTCGTTGAGGACCTATGTGAACTTACTGTCCTGTTTTTATGTTTTCCTATTACACCGTTGGATTCTGTTTTTTTCTCTATTTCAAACTATGGTTACCTTTTGAATAACATGTGTTCATGAAACTTATTACATGTGAATTATAACTCTTATTTGATAACTACTTTAATTTCGTAGCATATTTTTATTGACTTTTTTTGCTTGGTTAATACTCCTAAAATTTATTACTCAAACATAAAGCTAAAGGAAACACAATTATCTCATTCCTTCTAAACATGAGAGTAGTATTGAAACATACCTTAAGTACTTATTCAATATTAATGACTTAGGAGTCAACTTGATTCTGTCTATATGTCTTTGCCCTGCAACACCAAAAAACAAAAAGTATTATTTCTTTAGGCTACACAATCAAATCACACAATTAGATTTTATTCTGTCTAATATTGAGTAAAATCCATACCAAACTTTATCAGCTATCCTAAAATATAGAATAAATCTTTGTGTATTCAACCATAAAAACCGTATAAGATATTGCCATATACTTTATTCAGTCATTAGGTTTATAGAGTGAACACAAAGATTTTAGTAGCTCACTCATTGTTTAGTGAAGTGCACCACCTATAGTTTGAAAATGAAAAAAAAACCAGATTACCCTCTCTTAGATTTAAATAGATCCTCACAACCAGAAAAGAAATCCCGTTTCACTGAAACTCCCACACCTGTGAGCCAAATAACTCACACTAATGGATCTAATACTATTGGTTCTGTTCCTCTTAGATCAGCTTTCAGTAGAGTATTTAGAGATATTACCAACCTTGGTGTTGGAGGTGATGAAAACTGTCAGACACCATCTTCTCAAATGGGAAAAGATTCTGCAACATATATACCTAATTCAGTTGGTAATTTCATTATTCTTTATAGAATAACAATAATGTGTAATTCTGCTTTTATGATGAATGTGGTACAAGAATCTTTTGCTTATTTTTAAAAAGATTTTCAGGTTCAATGGGAAACTCTGGACTTACATCGATGTTCCAGGAGAACTCTCAACCGAGTCAGAGATATGGTACCATTCCATTGAAAGACCTGACCAATACTATGATGAACTTATCCTCATCGTCCTCCCCTCTATTTAGGACACCAGCTACTGCATATCAAGAGCAGACAGGTTAGTATATATCAGATTGAATTAAACATATCTACCATGCTAATTATATAAATATTTGTTACTATAGAATACCATAAAACTTTTTCATATTTGGATTTTATTTTACTAGGACAACAATATGGTATGCCTAATTCATGTATCAGCAGAGAGAAACATATCAATAGTGGTGATGTTGGCAACTATCATGTAAGAAATCTACAAAAAGAGTTTGAAAAAGCATCATCCTCTACATTTATTAAGCGTAAGAGTTTTCCTCTGTTTTAATATTTGGTTACTCCCTTTACTTCACAAAGTCAGATACCACAACACATATTGTTTACATGTATAGAAAAGCAGCAACCCTCTGCACCAGTGGAACCAAACTACTATGATTGTAGCACTGATGAGGACAGCATAGGAAATGATGACTATGACTGTTTGTCTGACAATGAAACTGATGATGAACAAAACTACTATCTTAGTGCCACTGATGATGAAATTGAAGATGCTAATCCGTCTCATAAACCAAGTGAAGCACAGCCACATGTGTCTACTCATGAACGAGAAATTATGGCACAGACAAGATAATCTTCTGCAGAACATGTTACATTCATGTCTCAAATTCATAGATTTCTGGAGAAAAGTGTCTCACCTCAAGCAGAACCTATTGTTGTTAATGAACCTAAGAAAAGAGGTCGTCCAAGACTGGATAAAACTAAGAATCAAAAGAAAAACACAGGTACCATATGAACAGATGTTTCTGTCTATGACACATTATTTAGGATATAAAGTCTACTTTTATAATCTTATTGTTTTCAGGTTATCTTGACCACGGTGATGCTACATACAAGTGTAAGTATTGTGGTGCTTTGATGTGGTTTGCTGAGCGTATAAGGAAAAAAGAAACTGGCAAGGATCCTGTGTTTACACTATGTTGTGGCCAAGGAAGTGTAAAATTGCCATTTCTCAAGGAATCTCCTGAACTTATCAAGAAGCTGCTTTCAGGAGATGATGCACTTAGCAGAAATTACCAAGCTCTATCCAGAATATATAATATGATTTTCGCAATGACCTCCCTTGGTGGAAAGGTAGACAATTCCATGCCAAAAGGTAGAGGACCTTGCATGTTTCGTTTGCAAGGTGGAAACTATCATTTGATTGGGAGTTTGGTTCCTGATGAGGGTGATTATGCTAAGTATTCCCAACTATATATAGTTGATACAGAAAATGAAGTTGACAATAGAGCTACTGTCATCGGGTAATCAATCTTCAAATCCTATCTTCTTTGTCTTTCAATATATAGATTTGGTTAGTAACTAATTTGGTTTCTTCATGTGCTGTTGTAGTAAGGGAAATAATGCTAAGTCATCATCAGGAAAACAGAAACTGGACAAAGGACTCATTGAAGCCATTATTAAAATGCTCAATGCTGTCAACCCTTATGTTATAAAGTTCAGATCAGCAAGAGAGAGGATAGAAACTACTGATGATGAGCCTTTTCACATGCATATAGTCGCAGATCGTAAGGGTGTTGATGGCAGGACATATAGTATGCCAACAACAGGAGAGGTTGCAGCTTTGATCCCTGGGGATTTTACTCATGGAATGCCTAACCGTGATATAATTCTTGAAAAAAGAAAAAGTGGAAAACTAAAGAGGATAAGCCAGATTCACATTTCATATTTGGCTCTACAATACCCACTTATTTTTTGTTATGGTGAAGATGGTTACAGGCCTGGTATTGAGAAGTGTTATAAATCAGGGTATAACAAGAAGAAGAAGTGTATAAGTTTGAGGCAGTGGTTTGCATTCCGCATTCAAGAAAGGGAAAATGAGTGTCATACTCTTCTGCGCTCTAGAAGGTTATTTCAACAGTTTATATGTGATGCTTATACAACTATTGAAACCAACAGACTTAACTACATAAAGTTTAATCAGTCAAAGCTGCGGTGTGAAAACTTCAACTCTATTAAAGAAGCAGCTGAATCTGGGACAACAGATATGAGTGAAGAAGGTAACCAATGCCTTATTCCATCTTCTTTCACTGGTGGACCTAGGTATATGGTTCAGAGCTATTACGATGCAATGGCCATATGTAAACATTATGGTTTCCCTGATCTATTCATCACCTTTACATGTAACCCTAAGTGGCCTGAGATAACAAGATATTGTGAAGCAAGAGGGTTACCTTCTGATGACAGACCCGACATAGTTGCGAGGATTTTCAAAATCAAGCTGGATTCTCTAATGCAAGATTTAACAGAGAAAAAGATGCTGGGCAAGACAGAAGCATGTAAGTTTGTCAGTCTTTTATGATAGATGTGTTTCTGTTATTATTATAGTTGGTTTTCCTAATCTAAATATACATTTCTACTTTTGCAGCTATGTATACAGTTGAATTCCAGAAAAGAGGATTACCTCATGCACACATTCTCTTATTTATGGATAGTAAAAATAAATTACCAACTGCTGACGATATCGACAGGATGATCTGTGCAGAGATTCCCGACAAAGAGAAAGAACCAGATCTCTATGAAGTTATTAAAAACTCTATGATTCATGGCCCATGTGGTTCAGCAAATATGAATTCTCCATGTATGGTTGAAGGCCAATGTTCTAAACATTATCCCAAAAAACATCAAGATATCACAAAGGTTGGAGCTGATGGTTTTCCTGTCTATAGAAGGAGGCTGACAGATGATTATGTTGAAAAAGGTGGAATCAAATGTGATAATAGGTATGTTGTGCCTTATAATAAAAAACTATCCCTGCGATATAATGCTCATATCAATGTGGAATGGTGCAATCAGAACGGTTCTATCAAATACTTATTTAAGTATATAAACAAAGGACCAGATAAAGTTGTATTCATTGTAGAACCAGTAAAGCAATCTACAGCTAGTGAAACAACAACAACTCCTGGTGAAGAACCAGTTTCCACTGAGAAAAAGAAGAATGAAATCAAAGATTGGTTTGACTGCAGGTTAGTTTTTGTCTTTTTATAAAGTTAATTTCTCTAGGATTTTTAAGCTCAAGATTCACTACTCATATTTTTTAAATAATCTTTCTCCCATAGGTATGTATCTGCATTAGAAGCTATTTGGAGGATTTTCAAATTTCCTACTCAACATAGATCCACTCATGTCCTAAAACTATCTTTCCACTGTGAAGGAAAGCAGCCAGCTTATTTCGATCCCAAGGCAAAGATTGCAGATGTTCTAGAACGTGTATCGAATCAAGACTCTCAGTTTATGGCCTGGCTCACTTTGAATAGGAAGAATGCAGTTGGAAAGAAAGGAAAACGTGCTCGAGAGTGTTTGTATGCAGAAATTCCAGCATATTTCACTTGGGATGGAACAAATAAGAAGTTCAATCCAAGAAAAAAAGGTTGGTCTTTGGGTCGCATTAACTACGTACCAAGGAAAATGGAAGATGAGTACTATCTTAGAGTCTTACTTAACATTGTCAGAGGTCCAAAGACTTATGCTGACATCAAAACATTTAATGGTGTTGTCTACAAAACTTACAAAGAAGCATGTTTTGCACGTGGTATTCTAGATGATGATCAGGTCTTCATTGATGGTCTGGTAGAATTAAGACAGTTTTGTTTTGGCGATTATTTGAGGAATTTCTTTGCAATGCTGCTGCTTTCTGGGTCTCTGGCAAGACCAGAACATGTTTGGGAACAAACATGGCATCTGTTAGCTGAGGATATTGAGACAAAGAAGTGTATACTATTGTGGTCTTAGTATGGACATGTCTATTTATACTAAAGTGCTTAGCTTATTTTTTTAATTCTAACATACTAATCTTTGCAGAACTTACCCTCACAGAAGCGGAAATTAAGAACTATACTCTCCAAGAAATAGAGAAAATTTTGTTATCTAATGGAAGCACTCTAGAAGATTTTGAAAGTTTTCCCAAGCCTTCAAGAGAAGGTATTGATAATTCTAATCGCCTGATAAGTGATGAAAAGAGATACAACCGTGATGGTAAATTGACAGAAAAACATGCAGAGTGGATACAGATGCTAACTACTGAGCAGAGAAGTATCTACAATGAGATTACTGGTGCTGTTTTCAATAATTTAGGAGGAGTGTTTTTTGTTTATGGATTTGGAGGAACTGGCAAAACGTTTGTTTGGAAGACACTATCAGCTGCGATTAGATCTAAAGGACAGATTGTTCTTAATGTCGCCTCAAGTGGAATCGCTTCATTGTTGTTAGAAGGAGGTAGAACTGCACATTCTAGGTTTTCAATCCCACTGACTCCTGATGAGTTTTCAGTTTGCAAGATCCACCCTAAATCTGACCTAGCAGATCTTATCAAAGAAGCATCTCTAATTATATGGGATGAAGCTCCAATGATGACCAAGTTTTGTTTCGAAGCTTTAGACAAAAGCTTCTGCGATATTATGAAAAATAGAAACAACAAGGTTTTCGGAGGTAAGGTTGTTGTTTTTGGTGGTGATTTCAGGCAAGTTCTTCCGGTAATTCCCGGTGCAGGTAGAGCAGAAATAGTGATGTCATCTCTAAATGCTTCGTATCTCTGGGATCACTGCAAAGTCTTGAAGTTGACTAAGAACATGAGACTACTAGCAAACAATTTAAGTCCTGCAGAAGCTAAAGAGATCCAAGAGTTTTCTGATTGGTTATTGGCTAATGGAGATGGTAGGATTAATGAGCCTAATGATGGGGAAGCAGTAATAGATATTCCACATGATTTGTTGATTACAGAAGCAGAAAATCCAGTAGAAGCTATTACTTGGGAAATTTATGGTGATCCAACAAAACTCCACACCATCATTGATCCTAAATTCTTTCAAAAAAGAGCTATTTTGGCACCAAAAAATGATGATGTCAACACTATAAATCAATATATGCTAGAGCATTTAGAAGGTTGGTCTACTTTAACTATATGCTATTTCCTTTCTAGCAAATCTGTGAAGTGTAATTAATTATGTAAACATCTGACATGTGGATTTATATTGTATACATACAGGTGATGAACGAATCTATCTATCAGCGGATAGTATAGATCCCGATGATTCTGACTCACTTAAGAATCCTGTTATCACTCCTGATTTTTTAAACAGTATCAAAGTAGCAGGTTTGCCAAACCATTCTTTGCGTTTGAAAGTTGGTGCTCCGGTTATGTTGCTTAGAAATTTAGATCCTAAAGGTGGTTTATGTAATGGGACTAGGCTTCAGATTACACAGCTATGTAAGCAGATTGTGGAAGCTAGAGTTATAACAGGAGATAGAGTTGGTGATATAGTGTTTATTCCTACTGTAAACCTTACACCTTCAGATACCAAATTGCCATTCAAGATGCGTAGAAGACAGTTTCCACTATCTGTTGCATTTGCTATGACGATCAATAAGAGCCAGGGCCAATCTCTAGAACATGTTGGACTTTACTTGCCTAAACCTGTTTTCTCTCATGGTCAGCTTTATGTTGCGTTGTCTAGGGTTACGTCTAAGAAAGGTTTGAAAATCTTAATACTAGACAAAGAAGGAAAAATTCAGAAGCAAACAACCAATGTTGTTTTCAAGGAGGTTTTTCAGAACATAGGCTAACTTGCCTAATACCATTCTCTGTGAATTGGTTCAGAGAAGGTATGTTTTCTTATTATAACATACTCTACCGATTTCAATTATGGCTTGAAAAACCCACAATCAAATATTAACATGGAAACAGTTTCTAATTTTCTCAGGCAGCAGTCAAGCTTCCAATCAAGTAACTCAACAGCCAGACAAACAAGCTACCATTCAATATATGATCATTTCAGTCATTTCTTTTTTTCAATCTTCAATGAAATTATGAGCTCTATCTTTTTATTTCTTTCAATATCTGCCTCAAACATTGTACTACCAGATTGAAGTGTGCCTATTCACCATATCTTCTAATCAATCAGCTATAGTTATCTAGAACTACATTTCTAGAAATCAACATATACATTCCAATTAGCTAAGTCAACTCTACATGCAGAGATATACAAGTATCTACATCAAAGAAACTTTCTCTACTAATTTACTAAACAACCATATACATTAATCACATGAACCAGAAACAAAGCTATTTCAAACTGGCGATCAATTACTCTTATACGTTACCAATCAATTGCAATTAGTAGAGAAAGTTTGAGACTTTCATGTATTACCTCAGTAATGGAAGCTTCCTCTGATTGATGATCTCCATCTTCTAGGTTTTGAACTCCATAGATTCAAATTGCATCATTGAATTAGCTCACCAGTATTATAGAACCACCAGAATTATAATCACTCTTTCAATCTCCAAGCTCGAGAGAAATCAAAAAGCAGAGACGTTAGATCTCTTCCGAAATTAATGCAGCTTTCAGGAGGAAATTTTAATGAATTCGTCGGAGATACCTTCGCCGGAAATCAGTTAATCGGAAGAAATCAATCAGCTTCTTCGATTGAAAGAAGAGTGGAGGATCGGACTCAACGTTTCAGTTGATTTCGATTTTGTTTTGAGCATTTGGTTGGCTTCAATTTTGTTGGTTTAACTAAACCAAGTATTGGTTTAATAAACCAAAACTAATTAAACCAGCTGATTATTATTACATTTAAGATTAATGTCCAAACAAACTTAATATATGCATCTAATTTGAAATGGACATGTCAATTTTGATTTTGTTACTCAACAAAATCTCATACTATAAATGTGATTTTTAAATTTCATTTATGAAATTAACACTTATTTGTCTCAAATATATAATCATAATTAAATACAATAATTCTCTACATATATAATACAACGGAATTATTTCACTACCACATATGTTTTTCCTTTCAACAAGAAAATAAATAAAGAGATATCATATTTAGATATTTCTAACCATAACCAAATGTTTTGAACCAAAACATATATTTGCACATTAACAATAAAGTCCTTATACACTTTCAAAAGTTTTTAAATATACAACAAACACAATAAGACGATACGTACTTTGTACACAACCCGGTACATCGTCGCTTACTGAATATTAATCTCATTCGTTTTATTATAAATATTCAAACATACAACATACTACTCATACAATTAGCACTACATTGATTTCCATATATATTCAAATCACACATCTAAATGGGTTATATAAAGACTTATTATGTTTAAAACCTATATTAATTTCTCTCAAACAAACATATATTATTTTCTTAAAAAAAAAATAGTCCCGCGGTGTACCGCGGGTCAATCCCTAGTATATATATATATTTGGTTAAACAACTGGTTCATTCGTTTGAGGGGAACGGCTACATTCTCCTCCGTCTGGCTTTTCAAGCAACATTATATTACTTATGGTGGGAACGCAATGAGCGAAAGCACAACAAGCATTACGTGACTCACACCGAACTGGCTTGCACGATGGAGAAGACAATAAGGTCGCGAATCATGTCTTTGAGATACACTGAAAACCGGAAGATAAGAGGGCTGCTACAACGATTGTTCAGTTCAAGACTTAATCGATCGTAGCTTGAGCTTCTGTTTTTAAATTATATGCTCTGTTTAGTGTAAGTCTTAGGAAACTCTATAACTATTGTAAATAGCCTTTGATTCATAAATTAATTTCACATTTCATAAAAAAAAAATCAAATGGTTTATTAGACGTTTTCTTTGATGAATTAATTCAGAATATCATATGGTTCATTTTCTTGATTGGATCATTTGCAAGTAAGAAATGTGATGTATTTGTAAGGGATTACGAAATGTACTGGTTATTATCAAGATGAACATTCAACAAGAAAAGGTGAGGGAAAATTAGTAAATTATCTAGTTTAAGCAAATAAGATGGTAATGAATAAAAACACCAAGATTCAAATCAAATTTAGCTTCTCTATAACGTACCAAACAAGAAGCCAAAATGTAATAAAACTAAACTTGTAATTCTGCCAGTTCTTCTCTTCGGCCTCGAGGAACCGGTACCAAACTGGGAATAAAGGTACAGTGCAAAGGCCAAGGATCAACAACACAATCTATACGAGTTTTACTGATCAACTTATTATCCCCCAATATATAGATCCAAGCACGACCAGTGTCGTTGCAAGAGCACACCACGAGTCTTTTATCTTCGATGAAGTAACTTGGCTTAGAGTATAAATCCGGCAAGTCAGGACTTGAAAAGTTCATGAAATTCATCCAAACCACATCCGCACCATTTTCATTGATCTTGTTCTCGGTCACCCAAATACCAATCTTCTTTGTTACCTTGCATTGCTTTAGCAACGAAAACCGATCTCCCCTAAAGACCCCAAGGACAAGAGCATCCCCATCATGGTTTCTCCCGCATGGTAGATCACAAAATCTTATGAATAATCCGCTAGAAAAATCGAATTTTCTAATGTGGTAGCACAAGGGATCGGTCTCGTCATGAAAACAAACCCAATACAAAGTTCCATTCAACGATACAACATTTTGAATGTTTATGCTACCACCATCACCAGGTTCTGGCTCGTGGTTTATCCACACATTAGAGGCAAATTCATAGATTTTCCACATGTCAAAGGTGGGATATTTGATCCCAGGGTAGTTAGCAACGAGCTTGTAAGTCTTACTGTCGTATCCTATGCCTTGGAATTTTATACGAGATAGTCTTGACCACAGCTCGATCCATGTACTCTCTCCCAACCATGGGTTCCACACAACAGCTCCTTTCTTCCTCACACATAGCAACAACTCATTGCAATCAACCAAGTTTGTAAGTTCCATAGATTCTAAGCCGGGAGTGCCTAAGGGTAACTCATGTACCACTATAACGGGATCGATGCTTACCGAATAAACCTTGGATTCTGTTGCTAGGATGAACCGAAACGTCATCTTGTGGTTAGTGATGAACATCTTGTCGTCGAAAAGAGCGTTCCATTGTTTCGATACGGTTCTGAAGCGAATAAGAGATTCAGGTGGGACACGAGAGAGTATCTCTTCAATCAACTCCCATGGAAGACGCACCATTTCTTCACCTAATTTTGGGTTTTTGCTTTCCCTTGGTTTCAATCTTTTTAAGTTTCTTAATCTCTCTTATATATTAAAAAAAATTAACATTTACTTTGTCAAATACCATATCATATGCCACTGACATATATATAATAGACAACAAAAATAAATTCATCAAAGCCAAAATGTCTAGGTAATTAGATCTACTACTATAGTAGTATCCCTATTGTACAACACGTGCTCTATTTTCAAATTTCATTAATTTATCAATATTTTATGATATAAAACTTAGTTTCTCAAATCGCGACACGTGACAAGTTTATCGACGAGATTTTGACAGGTGTAAAATAGAATTTATATAAAAAGCAGAAATTATATTAGAATTTATAAATCTTAAAAGTAAAAGAACTACAATTATTATTATTTTTATAAAAAGTATATAAAACTATAGTAAAATAATATAACTAATTAATAATATTATAAGAAATATAGAAATACAAATTAGTGTATTAAGGCAAAAATGGATATATAAAACAAAAACTCTATTCTCTAACTAAAAAATCTCTATTTACTTCCTAAAGATATCTTCTACTTATAACAAAATATTATTATATCTTTTTCTTAAATTTAATTTTTTTGAAATTAATCATTTAGTTTAAATTATACCAAGCAAAACCATGTATTACTTTTCTTTTCTTTTTTTATTATTTAGATTTTTTCTTAAGATACAGTTCTTTATTTACAGCAAGAAATTTTCTTAAATAAGTTATTATATATATATTTCCTTTTATATATAATTAATTAATAGAAACAAAAAGTTCAAATATATATTCCCATATAGTGAAATCGTGGATTGGCAAATCAAAAGTTTCTAGATAGAGCTTTTTGATGTGTCCATTTCATGCATCTATCCGCTTTTAATATACCCAAAATGTTATAAATTTGTAATATATATATCTTAAAACTTTTATAATATATAACAAAAAGAGTGTAGTTGAGTGAAAAGATGTCACCAGAGAAATATAAGGTAGCAATTGTTGTTGATCCTTCGATGAAAGACATTTCAATTGGAGAAGAAACGATAAAAGAGAGACCTTCTTCGTCATCCATGTCCTCTACAGGAGTCTTCGCCGCCATCTCTTACATGGCATCTGCTGGTATATCTTAATCTCATTATACATATTCTAATGATTCTTTAAATCTTTAATTTCACATACTTATATTTGTTGTATATATATATAATAAGTTCCAAATCTAATTACTTGCAGTTCTATTAGTTATGTTCAATAAAGCGGCACTTTCTTCATACAGATTTCCAAGTGCAAATGTCATTACTCTACTTCAGGTAACTAACTTACTCTTGTTGCTCAATTTCGTTCAACTCTTAACAATTAATGATGTGTGATTTACTAACCACAAAAACGTTATCAAAAACGTTATTTTCAGCATTTTAGTATTGTTTTCTAATACTGTTTAAGCTATTATGTTATGATTCACCTTTTTACCCGCTAAAAAGCTTGTACCGTGCGCTTTTCATACTCATTCTTTGTGTTGCAGATGCTTTCTTCTTGTCTAATTTTGTATGTGATGAGATATTTTAAGATCATATCCTTCAATAAGGATAGATCAAAGAGCGAGCACAACAACAATTTGTTTACTCTTGTTTCAAGAAAAAGGTTGTTTCAGACGATCCCTCTTGCATTCACATATCTATTTTATATGGTATGCATTGATTTATTTTTTATTTTATATTAAATTTACCTTCTTGTTCTTCAATTAATCTCATAGATAACATTTTATTTCCTGCTTTTTTTTTCTTATAATTACAGCTAGTAACAATGGAGTCCGTACGTAATATCAATGTTCCAATGTACACAACGCTCCGACGAACTACTATATTTTTTACGATGATTATGGAATATTTCCTTTCTGGTCAAAAGCATTCTGTTTTAATCATCTTCAGGTATTACAGACTTTTCCAATAAGCTTAGAATTGCTATTATGTTAGATTTATGCTGGTAAATCAACTTAACAATTCCTTTAATCTTTAGAACAATTTTATAATATATAATAGAAACGAGGCTTAATTATAGCTATAATATATATAATTATAAAAATAGCTAATCGATTAAAATTTCAAGTAATATTAATATTTAACTAAAAATTATGTATTTGAATTTACATTGTATTTCAACGCAAATAAAAAACTTATTTTTCAAGCTCGTTACTCTAGAACCATAGTTTTCTTTTTAATTGGGTAAATAACCAAAGAGGTACTTTTATATTTTAATGTACGGTTGAAAAAGAAAATTTCTATGATATATCACCCTCTGTTGTAATTGTGTAGTCTCTTATATAATACTTTAGTAAGAAAGCTGACGAGCACGACACATTTTAATTGAAAATTTTTGATCTAGAAATCGATTTTTTAAAGATTTTTGTTAACTTATTTTAGATACGTATAATTCTAGTTATATATATATTGTTCATACAAGTATTTTTTTCAGCGTGGGAATAATTATATTAGGTGCTATAATAGCTGGAATAAGAGACTTATCGTTTGATGGTTATGGGTATGGACTTGTATTCACGGCAAATATATGTACCGCAACTTACCTTGCCTTGATTGCACGTATTGGTAATATTTCTTACATCTTACTCTAGTTATGAAGTTCTACTTTAATTGCATTCTTCATACTTTTTTTTTTCATATTCTTAGGAAAATCGAGTGGCCTCAACATCTTTGGACTAATGTGGTGCAATGGTAAGAAAGAGATCATTTACAGAATTATTAGAGAAAAATGTTGTAATATGTTTAAACTGATCTCATCTCTAACATAACAGGAATAATTTGCATCCCCTTTTTGTTGTTATGGACATCGGTAAAAGGTGAACTAGAAGCCATGTTATCATTTCCTCATCTCTACTCTGTTGGCTTTCAGGTACTGTTTACTATTTTGTTTGTTAACCTTTTAATAGGATCGTTATACAATTCGCATCGCATATCTTCAACGGTTATACAAATATCATCTAATTTAATTGTCAATCAACATTATGATATACACTAATTCACTTGGAAGATTTAGTTAGAATTATAATATCTTCTAGGATTGCATGGGTGTTAAGGTATATGTTTTCTTATAATGTCTTTAGGGTTTTCTGGGGTTGTAGGCTACATTGAGGGAATCTTTAAAGCCTAATAAGATAATCAAGTAATTTAAGTTGTCTTGAAAAAACGAAAGAAAGGAGTTTCGTAAGTCTCTCTGAGAATTTTGTTCTTTCGAGGTAACACAACAAGGCGATTCGTCGATTTCTCGAAGTACGCGCAAAATTATCCCGATAGAATTCGATATAGGGTGCCATCACATTCTAAAAATTTACTTGCAAATCATCAATGATTTATGTGTACAAGGTATACATTTTTCATGGACTCTTAAACATAGTATCTATAAACTAAATAAAATCTCTTGCAATGCGAACAACTTAAAATGATTACAAATTGTTTTATGGATTAATGATTGATTATAAATATTTGTGTAGGTGGTGATATGTCTTTCATGTATGTTGGCTTTCATGATAAATTACTCTGTGTTCCTCAACACAACCCTTAATTCAGCACTAACACATTCAATATGTGGTAATCTAAAGGTACAATTAAGACCATCTTCAATGTATTTCTCTATTTGTTATTCTATTATAGAGTGGTTTTAAAATAGAGTAGGGTTTCTTTCCAATGTATCACTCTATTTCTTATTATAAAATAAAGTTAGTGTAAAAACTAGAGTAAAAAATAGAGTGTTGGAAGTTAGGTTCATTTACATAAACCACACTTCTCTCTATTTGACTTATAGTGTTGTTGAACAATATTCAAATAGCAATGTCATTTTATTAATTAATAACTGTAAATGATATGCATGGCAGGATCTATTTACCATTACACTAGGTTGGCTTATATTTGCTGGACTTCCCTTTGATTGGGTGAGTTTCTATTAAACTGTTTTCGACTATTTCTTTTCTTATGTTCTTCTTGACTTTTTTGACTTTGTATCTTCACATGAGACATTTTTTACGTGGTAAGATAAACTTGGAAATGATGTGAGCACAATGTTGGATATAATGCAGGTAAACGTAATGGGCCAAGCGCTGGGTTTTACCGGATCTATTTTTTATGCATTTTTCAAATATAAAGGCATGTGAAAGTCATCATGTTGAATTTTTTAGTTAAAAGATTGCGGTTTCTCGGATACGCTATGGCACATACTATGTGGAGCTCTATGTGGTGGTACAAGTTGTTAAACATTGGAGATACTATCTTTTTCATCAAAAATTTGTTTTTACACTGATTATGATGCTCTCAAACACTTTGGTCCCCAAGATATATTTTCGGCTAGACACACTTCATGATTTGGTTATCTACAACAATTTTCGTTTGTTATCAAACATAAAGCCAGAATGCTTCATAAAGTTGATGATGCTTTGAGTCGACACACTCTCTTTTGACTACTTTGTTACAAATTTACTGCCGAGAAAAATAGATAATATTTCAAAGGCCGCAAGCTCATGCTTGGCCGGCTCTAAGTGTAACCTATGACTTACGTAATATGAAAACTACGATGTAGCTTCGGAGAACTGGACAAGCTAGTCAATAGAATCAATCATCAAAGTTTTAAAGTTAAATCTTTTAGTTGGCGGGAAAAAAAAAAAGTTAAATCATCGCTTAGTCTTGGACAAGTTCGGCTCTTTGTCTAAGTTTTTTTTTATGTAGTTTACACTTAATTGCTTAATTAATGATAAATTAAGAAAATAACATATCGGTATTTGTATTTATCAAACCCTGGATTTAGTTAGACACATAATGTATCTTATGATACTAACACGTGTAATGTACATACGTTTTGTTTAGACGTATCATGATGGTCACAATTGTTGTAAAAAATATTCGATAAAGTTATACACATTTTTTGTCCCAACTTAAACTACTTTTGAATAAAATAATTTTCAATAATATAACTAATTTATTTTCAAAAAAAAAAAACATTTTTACAGAAATTACTAATTATACACATTTACTAAAATACTGCTAAAATATAATTAAGAAAATTTGCATAAAGTAAAATTAGAATTCTGAAACATATATGATATAATGATTCGTGAATGTTTCTGAATTTCTTATCTAGCTTTTATCTTTTCCCAGCACTCTTAAAATGGTTATTGACCGGTGTTTTTTGTTGTGGGTTTAGACACATAAAATTGTTGGGTTGACTTTAAACATTAAATTTCTTATAGTAATGGATTTTTGATGATATCATTTACATAATTACATTAATCAAGATAGGCCACACAAATATGTCTTAATTGTATTTTTGAACTTTTTGATTTTATTCACATGAGCCATGCACACACATATTTTTGGGTCATAACTAAATTAATGTGTTTTCTCGTGAGATGTTATTTGCCCTTTTGATTGAAAGTATTTTTTTTTTCTCTTCACGTTACTGAGGTATTATTTCTTCATTGCTTTGTTTTATTAATTAATTTTTATTTAATATTTTTGGCATATGGTTTTTTATTTTCACATAGATATATTTCATTTAATATGAATTTTTTTTTCATTTTATCTCCTATATTGTACTAGTATTTCAAAATTCGAATATAATTTTTAATTTTGAAGTATTGAAAAATCTATAAACCAACACAGCTGGAAAAGACAAAACAAAGAAAACAAAAGGAGGAGGAAAACCCCTAATTCTAGAGAGTTAACGGAAAATTATACTAGTTCCACTGGAATTATTTATAAAAAAAAAAGAACCTTTTGTGTGCTATATAATGTTTACTTATTTAATATCATTGAGCATTTTTAAGTTGTCACAAGTAAAGATGAAGAGGTTCAACAATGGCTTTTTCCACTTGGTGTTTTTTCTCATCTCTTTTCTTCTTCTTGGTTCAGGGCTTTGCATGGATCCTTTCTCCTACGACGAGTCTCTAAAATCAGAGGTATATAAAAATATCTGTAAATTCATTCATTTTATAAGTTTAATGGAATACAATGTTTTTAATCTATGTAATTGCATAAGAAAGTGCCTCATGGAACCTCCACAAACAACTGGCAATACTGGAGGAGAAGGATATAAAGAATTGAAGATCAACGAAAATGGTGAAATCAGAAATGTAGTAGAGAGAGTTTGTCTTCAGGAAGGAAACATATATAGCATTTCTGGTAAGAAAATGTTGGTTTTGTTGTTTCTTGTGAAGTAAGTTATGATTTTAAAAACATGATTTATAATTCTTGAATTGGGTGAATCAGCTTGGGTGAGGTTGAGAAATGAGAGTCAGAGTAAAGTAGGAATGACTTTTAGGGGGAAGAATGGGAAAAACGTTTTCGGAGGTGAAGTTAAGGCGAAAAAAGGATGCTGGTCTTTGCTTAAAGGCGGTATTACCGCTGATTTCTCAGGCCCTATCGACATTTTCTTCAAGGTAAAAAGAACAGAATTAATTGTGTGTTCATTTGTAGAGATTTCAATCACTAATGTAGGGAATTTACGCGAAGCAGAGCGATGGCTTAGCGGGCTCAGAGATATCAATACAAAATGTGAGGCTGCAACGGTTCAACAAATCTCAATGGAGGCTACAACAAGACCAAGTAATTGAAAAGGTATTATACATATACAATAAAAACGTTTTATAATAGTGTCAAACAATCTAAAACTTTGAGAAAATCGCAGATTCGGAAGAATAAAGTGAGCTTTCAAATGAGTTTTCAAAACATAAACGCATTAAAAGGATCAGTGATTTCCATAGAACAGATCAAACCATCATTCCTCCTTGGTTGTGCTATGAACTACCGAATTTTGGAAAGTGATAGCTATAAAGAATGGTTTGTGTCGCGGTTTAGACTAACTTCCTTCACCAATGAAATGAAATGGTATGCAACTGAGGCAGTGAGAGGTCAAGAGAACTACAAATTAGCTGATTCAATGATGCAACTCGCGGAGGAAAATGGGATTTTAGTCAAAGGACATACAGTCTTGTGGGACTATAAGTATTGGCAGCCAAATTGGGTTAAAACGATCACGGATCCAGAAGATTTGAAGAATGTGACACTCAACCGAATCAACTCGGTTATGAAGAGATATAAAGGGAGATTAATAGGATGGGATGTGATGAATGAGAATGTGCATTTCAACTACTTCGAGAACATGCTTGGTGGAAACGCTTCAGCTATTGTCTACTCTTTGGCCTCCAAGCTGGATCCTGATATACCGTTGTTCTTGAACGAGTTCAACACGGTAGAGTATGCTAAAGACAGAGTTGGGAGCCCTGTTAACGTGGTGAAGAAGATGCAAGAGATTGTTTCATTCCCAGGAAACAGTAATATTAAAGGAGGAATTGGAGCACAAGGTCACTTTGGTCCAATTCAGCCCAACTTGGCTTACATGAGATCTGCATTAGATACATTAGGCTCTTTGGGTTTTCCAGTTTGGCTTACGGAGGTTGATATGGCCAAGTTCCCGGATCAGGTATATATGCAATGCACATTTGACTAGTTTCAAACTTTGAGCTAACAACATAACAAGCAAGCCAATATAATGGTTCAATTTCCGTGATAGGTTAAATACATGGAGGACATTTTGAGGGAAGCTTACTCGCATCCGGCGGTTAAAGGCATAATCCTATATGCAGGGCCTGAAATGTCCGGTTTCGACAGGTTAACGCTTGCCGATAAAGATTTCAACAACACAGACATAGGGGATCTCATCGACAAATTTCTCCAAGAGTGGAAACAAGAACCTGTAGAGATTCCTATCCAACACCATGAATATAATGATGAAGCAGAAGGTCAAATAATCGGGTTTTCTCCAGAGATTTCCTTATTGCATGGACAATACAGAGTGACTGTAACTAAGCCATCGATGAAGAACTTTTCCACTAGCTTCAGCTTGGAGGTAACTAAGGAGACGGGTCATCTTCAAGAGGTTCAACTTGTAATTGATGCTTGAAAACTGAACTATATTATGTATCATATATTGTGAGAGTATAATTTTTATATATGTCATAATTTCATAAGTAATATATATTAAGTTAAAAACATCACTTAAAATGAAAAAAAAAAAACTAAAATATCATTTAAAATGATGCAAATAGAATATTATTTTTTATATATGTTGTAATCTCATAAGTAATAATTTTACCCTATGTCAAACTAAATTTAAATGACTAACTAATAAATATATTAACATTTTCGTTAATTAATCAAAAATTCATTCCTATAAGCTCTTTTTCCATGTTTTTTACTTAATAATTTTTTTATTTAATTTGAATTTCTTTTTTAAAAAATTTTGTGTGGGATATGTATATATAACACTAATGGCAAAATCTGTAAATATTCTAGTAAAGATCGGACAATTATTTAAACTGATTAAGAATCTCTCTGTGAGCGACACGTCAGCATGACAATTTCATTAATAACACGTGAGGATAAAAAATTTCTTTAAGAGTATTTATCAATTAATATATAAGAAATAATATCATAATTATTATATATATACATGTTAAATACAACATTGTATTCAAATAGTCAATTTAAAATTTACATAACTATTTGTATTGATTGTTTGATAATTTATATCTTTAAATCATAACATTTCTTGTTAAAAATTATATATAATTGAAAGGAACTACTATTTAGCTGATTATTTGTTATTAAATTAAAAAAAAACAATTATTTCTATGCAGTTGAATATCAACCATATTAGTATATTACTATCATAAAATACTTAAAAATTCTAAAATTACTAAGTGTTCAATCATTACAATATGTTATGTTTTCATCTATAGAAAATACTTAGCTATATGGCTTGTGCAATATGGAAAATATTCTTAACAATCAGATTTTTGTGTCTTAAAAGAATGATCACAGTATAAATAATATAAAGATAAGAAAATTGTATATATATATATATATATATATATATATATATATATATATATATATACCTTTGTGTGCTATATAATATATACTTATTTAACGATAGTGGATTAATCCCATAAGAAGGGTCTTCATACATATCTCATTGAGCACTTTTGAGTTGTCACAAGAAAAGATGAAGAGATTCAACAATGGCTTTATCCACTTGGTGTTTTTTCTCATCTCTCTTTTTCTTCTTGGTTCAGGGCATTGCATAGATCCTTTCTCCTACGACGACCAGTCTCTAAAATCAGAGGTATAACAAAAGTATATATAAATTCATTCATTTTTATAATTTTAATGGAATGTAATTTTTTTAACCTATGTAATTTCATGAGAAAGTGCCTCATGGAGGCTCCACAAACAAGGCAATACCGGAGGAGAAGGATTCGAAGAATTCAAGATAAACGAAAGTGGTGGAATCAGAAATGTAGTAGAGAGAGTTGATCTTCAGGAAGGAAACATATACAGTGTTTCTGGTAAGAAAATGTTGGTTTTTATTGTTTCTTGTGTAGTAAGTTATGATTTTTTAAAAAGTTATTATTTAAAATTCTTGAATTGGGTGAATTAATCAGCTTGGGTGAAGTTGAGAAATGAGAGTCAGACAAAAGTAGGAATGACTTTTAGGGGAGAGAATGGGAGAAACGTTTTCGGAGGTGAAGTTATGGCGAAAAAAGGATGCTGGTCTTTGCTTAAAGGCGGTATTACCGCTGATTTCTCAGGCCCTATCGACATTTTCTTCAAGGTAAAAAGAACAGTATTAATTGTGTGTTCATTTGTAGAGATTTCAAGCACTAATGTAGGGAATTTATGCGAAGCAGAGCGATGGCTTAGCGGCCTCGGAGATATCAGTACAAAATGTGAGGATTCAACAGTTCAATAAAACTCAGTGGAGGCTACAACAAGACCAACTAATTGAAAAGGTATTATACATATATAATGAAAACGTTTTATAAGCGTTTGAAACAATCTAAGACTTTGGGAAAAATCGCAGATTCGGAAGAATAAAGTGAGATTTCAAATGCGTTTTAAGAACAAAAGCGCACTGAAAGGATCAGTGATTTCCATAGAACAGATCAAACCATCATTCCTCCTTGGTTGTGCTATGAACTACCTAATTTTGAAAAGCGATAGCTATAGAAAATGGTTTGTGTCGCGGTTTAGACTAACTTCTTTCACCAATGAAATGAAATGGTATTCAACTGAGGTAGTAAGAGGTCAAGAGAACTACCATTTGGCTGATTCAATGATGAAACTTGCAGAGGAAAACAAGGTACTAGTCAAAGGACATACGGTCTTGTGGGACGATAAGACGTGGCAGCCAAGTTGGGTTAAGACAATCACAGATCCGGAAGATTTGAGGAAAGTGACACTCAACCGGATCAATTCGGTTATGAAGAGATATAAAGGGAGAGTAATTGGATGGGATGTTATGAATGAGAATGTGCATTTCAGATACTTTGAGGACATGCTAGGGAAAAACGCTTCAGCTATTGTCTACTCTTTGGCATCCAAGCTTGATCCTGAGGTACCATTGTTCGTGAACGAGTTCAACACATTAGAATATGCAAACGAAGTAATTGGGAGTCCGGTTAACGTGAAGAAGAAGATGGAAGAGATTATTTCATTCCCAGGAAACAATAATATCAAAGGAGGAATTGGAGCACAAGGTCACTTTCCTCCAAATCAGCCCAACTTGGCTTACATGAGATCCGCATTAGATACGTTAGGCTCTTTGGGTTTTCCGGTTTGGCTTACGGAGGTTGATGTGGCCAAGTGTCCGGATCAGGTATATATATATGCAATGCACATTTGACTAGTTTAACACTTTGAGCTAAGATAACATAACAAGCAAGCCATGGTTCGATTTCTGTGATAGGTTAAATACTTGGAGGATATTCTTAGGGAAGCTTACTCGCACCCTGCGGTTAAAGCAATAATCCTATGGGGAGGACCTGAAGTATCCGGTTTCAACAAGTTAACGCTTGCCAATAATGATTTCAAAAACACACAAGCAGGGGATCTCATTGACAAATTAATCCGAGAGTGGAAACAAGAACCTGTAGAGATTCCTATCCAACACCATGAACATAATGATGAAGAAGAAGGTCGAATAATCGGGTTTTCTCCAGAGATTTCCTTATTGCATGGACATTACAGAGTGACTGTAACTAATCCGTCGATGAAGAACTTGTCCACCAGCTTCAGCTTGGAGGTAACAAAGGAGACGGGTCATCTTCAAGAGGTTCAACTTGTAATTGATGCTTGAAAACTGAACTATATTATTTATCATATATTGTGAATCATCCTATGAGAGATAATACATAATATATAAAGAGATTTGAAATTAAATTCTCACGAATCCTCAATACTAAACCATCCTATCGACTAATGAAGATTTGAAATTCATGAAAGGTTTCTCAATAAATCATATGCACAGACCAACTTAAAATGCCGGTAAGGACTGAAGAATGAATTTCAATGGTGTTGTTCTTTCATTATCTCGGCTGCTAGAATAACAAGCTCCACCATCTCAAATCCTGCAGCAGAAACAGAATCCGTCCTTTCACAGCTCGATTCGCCATCAGTAACTGATTCCATGTCTGATTCCGCCGACCAGCTAATGGGTATAGAGATGCCAAGGGCAGTCTTCAAATGGGTTGCCTCCACAAGGATGTTGGCAATCGCTACTTCGCAACTTCTCGCAGTTGTTTCAGTATCATTCGTTTCCTTTACCTGTAAACAGGAACAACTAAAATTTAACCTAACAGGAAAGAACCAAAACTTAGTCCATATCACTCTAGTGTGCTGAAATTACCTTCAAGAGCGCTAGCCGAAGCCTGCGGATCGAAGTAGTCAAGTGTCCCATGCTTTCCAGGTTCTCTTTTATAGCTGCGTATTCTACTTTCATTCTGCCAAAACAATCGCTATAAATCGCAGATGCTTCCAAGTATATGATTAGACAAAGGAAACCAATAAAAGAAAATCTTTGCCAATTTAAATGTAGGATGCCAAACCTGGAATAATCAATGTTACTGGCATAATCTGCTTCAGTGTTCAAGTGACTTCCGCCTCTTGAACTTGGGTCAATCCAACGGTTTATGTAAGACTTCTTCCACATATTCTTTAGTCTTCCCTCTTTCTCATTGGAGAAACCTATCCTGCCACTGTTTTCCGTTGTTTCTTCCCCTCTTGTACCACTCAATTTCCTGGCAAGGATATAGTATTTTTAGAGGAATCTAACAGTTACCTCTACATAAGACTCAAAAATATTTACAACACAGTAGCATCCCTGAGAAATGTCACTAGCATGGCAGGTACAAGGAAACAACATTACAAAGCAAATTCCTGACTTTGAAACAGAAGATAGAGGGGAATTGGTTTCAAAGGACAGCTTAGACCATTTACAGGACGTGCACTACCTAACTTTTAATATCAACAACATTTCAGGTTGTCTACATTGTTAGCAACTACGCAATAAATTGCAAATCTTACTATGTATTGCAAGGTAGACGAGACAGAATGATAGAGAGAGAGTAGCACACATATTCAGAATATACCAATGTGTGTAAACATGTAAGCACCAGAAATGGAACTTCATGCAAATAAAACTAAGACAAATCTGATAAAAAAGTTATAAGTATGGCATCGTACTCTCTTAGTGACTGATATTCCTGTCGTAGTTGTGCTAACTCCATAAGGGTTCTCACCTTTTCGTTGGTAACCTAAAAGAATATTCAAGATTCAGAACTGGCCGTAGGAGTTAAACAGGTTATTTTTTTTCTATCTCAACATCTGGAAACAACTTAATGTAGAAAAAAGAAACCTGCAAGATATTCCTTTGAAGCTCATCTACTTTCTGCTGGAGAGCTGCATTGACATTTTCTTCATGTAAATGCCTCTCTTCCTGCTGTGATAGAAGTAAAAGAGCTCCAACCTAACAATACATCCAAAAAGAATTAAAAATCATATATACACATTACTAGAGCAGAAATATAGCATACTCATATGAACAAAAATGACCCAAGGATTGTTTCTTCCATTAAACATTGAAGACTAGTCAACAGTCACGATACATGAGATGCAATTATGTTATGAATCTTCTCCACTATTATATCATGGATCATTAGGAAATGAGAATAACCTTCTCTTGTAATGCTTGTGCAAGTGCTTCAGATGTATCCCCTCTACTTTCAGCCATGATTTTGGCAATACTACCTTCCGCAAGCTGCATTCAGAAGAGAAACGCTCTTACAACAACAAAAATGGTCATGACCAATTGTAAGAGACAGTAATGATCCAAATCTCAAATAATAGCTCCAACCACTTTCACATTATATAAGATCAAGTATGCTATTAGATGCTGATTGTCCATTACGGTTGAGGAATTCGGATATAGGAATCTCTACGGTTTTAGACATTACGTCGTAAATTAGCAGTTTCCGACATCGATGTCAGTCTAAACAAATCACAAATTTAATGACATAAAATGCAGAGCAAAAAAGAGGAAATTTTGTTGCAAAATCTGCCAGCAATCACACCTTAGTTACTTGGCAAGATTCAACAACTGTAGTTATATGCACATCCCGGCATTCAGACTCATCAGGCTTGAAATCATGTTGCAGTGGCACTACATTCCGTATTTCCGATGAGTGAAGTTTAAGTTTTTCTTCAACATTTTTGGAAATCGATTTAATGTATAGTCCTTCTTCATTAAGTAAATCAATGATGTAGGCCCTCAGTTGGGAATGATGATGGCGTATATCTGTAATGCCATTAACGATCAGCCTATCTGCAACAATCTGTATGCAAGTTAATACTTAATAGTGACACCTCAAAGGGTAAGAGTAATAATCCTAGACTTCAGGAATTATAATGCATTGAGTACCCACATTCTTCTTTTCCAACGCACGAACCCTCTTCTTCAAATGATTCTCAATTTCTAAGCCCTAGCGTAAGAAATATCAGCCGTTAGTGAATGTTGCATCGAGGTTCGTAATACTTGAAGATAAACAGATGAGGAAGGAAAGGATACATACCACTCGTAATTTACTCTGAAGATTATCCACAGTGTTCTTAACCTTCCCCAACTCTCCTTCTAGTGCAGCCTGTCTGAAAAGAGTTGTTCAAATAGCAGATAGAAACAAAATATATGGATATTCAATATCGAGTATACACTAACTTTTACATTACGAGTGAGAAACTTGCACGAGTTCAGTTTTCTGTAAAAATTTGCAAATTTCGTAAACACTAACTTTTACATCGTTACTAAGTAAAAACTTCCCACATGCTGTCGTAGTTTTGGATTTACTATCCGTGCTTTACGGAAACCATACAATTAAATGTAAACCAGTATTTTCCAGAAAACTCATTTTGCTGAAATCCAGAGGTGCTAGTCAAAGTCAATAGACAAAAGTCTTCTATTTAAACCAACATTACCAGCCAATGGTAAATAGTCAACGCTCAAACGACGAAATAAGTAGCTTGCCTTAGAGACAGTGTCCAAGAAAAAAAAAGGGTTGGAGATATTTTCAGAAACTTACTACATATTCTGATGTTGAAGGATCATTGAACGTCCATGATTCTATAGGATCATCCAATAAACTTGCACACTTATTGTGCAAACTCAATTCAAGGGACTCACAGAGCGAAGCTTTACGGATATCATAGAACTTCTCAATCACCTGAACAGGGAGAGAGAGAGAATAGAAAGGTCAAGTAAAACATGAAAGAATTTAGTCACTGACATTCATGAATATTAAAAAAAAACTGTGATAACTGTGAGGTAGGTAAAATATCTGGATCGGAAGTTGTGGAATTTTAAGAGGAAAAACAAGGGGAAACAAAACGTGAAATGCTATCAGGGATGAATTTCGTTGCAAAAAGAAAATTACCTGTGCATATGTTCTAGTCTGTTCTTCAAGTTTTGCCAAGTCAGCTTGCAAAGTGTCATTTAGTCTCTTCTGTACGAGACAATCTGAGCTAAGTTCTTCCAACCTGTCTCACCATCACCAGGGACCAAACAAGGAAGGTCAGAAAAACATAAGTAACAGAAGGCTAGGAGTAAGCATAATGCAAGCTGTATGTCTGTCCAGTTTTTGACACATGGCTTAGGTAGTAACATCGACATTTGCCAAATTCTTGAGGGCGGAAAGTGTTTATAGAACACTTATAGAACATCATTTTTAGAGAGATTTAAATAAGTAGATGCAACTACAGAACATAATTTTTTTCCTAAAGAAAGGGGCTGGTAAAATAAAACAAGGTGAACAGGGTCACAATTACCGCATCTCAATTTCACCAAGTTTCTGGGACATCATTTCAGCATTCTCTTCAGCTTTCTCGGCCTGGTCAAAGTCAGGAAACAATCAAAAAGTAAGTTAAAAAGAATAAATTCTCAGAATAAAAGTTGCTTCTTCTCATTAGACTGAGATGGAATTCTCTCATACCTCCATTACTGACTTATCCCTTTCAGAAAAAGCAGCTGCCACAGAACCCTGGAAAAATCTAACCTGCTTTTCTGCTTCCAAGTTCTGGAAGCGAAAGAATACATCAGAATACTTAGATGTTAGGAGGATATGTTCTAAAAATAAAAGCAGATTAAAAATTAGTATAAAATGAGAGAGACCTTTGCTACTTCTCCAGCATGTAAATCTGCTAACTGAGCCTGAAGAGACAGCTTGTAAACATTTGCTTCTGAATATTCTTAAAATCAAAAGCATTTTATTTTAAAAGCTTCAAAGATACTCACTTTCACACGGTAAGCTTCTGCAAGCTCCTCTTGAAGGTTGTGTTTCTCCCTTGTGGAAGCAGCCAACTTCAGTTTTAAGCTCTCGATTTCCTGCTCCAAGCTAGCTGTCCTAATAGTATCATCCAATATCATTTAATATAATATTTAGCAACAGGGCTCTTAATTTATACATCTATAAGGAACTTAAGTCAAATCAGGAAGTGGGATAATAAGATACCTCTGAAAATGCATCCGAGTAGCCACACCAAGAATGCTAGGTCCACCTTGTTGCATGCACAACTGTTCAATATCTTTCTGTAGTTCGTTACGCTCTGGTGATAAAAAAAAAATACTATGTTCATACTCAACATATATCAGGTAATCAAGATGCAGAAATAACATGGAGTCTCAAAAACCATTATACATAATATCTTCAAACACGCATAAAGCACACAGTAGCCACGGGCATATATAAGTACATAACCCATTTCTACAAGTGATGTCTTCAAATGTTTCTTGGGTCATACCCATTTGCTAAAAAACAACCCATTTTTAAGATTGTAAGAAGAAAAAACAAGTAAACAACTAAAAGGAATCATCTTTTGCATCTGGAGAAGGCAGAGAAATGGGAAAAGATCAGAGAGAAACAGATAAGCTAAGTGGTCATGAGAATAAGAAATAGCTTTCCTATGAAATAGATTGGACTAGATGACTCACTAATGCAGCAGAATACACTTCAAGAAGGCTTCAGAGAAGCAAATGTAAGACTTTAGAAACTATTATAAGCTTCAAGTAAAAACCCATTTCTATAAGCCTATAAACATGTCCAAGGTCTAAATAACTACCACATAGAGACTTGTAGAGAAACCTTACCATGTTCAAGTTGTTTGATCCGAGCCTTTAGGTTCTCATTCTCATCTAAATTAAGATCCATAATTTGATCTGCAAAAAGATCAAGACTTTGAAAAGTAAAGAACTTTCTTGGAAATTTACAGACTCTTGAGCAGATTTGGTGCTTAGAAGAGATAAGAAAATCCCAGAACTCATCAAATCAACAAAGAATTCAGATGAAACCCTGAAATTAGCTTATAGATCAAAGTGAAGTTCTAAAAGCCCTAATTGGAAGTACAATTCAGAATTCCAAACCCTAATCGAGAAGATTGAAATTGAGAAAAAGAAGAAAAAAAAAAACACGATCAGAGAGAAAGTGTTTTACCTTTTGTTCTTTCTTCGAATTTGACCAAAAATGTCTCCTTTCGTCAGATTATGTTCGCTGGATATTCCGAGAAAAATAATTGTAAAATCCTTATTACCAAACACTCTACATTTCAAATATCAAATTTTATTTATTTTTAGTTTTTTAATTTTTTATTTTTTTTTCATCAAAACAGAGCACTTTTATTATAGAGATAAAATGTGATCCTCATGGAGGATTTGAACAATGTAACTAGGAACATAAAAGTGGGTTACAAAACTTAAATCATTCGGAATGGGCTCCTTGGCCAAACGATCTGCAGCCCTGTTACATCCCCGTGGTGACCAAATTATCATCGCACTTGTAAAACGCCTTTGCCAACCTTGGATTTCTCTAATCAGGTTGTGTAACTGAAAATCTCTTGTAGTTCCCTTGATGAGCTTTGGGACTAGTCTGTTATCTCCTTCAAAGGTGATGTTTCTGAACCCCCTTATCCAGACATGTTGCATAGCTATTAGCAGAGCTTGTAGTTCTGCCTCTAATGGTGAATTGTCAAAATTGTCAAACAAACATATTTTTTAGGGAATATGCACAAAATAGCGAAATTTTTGAGGATAATTAACAAAATAGTCATATGCTACAGTAACTTGTCGGTATCTGTCGGAAAGCACATATAATTACGTATATGTCCTTTATAACATGTTTTTTCTCGAATTACATGTGATAGAATAATATATCTCTTTTTATCATATTATTTTATCGTATTACACGTTATTTATAAAGAGCACATGGTATTTCTTGAAAAAAAACACTTTATTCAGTTTAATCTCTCTCTTTATCATGTTATTTTGTAGTAATACACGTTTTTTTATTATGATCACATGTGATTTCTATAAAAAAAGATTCTTATTTTCTAATAATTCACGGTTTTTATTAAGATCACATGTTATTTCTTTAAGAAAAGATTCTATTCAAGTTTAATTTTTCCATAACAATGTTTTAAAAAAAAAACACTAGGTAACAATGTTTTTTTAAAAAAATTCACTACGTTTTTTGAAATAGCATGTCTTTTAGTTAAATCTAACATGTGAAATTTAGATCTTACGTGTTATTTTGAAAAATCTCACGAAAAAATCTTGCCTATTGTTGATCTCAAAACAAACGGAGGATGGTTTTGTTATTTCACATCCTCTGACAACGTGGGTCCATGGCTATTTTCCGACAAAAAACTTTCTCTATGCTAGTTTCCTAATTTATGTGTTTTATTTGGCTATTCCCTAATATTACCCTATTTTTTAATATGTAAAGTTACTAAATTTAGATATTTCGAATATTTTTTTTATTACCAAATTTAGATGTTTTGAATTTATATTAAAATATATTATTTTGTTATAATTGGAAAACTAAATTAAAATATAAATGATTAATTTATATGAACAAAAATTATTCCATCTCTTTACTTGGTTATACACATAAACTAATAGAAAAATAATTAAAAATATGTTTAGCATTTACAATTAATTATAAAATAGATTATATAAAAAAATTCTATGTTATCTAATTAGATGAATTATTTAAACAAATAAACCATGTAGTAAATAAAATTTATATCTTACGTAGGGGTGTCAAAATGGGTCAAGATTCATGGGTCAACCAAAACTCAACTCAACCCATGAACCCTAATGAGTTGAAAGTTTTGACTCAAATGAGTTGATGGATCAAATGAGTTATTGAGTCAAATGGGTTGATGGATCAAATGAGTTGGGTTGTAATGGGTTAGTGGTTTCAATGGTTTACCCATTTAACCCATCAATTTTTGTTAAATTGAATCAAACCAATTCAAATCTCTAAACCGATTTCAATTTGAGTCTAACCAAAACTTCTAAACCGATTGCATATAGTTCTTAATTTTCCCGCCAAAAATGTGAATACACAATTTTTTCATCAAAATATAAATTCGTGATTTTCCCGCCAAAAACGTAAATCCGCAATTTTCCCGCCAAAAACGTAAATCCGTGATTTTCCCGCCAAAATATTTTATAATTTTTAACCAAAAACGAAAATATGTAATTTTCCCGCCAAAAATGTAAATCCGTGATTTTCCCGCCAAAAACGTAAATCCGTGATTTTCCCGCCAAATTTTTTATAATTTTTAGCCAAAAATGAGAATGTAAAATTTTCCCGCCAAAAACGTAAATCCGTGATTTTCCCGCCAAAAACATAAATCCGTGATTTTCCCGCCAAAATTTTTTATAATTTTTAACGAAAAATGAGAATGTAAAATTTTCTCGCCAAAAACGTAAATCCGTAATTTTCCCGCCAAAAACGTAAATCCGTGATTTTCCCGCCAAATAATAGTGATGTTTATTATTATAATTATAATTATTATTATTATTATTATTATTATTATTATTATTATTATTATTATTATTATTATTATTATTATTATTATTATTATTATTATTATTATATTTTAATTATTAATTTATTTATTACATTAATAGGTTAATGGGTCAACGCATTTAACCTTCTAACCCATCAAATTAAATGAGTTGATGGGTTGACTCAACTCATTTAACTCTAAACTCATTGGGTAATGAGTTGAGTTGAGTTGGGTTAACCATTTTGACACCCCTAATCTTACGTAATATGATTTAATACTTTGTACAAAAAAATATTGTTTAAAAATATTTCTTTTATTTAATTTTAAATAGTAAGATTTAGGAAGTTGCCAAAATACAGTCAAACTCAACAAAATTATATTGTTTTACTGATTCTCTATTCATAATAGTTACTTATATCAATCAAATATATTAGTTTCAATAAAATAAAATAAAAATAAATTTCAAGTATACAATTTAATCCACGGATACTTAGCTAGTAATAACTCATATGATACTCCACTGTAGGCCTAGGCAAAAAAAACCGAAACCGATACTCGAACCGATATCCAAAACGAAAAAACTAGTTTGGGGCGGATAAAGGTAAGAGGAAATTACCTCATTGGGTACAGTTTTGGTAAACTCGTGGATACCGGGTCGGTTTGGAGAATACTCATACCCAACTGGATACCCATAAACCCGATGAAAGCCATATATGTATATACGTATATACACATATAGATATAGGTTTATAGTTTTATACCTGAGTTACCTAGTTTTATACACATAAATGAGGTTGGCATTTGTTTGTTTTATCTTTTCATGAGACAAAGATGCAAAAAAAAAGTCATCACTCATCATCAATCAACTCGTTCTAGTTCTATGTTATTCAGATTTAGATTTTTGTTTGCGGTTTGCCAATTAGGTACTCTTGTTTAAGGAGTTTAAGAACTTATATTTGTCATTTTCTCTACTCTTAACTCTAATTATTAATCTTTGTGACTTTGGCTTGGATTTGGATGTTAAGTTTGAAGTTCTATTCTCTTTTTATTTGTGTTTTGTGCATGTACAATTGTTTGAAAGTTCGGGTATTCTTGTGATATTTCGGGTTTATGGGTAATTTTTACCCAATCAGACCCGAATCGAAAGGAATCCGAATTTTTCGGGTATTTATCAGTTCTCATAATTATTACCCAGACTAACCCAAACCCGAGTGTACCCGAACCGGACTGGAACCAAATGTTTAGAATTATCCCATTGGGTAGTAAATCCATTATCCATTTAACCCAAGTCCGAACGGGTTCTACCCGAACTCGAACGGGGTCTACCCGAACCCGAACGGGTTACCCATATGCCCAGGCCTACTCCTCTGAAAGGGATTACTTGAGTAACCCAAATTTTTTATTAAAAACTATTTAACCTAGAATTAGTTCTATATTAACTATTATGCCATTGTCAATAAATATCTAATTTTTATTTTTGGAATGTACCAGAAAGCAAAATCAAAAACAAGAAAATTTTTGTTCCTCTTCTCCATCGCACTGATTTTTGGGTGTTACCGTCATCTCTTTCTATTCATTGACAACGTCTTTCGTCTATCATCGATGTGCTTCTTCCCATGGGTTCGTCGTAGACATATCCGGCGTTAAATTGTTTTTGATTTGTTTGAGATTATCGCAGATATTTTGTTGTTGATGATATTTTCAAAAAAAAATCAAAACTACCATAAACAAATATGTTGCACAATTCTTGATTAATCTACTTAATTGACTGAGCTTACATTAAAGTTTGATACTTTTATAGTATTGCACATTATCAATGGTTATTACAAAGCCTTGGTATTAGCAGTCGGTTTTGTTAGTTACACTGAGAAGAATTGTTTTATTGCTTACATGAACTGTTGCAAGCTCTAAGAGTGTGACTGGTTGCATAAGTAGAAGAAAAAGTTAGAGGAAATGAGAAGATTTTTTTCACCTAGTTTTATGTAGATAGAAATTTTCTTCCAGGGAAAAAAAACCTTTCTTTGATAACAATAATAAAATGTGTGGGTCCACAAAAAGTTAGAGAAGAAAATTTTCTTCCACGGAACTTACCAGTCACAGCCTAAGAGTGTATATATGACCATGCATGTTTCTTCCTTATTTATATTAACTAGATGAACGGACGCTTCTCACATAGAGTAGAGTGGACAAAGTGTGTCCTTTTCAAATCATTAATAGAAAACAACAGTATATAACTAAAGATATACGAAAATAATTTTTAGAGAAAAATTTTGAATTTCAATTTATAGAGAAAAAATAATATACCTTTTGTATTTTCTTTATTTCCCATTTTTATTAGAATATTCAATAGTAAAAAATATTTCCTCTTAATTGGTATTTGTGAAAAGATCACCTGCTTCTTATCCCACTATATCTTATCTACGCTTAACCTTTTTCTTTATATATGTGAACCCCCACATAAGAAATATCAAGCCCAGTACCCAAAGGCTTAGAGACTTCAAATAAAACAAAACAAAAATGGAGAACAACAACCACCAGCAGCCACCCCAAGATAACGAGCAGCTAAAGAATTTCTGGTCAAAGGAGATGGAAGGTGACTTGGATTTCAAGAATCACAAGTTTCCCATAACTCGAATCAGAGGGATTATGAAGTTTGATCCTGATGTGAATATGATCGCTGCTGAGGCTCCAATCCTCTTTTCGAAAGCCTGTGAAATATTCATCATGGATCTCACGATGCGTTTGTGGCTCCATGCTCAGGAGAGAAAACGACTCACGATACAGAGATTTGACATCGCTGCCGCAGTGGCTCGAACCGTCATCTTTGATTTCTTGCTTGATGAGGTCACTGAGGACGGGGGAGAGTCCGTTGCTGCCGCTGCTGATCCTGTGGCCATGCCACATCTTGGCGATGGAGAACTACCCCAGGGAATTGTGATAGGAACTCCGGTTTGTTGCGGTCTCCGAGCTCGAACCGCGGCGCCTGGTGAGGAGGAGGATGCAGATGGGGAAAATGGAAGAGACGGCGGAAATTAATATGTGGATTGTTGTGAGAATCTGAGTTATGTTTTTTTTAATGTTGTTTTTGTTGTTGTTAATGTTATGTATTTTGTTGTTGTTAATGTTACTAGAAATAAAATCCGCGCTACGTTGCGGGATATTTTTTAAATTATTTTATTATAATCACAAAAATATTTTGATTTATTATAAATATATAGGAGTTTGAAAAAAAATTAGAATTAATATTTTTCCTTCTTTTATAGTTTTTATCTTCATACTTTATTTTTCCTTTTTTTTACTCTAGTTTTATTTTACTTAAAAATGAGCAAAAAACTTATTTATTATTATAAACAATGTTTTTATATCCGACTTTGAAAGCAAACCAGATCACTGGGTCGACCATATCCAACTGGAGGTCACTCATTTTTTCTTTAATTTTATTTTTGGTTAATACTGTAATTATATATAATGATCATACATATATTTCTCATTATAAAGTCTTCAATAATTATTTACGTTAATTTTTCCTAATCAAAAATAGATATTTTCAATTACTTTGATTTTTTATGTATAGAGATTTAAAAGAGAAATTAATTTTCTTTTTATCGAAATAATATTGATAACGGAATAAATGAGAAACTTTTCCTTAAATGATTATTAAAAATAAAATAAATAAGTTGACAAAAGGCAAAAAATAGTTAGAGTAGATATAACAACAATCATTAGAAACTTTTAACACCCTACGGAGACTAAGATAAGTTCGTGCCTTTCTTTAAAAATGAGGTCGTTTACTACCATTTTCATGTTCGCGGGACTTCATTGTTATCTCCCCTCTGGAACTATTAAACATTCAGCAGTCAGCACATTGGTTTCTTTCGAATCGATTTCAGCACATGGATGCAACCAATCTAAAAATTTATTTGGACAACTGTGGTGAGCTGAAATTGTTTTTTTATTTGCTGAATTTTCTGGCTAAAAATAGAGGGGAGCTAGTATTAACAGAGTAAACTTGGTTATTCATATACTTTAATACTTATCTTGAACAACATATTTAATTAGATCTAAATCTCGTTACCTACTTTAGCAACAATTACAAAAAAAAAAATCGTTACTAACATATTCAGTTGCAACTAATCCCTTAGTTTAGTTCTTAAATCGTTTCCGCTTATAAAACTAACAATCTCAGCTAACTAACAACCAACAAACAAAAAAACCTTCATTGAAACTGTTTTGTTACTCTTGTTTTTTCTGTAGATTTTATACGATGTGAATAAACTCTCAACTGTTTTTTTTAAACCCTCAACTCTGTAAGTTCTCAATTATTTATTCTTGTTCTTTTCAAATTACTGATTAGTACGATTAGAAAAAAAACAGGGTGTTCTGTTTGTTTTCTTCTCAATCACACAACGAAAACAGAAACTGAAAACAAAAAAAAAATCAATGGAAGAATTCGATTTCTTCATTGTCATCTTCAAGATCTTCATCCATAACATCTGATTTTTCAGATGGACACTTTAATATCTCACACTTTCCTCTTCCCTAGCCATCGTTACCTGCTTCTGAGGCACATAAACAAGAGAGAGTCACATCATGCTTACTTCCTCTCCGAACTCTTATACCGGTTCGTCTTGGTCCTCGATTCACCAGAACCATCTTGTTAGTTTACCTGGTTACGGTCCAAACCGAATTACATCTTCAGTTTTCTCTAGTAAACCAGGTAATTCGACGGACTGGAGTAAAGCTTCTAATGAATCGTTGTTTAGCATCCATGAAATTTCAAACACTTAGAGAAAATAAAACAAATGATGAAAAAAAGTGCTTCAACTTTATTATTATAATTCAAACTAGATTTTAACCCGCGGTACACCGCGGGATGATTTATTTTTAAAGTTAGTATAAGAATATTTTGTAAATTGTATCTCCTTATAAAATATTTATTTATATTATAGTTTACAATTGTTATTAAGTAACGGTATACCACGAGTCCACGAGACAAATGTTAATAAACTGAGGATTTAAACCGTATTAAAGCGGCATGTTAATGATATTTATAAATATTGATTCAAATTTGTCCGCCATATAAACCCGTTCCAAAATATAACTCGTTCCGTAATTTCTTAACCCGTCCCGTGATTTATTTTTATTTTTAAAATTTAATGATTATTTATTATATATAAAAGCTTACAAATCATATCATTCTCTAAGACATTTATATTTTAATAAACTGAAGATTTAATCTGTATTAAAGCGGCATGTTAATGATATTTTAAAATTTTATAAATATTGATTCAAACTCGTCCACCATATAACTTAGTTCCGAAATATAACTCGTCCTGTAACTTCTTAACCCGTCCCGTGATTTGTTTTCTAAAAGTAGTAATTTTTAAAATTTAACGATTATTTATTATATATAAAAGTTTGCAAATTTTATAATTTTTTAAGATATTTATATTTTATAGTTTACAATTGTTAATAAGTAACATTATACCACGGGACAATTTTTTGTTTTATACAATCTTTTCTAAATGAGACTGATTTAATATGTCTAATATTAATGGTATTAAAAAAAATTAAGGATTTAATCCGTATTGAAGCGGCGGATTAATGATTATTTAATCTTTTTATTATTGTTGATTCAAAAACCCGTTCCGCCAAACCCGTCCCGCCAAAAAACTCATTTATTTTATTAGTGTTGATCTTATTTATGATATGATTCTGAATCATTGTCTAAATATTTTAAGGGAATTTTGCCAAATGTGCCATAATTTTAGAAAATCCTAGCAAATGTACCACATTGCAAATCGATTTAGCATCCATACCACTTTTGGTGTTTGTGTGGTAGAGGTTGGACGATTTTACCCTTCTGCCTACGTCAGGAATGTGTCAGGGGAAGGAGCTACAGTAAGACGCCGGTTGGGAAACGGGGAGCGGCTGCATTAAATGGATGTCTCCAGATCTTGTCCCCGATTAAAAATTCTCTGTTGCGTCTAGATCTTGTCCCCAATTTCATCAGCTTGCTCTATTATTATGAATCCCGGATGATATGGTTTTACCAGCCTGCAGAGATCTGGATTTACTCGGGGACAACATCTCTTAATTATCCATCGCCAGATGATGTGGTTTTACCAGCCAGATATCTGGATTAACTCGGGGACAACTATATCTTTATTTTATTTTGCCAGAGAGCCGAAGACGAAGATCTGGATTTACTCGGGGACAACTTTGTTTTACCAGCCAGAGGGACGAAAACGGTTACCAATGCGCCAGGAGAGAGAAAAAGGACGGCAGAAATTTCGGAAGATCACATCAATCGCAGTTCCATATCTCACCAGTTGGAGGGTAAAATGGTCATTTTACAAACACAATGTGGTATGAATGATAATTGGGATTCAAATATGGTAGAAGTGAAAACTTTTGTGGAAAAAGTGGTACCCATTTTCCCATATTTTAATCGATGTAGAATGTTGAACACACATTTTCGTCAATTGGATAATATATGTCCGTTTTTTAAATTTCGAATCACAGTATATGCAGAAAAAAAAATTGATATAGTAAGCAAAAGAAGAAAATTATTGAGAATATGAAACTTCAAGAAACTAATAATAATGCAAGATCAAGAGACCAATCAGAATTATAAGGAATCGATCATGGGCTGTCCAAAAACATGCTCTTTTATGTAAGTCTGAACATCCGATGATTTTGCCAAACCGTCCAAGTAATTATGAACAGAACTCTCCTTCTGCATCTAACATAAACAAAAAAAGCACATCTAAATATAAGAGATGAACATCAAAAGCTTAAAATTGTTTGCATACCAAGTTATCCTTTTTGATAGAAGGATCATAGCTCATTGGGACAAGATATGTATTGTCTTGAATGCACATCAAAATTGATTAAAGTTAGGAACAAGATTTACAAACTGATCGATAAACAACACTATTACGGAGATTATTAGATTAATAGTGGGGTCCATCATCAATGAAGATGGTGTTTGAAGCAAAGTATCCTTTGAAGCATTGAAACACTTTAGAGAGATTCTTAAAGAACAATGGCTTGAGTTGGTCTAGATTCTTTTCACCACAATGTAATGTAAGAACCTTACTAAATCTCTTCTCAATGATCTTTTCCCATCTCGTATCATTGAATCAACCCTACCCTAAGAGAGAAAATTAAAACTCAAAGACTAAAAAATATATAACCTCTACAAGAGTTCATAATGAATCTTTAAAACTTCGTACCTGAACTGAATCAAGTTGCAGAAGCAAATATGTAGCTTCTCAAGAAACAGCTTCAAAAGGGAAATGGGTTTTGCCAGAAACAGAGGATTTGAGAGATAATTAGCTTGATTTGATTGTTGGTAACTCCTTGAGTTGTTAGAGAGATATAGATATGTGAACCAAAGTATGACCGGAAATGGGTTTGAATTACACGCGCCGCCAAATCTTTCAGTGTAGAGTATGAATCACGATCATGAAAAGCCGAGAATCGATTGAGAGGCAAGTGAAGATCGTCGATTTTGCGGCTCAAATTCATCAAATTCAGTTTGAGTCATCAAAACCTATAACCTATAGTAGGCTAGTAGCAGGAGTAAAACCTCGATCGTGGCAGCTCCAACAATCGATTGCTCGTTCTTCTTTGACACCATCAATGTACAAATCTCACCAACACCCAATTGAAGCTAAAAATTTAAAAGAAAACAAACCAAACATAACCTTTGATCAAGACAAAACAACACTCACTTTAAAATCTATCTCAATCTAGACATCACCACAACAACCAATTTTCGGCGTTTTAAGGTGGTTTTTGGATCGACAACAAAATCAGTTTCGACATTGCGTGTGAGTGGGCTTCTACTTTATTTGGGCCTTGGCCCTTGTTATTTTCTTTCTTAACGAGATAGAGTAAGAGTGACGTGGTAGGATAGAAAGTTATTATTGCTTTACGAAATTGAGCTGTATTATTTAAAATGTTTTGATTGGAGCTCATCTTTAATGATGTGTCACACCCAAGAAAGCTGAAAAAGCTGATGTATCAGATCAGGAGAGAAACCTAGTGTTTTTATTGTATTGATTCTCGACTTTATGACTTTTATTGCTTGGCGAAGTAGTTGTATTATGTGGTGTTGATAAATTTAATGTTCTACTCATAATAAGTAGGAGGATTGACTCTAGTAAAACTAATATTGATATGATTGAATGAATTAGTTTCTAGAGTTGTGAAAGAGTTTTGAGTTTTAGTGCCATTGTGTTTATCTAATTATGAGTACTTGGTTCATGGAGACACTTAATTACACCGTTGCCATGTGGGAGTGCCGGCTTAACATGGGGGGCTAGCTGTGCAAATACCAGGGTCCAGAAACCCAAGGAGCCCAAATTTTTTTTTTTTTTCCCTTTGTTTGCAAAACCAAAAAAACAAAAATCTATGCAAATATTACGAAAAAAGGTCATATTATAAAAAGAGGCCCATAGACATTACAAAGCATAAGTTATATTATAAAAAGGGCCTATGAATATTGGCATTACGAAGCATAACAAAATTCTTTTTTAAAAAAAAATTTATAGGGCCGAAAGTAGATGTTGGTTTACTTTACCCAACATTGCTGAAAAATTGATTTATTGGGCCAAATCTCTTTTGATTTCTATTACAAATAAAGGCTTTACATCAAAACCATCGACGGAAATGATCTTGTTGTTTTATCTTTTGTAAACGATGCTTTTTATTAACCTGCGATACATTGCGAGACGATTTATTTTCTAAAAAATTATGAATTTTAAAATTTAATGATTATTTATTATATATAAAAGTTTGTAAATTGGGATATATATATATATATATATCCGTTTTTAAAATTTCGAATCACAATATATGCAAGAAAAAATTAAGATTTTTCTTAATTTTATGTATTATATGGTGATTCAAAACAGTTAAAAAAAAATCAAACAAAGATGATAGGAGAATCATAATTTTTAAATCTTAATCAAATTTACTAAATATCTCTATTGTTAAATATGGAATATTTGGTGAAAAAGTTTGGTTTTTTATAACTCGATCCAAGTTAAATATGGAATACCCGAGTCGGGTACCAAATTTGTCGGATCACAATTTAACCCCACCTACTAACAAATGTACATCAAAAATACTAATAGAAATATATTTTTTTGTTATTTTATTTTTATACATACTTTTTTTTCTATATATATAATAAGGGCCTAGTTTTTGTTTTTGCCCAGGGCCTATTAAATGCTTGAGCCGGGACTGTGTGGGATCCTTGCATCTTTTATCAAAGTACAAACCTTTTTTAGTTCTATTACTAGGGCGAAACCCGCGCTCAGCCGCGGGATATTTTTTTGAATTTATGTTTGCTAAGCTTTGAATATTAGCTGAATTTACATTTCAATATGAATTTTATAACTTTGTTTTCTAAAAACCATTGTATAATATTAATTCTCATCAATAATGATTCAAAAAAGTATAGTCTCTATATAAATATATAAATAAATATATAAACATCATTTTATATAAGAAATCTGTGGATTTTGGAGATTGAAATCCCTGCAAGATAACTAAGACTTTCTGAGATGACTAAGAGATGACCAAAAAGAATATAACGAAACGTGAAGTTTTTTGGATGTGAATATATAATTCAATTCTGAGTGGGTTTTCCAAAGAAAAAAGAAGTTATCATCATTTAAAGGTCTTTGACGTCTTGGCCTTTTGGGTTTTGAGTGATGTTTGTAAACCCATTGTACTTGTTATAGTTTGGAAAAAAAAGGAAACTTAAGAGAAAAAAAAATCAAAAAACCGACGTCACTCTCTTCTCTCTCTCCCTCACCTCCTCTTTCTTCTCTGCTTCGGATCTCTATCTCTCTCTCCCTGATTAAACCTCTAAAATCAGGTAACTATTTCTTTTAGTCATCACTATAATCGGTGATTTCAATTTCCGATTGTTGTTTATTTCGTTTATCTTGCAGGAAATTTTTTGGTTTCGGATTCTCTGAAAATTAGCAAAGTCTTTGTCTTTTGTTTCCTACTGTTTGCATAGTCCCCATTGAAGCTTTTTCTCACAATCTTAATGTTCTCAAGGTTAGAGTTTTGTTCCTGTTTTTGCTTAATTTTGCATTAGATGATTGTTCTGATTGTAGTTAGGCATGGTGGGTTAGTTTCCTGTTTTTGTTTATGTAATAAAGTTTTGATCTTTTTACTTTGGTGTTTGAAGAATTGTTATTGTTTTTGATATCTGCAGCTAAAGTTTCAGTCTTTTTTTCTATTTAATGAATATGATCTTGGTTTTACCCTGTTACCATGAGTTTGAGAATGCACAATGTAATCTTCCGAGAATATGGTTTCTTTAAGGGACAATTTCTCGAGCCGAATCGAGGAGAACATGTGTTTTGTATTACTCTTCAACTGGTTCTTTATTTAATCATAACCAACATAATCAAATTCCAAAAAAAAGCAAAATATAAATGAAGGTATTCAAATTTTTCCCAAAAGAAATATGAGATGAATTGAAAACGATGGAGGTATTGCTATTGTGAAGCTTATATTTGAAACTGTGATTTTTTAAAATGAACATCGATGAGCTTAAAATGTTTCAGGTGAACGGGACGACGTCTCTGGCAACTCCGGTTAAGTCTTTGGTGTTTCCCTATTGTGGAGGAGACAAACACAATGCATGAGGTAAATGCTTTTTACTCAAATTCTCTATAGCTTATCTTGTTTTTAGGATTTGAATAATCAATAAAAATAGTTTTAGAAGAAATTATTACACGATTTGTTCCTCGCTCAATTTTCTTATGTGGCTTCGATATCTTATGCGGCTTCGTTATCTTCCCCTGCATTATTTGTTTGATTTTGATAAATATTTAAATAAGTTATTGTGTGTTATTTTCTTCTAAATGGTAATACCTGAGTCTTTGTAGTGGAGATTGTTGAAGATCTCTCTATAAACCACATTTTTGAATGATGGCTTTGCATCTTTGTTTGTCTCTTCACTCCAAATGCGTAGTCCTTTTTTTGAGGTGACTCTTGATAAAGCAACATATAGTTTTCCGTGACTGAAAACCGGTTTTGGTAGATAAATACCAACATTCTCCAAACTTTGCCCTTGACTCTTGTTTATTGTCGTAGCATAACAAACTCTTATTGGAAATTGCCTCCTCGTCATCTTGTATGGACAATTTGTATCTGCAGTTGTCATGATGATTCTTGGTATGATGATCATTTTGGTGTATGGATGGGTAAAATATACTCTTTTCTATCACCTTTGGCTTCATTTTGTTTTTCCATTTTTTTGTATACTACCAAAAATATCACACAAGTGAGTAGAAGACTCGTTTTGAAAAAGACAAGTATTACCATGACTCTCGTGTGGAAGATTAAGTTCCAATTCCTCCAAACGATAATTTATAACTCTACATTATCTTCGCATAGGATCGACTAAGAAGGAGAAGTTGAATTAGAGTACTTACTATTGAGGAAGAAATGGCGGAAGAGTGCAGATTCCATGAGCGGTTTTCATACTTTACACACCGACTTGAATCTAATGATGCTTGCCAAGTGCCCAACAGTAGTCTTGTGAGTACATGTGAGCAAAACGTACATTTCTCTAGTGAATTGGCTTTGCTTATTCTTAGTTTTTTTCTTATGTTTGCTTCTTCTCACCTTCTTCCTCCTAAATTTTCATGTTAAACTGGCCTTGTAAACATCTTCGAATCCGCCTCGACGTCAAATATGTCAATCTTTCACATTGAAAACAGATTCTGCATTAGAATCATTGGTCCATTGCTCAACAAATTTTCAAAACAGAAGACCAGATATAATAATTAAACAGCATTATGCAAAAACAAAAAGTTGCAGTCAGATTTCGAAACATAACAAACCTTAGCAACTTCGGATGTGTCGGTTATAGCATCGGTACTTCTCAAGCACATTTTGAGATTATTACTTTGCATAAATGTAATAGCTCCTATTGGCCTGATATCAAAGAGGTGTTACTAACTTACTATCCTCATTTCTTTCAGAACAGCAGAAGTGTGATAAGGAAATAAAATTTACTTGAGACCAGCTGCAGAACTTTGTAGACTAAGAACCTTGCCAAGTTCATCGCTTAGTTGATGGTTACCATCTGCGCATTCCCTTTGCTTAGAACAAGTTCTCAATAAGTGATTTTTGAAACAGAGAGGATTGTGATGCAACAAATAAAAAACAATTACCAAGCACTCTCCATATAACCCTCTTCCCAATCTGATCTTGAAAGCTTTATTGAGCTTTAGCAGTTTCTACGCATCAATAAGACGAGATGAAATATACGTAAGCAATGAGATCCGCCGAACTTATTTTTAACAACTGCAACAAAGAGACATAGAATAATTAACTGAGGAAAGGTTTAAGGACATGCTCAGATTCAAGAAGAGTTTAATGACCAAAAGGAAACAATGTGAATGAATAGACAAAGTATCCCAAAAAGAATCGAAATGAAGCATCAGACCTGTTCATACATGTAAGGATTAGTAATACAATTGATCCTTAAGTGCCAATCCCTAAGACCAAAGCTGAAAGCTTTGATATCTGGTAACATCCGACGTCAAAGATCGATATCCTCAATTTAATCAAGAACCGATTCAACCCGAGTTTTGTCTTCTACACTTAGCAAACTGAGAGCTTCTACCTATGCAATAGATAAAAACATAAGATCTTTAGTATATTACTAATCAAAGCAGAGTCACGTTACACATAATTATTGTCCTTACTAACCTCGGAAGATCTTTGATCTGTGAGTTTACTGGAGAAATACTTATACACAACCTTTGAGCTACTGGTTTCAGTATCAACATAAATCTTAAGCCTCTTCTTCTACTGTTCCTTTATTGAGCCAATCCTTGTCTACGCCGAGTTCCGGTGATCAAAGCATATGATCCTAAACGCAAAAGAAACTCGGCCGCACGATTGGCCAGGAGCAGAGGCATAAGCACCGGAGGTTTCACAATTGGAAGAGACTGTACGGCGAGGCAACCACGATTACACGGTGGAAAGATCGGACGCCAGCGGTGGAGTTATTCTCGGATGCTTACCTACAACGTTTTTTAAAATCCAAGGGTTTTTAGATTTTTTTTGTTGTCTTCTAAGTGGACGATTAAGTGGGCTATTATTTTGGTTGGGCCAAAACAAATGATTATTTTGAAATTTAATCAGAAAGAGTGACGTGGAAAAATAGAATTATATTATTGGAAGATAAATTTGAGCTGTATTATTTGAAATGTTTTGATTTGGTATCAATTTTATTGAGGTGTCACCTCTAGAACACTCCAAAAAGCGGAGGTGTCAGCACTGGAGAGACTTTTGTTGTTTTTATTGTATTGACTAGACGAATTCCCACGCTACGCGTGGGTTTATTTTGAAAATTGTTAGAGATAAAATTTTGTTAATTGTTTTTTCGCTAATTTATATTTATTTTTTTGTTTGTTATTGTATAGTTAATAAAATTAGACTCATCTTATGTACTTACAATTTTTATTGTTAGATTCGTTTTTGACTCTAAATATCAATTTATACATTTTCATGTATAGTCTGATTATTTTTATATATTCTAATATTTGTTCACTATCATGAATACACACAACAAAAATATCAGATATTTTGATCTCAAGAGTTTCGTATGAAAAGAAGAAAAAGAAAGCAAAAATTAAAGAGTTATTTAAGTAAAACTTTTAGATTTTATGTTATTGCATACAGCCATATAAGAGAAATGGATTTGTCTTGAATTTCGTGGTATGTCTAACGTCTCAAAAGCTCATTACTTGAAAAAAAAAATTGCATGTCAATGATACAAACTTACCGTAAGACACAAAAATGAAAAGAGAGAATGCCATATGATAAGATATGAACCATAAAGTAATAATAAGACAATATTCAAAGTAAAATTACTAAACTAATAAGATATTAGGTAGAAAACAACTAAATTACAATACAAATAGTTATTTAGTTATTATCGAGTGATGACCATTGACTATTAAATTAAAAAATTAGAAAAATAATAAAAGTAAAATAAAAGTAGTAATTGATTTATTAAAATAACTTTATAATTTTATTTTTGTTTCAGAGAAATGATTTAAGAAAGGGTTTAACGGAGAATTTAACACAAGATGAGATTTTTGATTTTCCCTAAATTAATTTTATTGATTTTTAATTTAAACAATGTTGAATGATACATGTCATATTCTTGTGTGATGATGTGACAGTCATATGGAGAGAGTTGGCTAACTTTCATATATATGATTTTTTTTTATTTTCTTTCTTTGTCAATTGCAAACTCCTACCACAAGTACAGGTGTAATTTACTTTATATACAAAAGCACTTATAAGTTAAAGTAATAATATAAGGGAAATTTGGATTTATAACCAACTAAAAAATAGAAATTAAGAAACTAACCTTTTAAAAAAAACTCACATTATAACATATGTGTAATATATATTATTACAATTTTGCTTTGAAGCTCCCAAGATTAGGTTATATTTACATACCATAACTGTCAACTTACAAATTGTACAACTATTTCATCTCTCACATCTATATTTCAGCAGCAATATATACAAGAAAAGAGGCTCGATCTTCGATTCGAACAGTATAAAAAATACCCAAGATTGAATGAAAAATCGAGAATCAACGAGTTGTACTATAATGCAAGCAAAATTGAAATTGAGAATTGCACTGAAAACAAATTCGAATATACTTCAATCTCAAGGAGAAACATCTCGTAAAGCATTATGTTCACTTCATTGATTACGTTTGCGTTCGCCATTATTGTTTAATGCGATGATGAAGAAGACGATGATAAGCGTGAAATGATTATGAACTAATTTCACACAGAGCCGATCCGATATTTTCGAATGCCTATGCAAATAAAAAAAAACTTATGCTCTATAACATTTTTTTGCAAAACTACAAATAATAATGGTACAAAAAATCATAGTATAAATTTATAGATCCGCTTTAAAGCTTTTAATTTCATAAACAGTTTGTAAAAAGAGAAAAAAAAAACTTATATTCTTTAAATATAATTTTATTTACACTTTTTCTTCTAAAAATTGCATGCCCTTTACGACTTTACCAACTATGATATATGAAACAAATGCTAATCTATAATTTAAAACTGCAACTGTAGATATTTATTTGATTAATCAAAGCAAAGTTTTTGATTTTGTAATCAAAGTTCACGCACGTACCTATTGTAAATCTATAGATTCGAAGATAGCCAAGCAAATTGGATCTGAGATCTATTGTTTCGAAGATAGCTAACCTAATCTCTCCATAGATTCGAAGATAGCTAAACCTAATCTCTCTATAGATTCGAAGATAGCTAACCAAATCTTTGTGCGTATATCAAAGCAATAGATCTAAGTAGATTTCAAATCGAACTGTGTTTACCACATGATTTAGTTGTCCTGCATTTGAATTCGGTATGGCCATGTATTGCAAGTTCACCGGCGGATTCACCACCGGCTCCGGCTCAGGAGGATTTGACATGATGAGAAAAAAATCGTCGGAGTTCAGATCCAATTCTGAGAGAGATTCAGAAATTTTTTGGAGAGAGAGAGTTTAGAATTTTACTTTTTAAAAATACAAAATTTTTATTAAACAACATTCATTAACAAGACAATTAATTAACGTTTTATTAATTTAAAGACTTAAAGCCCAAGAGGTATGGTGAAAATAAAGTCCAACAAATATGAATTTATATTTATAAAAAAAATCTATAATATCTACTTTTACATAAAAAGCCTATAGTTTTGTTTTAAAATATGGATGCATCTTTTATTTTGATGTCCCAAGCCATAGTTCACTTGATGGTGTGGTGGACCGGGGCTTTCGCGAAAACAAAAAACTTTCTATTAATATAGATCGATGAATGTAGCCACGCTACGCGTGACTTGTTACATTTTTATTATAAAAAAGAATTTAAAATGAAAACTAAAAGAAAATTATGTTTTTAATATTATCACACAAATTCTTATTAACATTACTTATTACGTACAACTCGAAATGTTTTAAATTATTTGTATATCGTTATAGAAAACATATATAAAGAATAGTGTATTTTCCAGATAGATCTACCATCTTATATTTTATTAATTATAAATTCTAATATATTCAATTTTTTTTAAAAATAACTTATTTAGATATCGTACATTTTTCATTAAATATATTGTTTTTCACATGTTTTTTATTAACATGATATTCAAACATTTGCTATGGATTATCTAACTGATTTTATTAGTTTAATTTTGGTGGAAAAAGTAATCTTAACCATAAACCTTGAATACGCTAAAAAATACTATAATGATATTTATATAACTACATGTCGGAACATATACTTTAGAAATGCCTTAAAAAATTTTAAATATCGAATAATGATTTTTCTTAAATAAGTATATAAAGAGAATAATCATACACCAATAGTGGAAAAAGAAGATAGATCATTTCAATTTGATTCACTTGTTGTGTGAATATTAAAATAGTGAGCTTTTGAACTTCCATAGATTAATTGGAAAAACAGATAAATATTATAGTAACTAAAGATGAAAGAAATACATTCTTGTAATACGGTAGAAACAAAATAAAATTGAATACAATATAAACTACATATGTACCATATAACTTCTAAAAATAAAATAAACAAAATAAAAATCGAATACAATATAAATTACATATCATATAATCTCTAAAAATAAATTTTACAACCAAACTCTTACCATCAATATGGCACAATTGTTTTTAACTCATGCAACAACATAAAAATAAAGTAAATTTATAGATTTGAAAATATGGAGGAAGATGATAAGACTAAGAGAATGAATATTTATAGATGAGAAGTGGAAAAACTCTTATAATTATTGACTAAGAGTTACAAATTATTATTTATTGGTAGGAGTTACAATTGAGGTTTAAATATAGAGTTTAAATTATAGTCAATACAATTTTCAAATAGTTAATGTATATTAGTGGAAGAGTTACAAATGAATTTAAATGTGGAGTTACACATGAGCTTTAAAGTGAGTTAATTAGAAATTAATATATATATATAGATTTTTGAAAAAATATAAAAATAAATGCCAAGTGGCCCAATAAGGAGAGAGTGAAACCCTACTTTTATATGTATGATTCCAAATGAAATATGGGAAAACATTCAAAGCAAAAGTCGATGTCCCTCTTGCAAGCTAGGGCATTGTTCAACATAATGTGTCATCAATTTTAATCAACCTATTGGTTTTTATTGCAGATCTTCCTCGTAATTGTCATATGTGACATAATTCTTCGTTTTCCCGGCAAGGATATCAGCATATATTGTCACACTAAGGACCACTAAGAGCAGCTCCAATTGGAGCTCTCTTCTAAGTCTCTCTGCTTAAAACTGATTAAAATTGATTAAAATTAAATCAGAAAACATAATTGAGGAGAGAGCTGGTTCTCTGCAGAGGGTTTTGGGAAATCAAGAGAGACGCACACGTGTCACTGTTTTAGTGGTGGACGATTTTTAACAAAAAAAAAAACATGTTTCACTCTTCTTCCATTTATTTTCCCCGACAATCTCACTTTCTCTCTTTTGGCGAGAGCGGCGATGGCTAACACGAGATTTTGTCCGACGATTTTGGCGATTGATGGTAGATTTAAGGAAGAAATTATGGTGTATGAGTGTGCGTTCGGCCGGATTCGTCATCTCTAGAGCCGCTGCTCACCATCGGTAATGGGAGATTAAGCAAATCGGAGATCCATAACTTGCGAATCAGAGAGTAATCGATGAAGGAAGCTCCAGTTTGTTTCTAATGGTATGAATCTAGTCCTTTTCCCCAGGAAATCCAGAAGCTTAACCTTATGTAAATTATGTAAATTTTCTGAATTATCATTCCTAATGAGTATATTTTGCTAGTTTTGTGGTGGTGAATTGAATTGTTGCAGTAGATAGATCCGTTTCATGTTCTTCTTACATTGTGCAATCTTTTATTGCCCAAGTCAGGTTTTTGAATAATTACAATGTAAAATGTCATGAATTGAATGTTTTTGTTGTATCAACTGATATATGTGGTGATACGTTTGTGACTTTGTTCCTTTTGTATTGATATATGTGGTGATACGTTTTCATTGTTTTTGATGGGATTATAGTTTGCCTAGATTGTAATTTCTTTTTCTTGTGGGAATGGTATCAAGCTATCTTTCATCTTCTTTATGAAACCTATCATAGGCTTGCCATTTACTTTGTTTGAACAGGAAGTGCCTGAGAACAAGAGACGTTTATCAATCGTAAAAGGCGTTGTCAGAGCAAGGCGTAATGCTGGTCTTAACTCAACATTTAGAATTAGAAGGCTTGTTGGTGGAGTGGGCAATGGTGTAACGTCAAGCTTGTGCAACTACTTTAATGTCTCTGCGCAATGGTGTTCATTGGTTGTAATGTTTCTAGTACTCTCTTGATTGATTGTACATTTTCAATGTCTTGTACCGAGTAAAATCAAATATGTATTGTAAACAAAAACATATATGTATTGTTTTACAAAATTGAAAATTTTCCTTAAGAACTCCACCATTGGAGAAGACAAAACTTAAAGACTCCAATTCAAGTTCTTAAGTATGATAAAAGCAAAAATTAAACTTAAAAAATGGTGAGAACCCCATGAAGGGTTCTCACTATTGGAGATGCTCTTAGTGAGTCCGCAACCGTAAGCATTTAGAAAGGTTAAGACAGGGGCAATCATGTACATGGTCAAAATATGGTACCATTTGAGGTGATGGAAGATGTGTGGAATTGTGATGATTGAGACTACGTAACCCGTTACAGCGAACCATGATGGGATTGTATCTTTGAGGAAAAGCTATGTTCTTCTTTTTTCTTTTTTTTTTTTTTTTTTTTTTTTTTTTTTTTTTTTTTTTAATATAAAAACCCAAACCGGGAATAAGAAGGTGGTTTACAGAAATTGAGATCAGATAAAACCCGGTTTGACCGGTACAACCTACACAACAAAGAAGAATCTAACCCTAACGAATCTGTCCTAAAATCCGCTGCCTGCAGATTCTCTTGTCGTCGGGCACTTCCAGGCACCGGAATCAAAACAGTCTTCGATCCGGTGGAAAACGAGAGTTATCTTCTTTTGTTTTATCTTCTTTTGTTATGTTTTGAACTTCAAAATGTGTAACGTATGTTATTACTTTAATCTTTGTAACCTGAAGACTCTGATGTAACTTCATGTTTTTGGTATTATACAGATTTAAATGATTAAAAGAGATTTTGTTAAAATGACTTTTAAACGGTTGAATCTTACAAATTCGAATTCTTTCGCTAAGCTTTTCATACAACTCATAAAATGTTAAGTTTACATTTAAAAAAAAAATATTATGTTTGACATTAATTATAGAAACTTAAAACAATACTTTTTCAAACCTTAAATAATGAGAATACTAGAACAAACCCTAAAATCAAAGCATAAACCATAAACCATAAACTCTTAACCTTAAACTAAAACTCTTCTCTCGAATTCTTTGAGAGAGAGAAAACTCTGAATCTTGTTATTATCTTTTGTTTGTCCGATTAACATTGGATTTCTTTAGATTTTGTGGGTGATTGGTTAGGCTGTAGCTGTAGATTATTTATCGTAGAAGTTTGTTGTAAGTTTGTAAGCTGTATGTGTAAAATTTTGGTTGTACTTGTAGAGTTTAGGAATATAGAATTTTGGCTGTAAATTTATTAGCTGTAACTAAATAGTATGCTTAGTAAATACTTAAATTTAGTATTTATAAATTACCTTTTCTTAAATTATAAAATTAGATATTATAGTTAATAAAATTATTTAATAACAATTATATAATAAACAACAACACAAATTGTATTATGCACATATAAGTTAAATGGAATCTATATAAACATATAAATAATTTGTATAAATGTATAAAATATTTTATATGTTATTCATATACTAACTACATATTAGTTGAAAAAATATATACGTGTAAGTTTTTTCGTTCAAAATGTTGTTCAAAATATATACATAGTTTTCGTTCAAAATATATACATATAAGTATACGTAACAACCGAGAATATACATAGTATTTATATTATTGTTATATATCCTTCTACCTATATATGTCGAGACTAGTGGCTAGTGTACATATATAAATATAGCATACAAAATAATCATGAGAAAAGAAAAAACTAGAGGAGGGAGAAACTAAGTAAAAATAACCTACACCACTTTAAAAGTAAAAATTGTTAGGCTGAAAAAAATTCAAGATTTAGAGTAAAAACAAAAAGATTTTTTTTTTTTGGAGCATGATTGGCATTGGTCTTTGCAAAAGCTTTATGGCTGTAAATGGCACTTTACAAAATTTATAGGGTGTATTGAATTAAGAATTTTTAGAAGATTTTGGTTTTTCTTTAAAATATCTTGTTATTGAACTAATGATTTTCTAAATATCTTTCCAAATCCTATGTTATTGACCAAAGAATTTATTTTAAATCATTCGAAATTATTTATAGTCTCTTGTTATTCAATTAATCATTAAAAATCATATTACAGAAACAAGAAATTAAAAAAATCTGTCACCATCACAAAATAAATGATATAAGGATAAGAAATAAACTGTTTTCGGTTATATTAACTTTAGTCTTGTCATTATTACAACAATCCTATAAGGATATTTGCGTTATACCCTTACTATAAAAGATTTACTTTCAAAAATTATTGAAACACAGAATCAAAACATTTATAAAATCTCATTCCTCTTCTTCACCTTGTCTTTAAGAGACAAGTCCCGTTTCTAAACACAAAACACAACCTCTAAGACAAGGTGAAGAAGATGAGTGACCTCCAAGCAAAAAAAGATGTGGCAGCTGTGGATAGACAGTCTTCCTCGTCATCAGCGGTTCTTGATGGGCCATCTCCACTAAGAAAGATGATATCGGTAGCTTCTATTGCCGCTGGTATTCAGTTCGGTTGGGCTCTTCAGCTGTCTTTGCTAACTCCATACGTGCAAGTTCTTGGAGTCCCACACAAATGGTCATCTTTCATATGGCTTTGTGGTCCTGTCTCCGGCTTGCTTGTCCAGCCATCCGCCGGTTATTTCAGCGACCGATGCCAGTCAAGATTCGGTCGTCGTCGTCCTTTCATTGCCATGGGCGCCCTACGCAGCTGATTTTAGCCACAGCATGGGAGACAAAATCGACGAACCTGTCAAGATGCGAGCCGTTGTTATCTTCGCTTTCGGTTTCTGGATCCTTGACGTGGCTAACAACACTCTTCAAGGACCTTGCCGCGCTTTTCTTGGTGATTTAGCCGCTGGAGACGCTAAGAAAACGCGAACAGCAAACGCGTTTTTCTCTTTCTTCATGGCCGTTGGAAACGTTTTGGGATACGCGGCCGGGTCGTACACTAACCTCTACAAGATCTTCCCTTTCACAATGACTAAAGCATGTGACATCTATTGTGCAAATCTCAAGAGCTGTTTCTTCATTTCCATCACTCTCCTCCTAGTCGTCACCATCATAGCTCTTTGGTACGTGGAAGACAAGCAATGGTCGCCTAAGGCAGACTCCGACAACGAGAAAACTCCTTTCTTCGGTGAGATCTTTGGAGCTTTCAAGGTGATGAAACGTCCAATGTGGATGCTACTAATCGTCACGGCCTTGAACTGGATCGCATGGTTCCCTTTTCTTTTATACGATACCGATTGGATGGGTCGTGAAGTGTACGGTGGAGACTCAAAAGGAGATGACAAATTGAAGAAACTATACAACCAAGGAATTCATGTTGGTGCGTTGGGATTAATGCTTAACTCTATCGTTCTTGGAGTCATGTCGCTTGGTATTGAAGGTCTTAGTAGGAAGATGGGAGGAGCTAAAAGTCTTTGGGGAGCTGTGAATATCATCCTTGCCGTGTGTTTAGCTATGACGGTTTTGGTTACTAAAAAGTCGGAGGAGCACCGGAGAATCGCCGGTCCGATGGCCCTTCCTACTGATGGCATCAGAGCTGGAGCGTTGACTCTCTTTGCTCTTCTTGGAATTCCTCTTGCTGTAAGTCCACAGCTTTTCTTTTTCAAGTTTTTTTGTTACTATTATTATCCAGTATTTTGTTTGTCAATATTAATCCATTTTTTGGTATGTTTTATAGATTACATTCAGTATTCCGTTCGCACTAGCCTCCATTATTTCAAGTAGCTCCGGTGCCGGCCAAGGTATTTTAAACTCTCTTTTTAATTTAAACCTACATTTTGATAGTAAATGCTAATTAAAACTTGTGAATACAAAAGAATGTAATTGAGATACTAATTTCCAATTATCTCCATAAATATGAAAATATCAAATTAATAAGGATGTGCTTTTTTTTTTTGTCATCTCTGCAGGACTCTCTCTAGGAGTTTTAAACATGGCAATAGTGATACCACAAATGATTGTATCGTTTGGAGTTGGTCCTATTGATGCGTTATTTGGAGGTGGAAACTTACCAGGATTTATAGTCGGAGCTATTGCAGCAGAAATCAGCAGTGTTGTGGCATTTACCGTTTTACCTTAATTTCTTTTGCATTTTGTTTGTTATATATGCACATGTTTAATATTAATGTAGCACTAGGTAAATTGTATACTTGAAATTAATTTAAAATTTATTCTATAAAATTATTGAAATTAATTTAAAATTAATACATTTGAAATACAATATAAATTTATTGAGTTTTTGACTATAAATATGTGGCAACTATAGAAATCTAAGAATGCTTTTCTTTATCAAAAATCAATCTAAGCGCATTTTATGAAGCTAATAATTCGATGTTTGATGAGGATCGAGGTCTTTTGCATTCATCTTCTCTAGTCCATCAAAGTGATCGAAATAGCGAATGGAGTCTACCACTCCAATTATCTCTATCATAACTATATTTCACTCTACCGTTTTAATCTACCACATAAGTTACTCTACCTAACAACTCTATCTTAATCGTAAGTCTACAATCACAGATTTATCATATATCGGAAATTTTTCCTTCCAAAACCGTCCTAGATGGTTTAATGGCACCTTTAGTAAAAACCACTAGCTTTTAAGGTCTTTTGGTATTAATACCCCGATAAATTTACCCACCTAATTAGTAATAAACCAAAGATTTTGGGTTATTTAGAGTAAACTTTCCAAAAATCTACTAACCAATAAAATCTTTTTAGAATAATTGACAATGTTTGATATAAAATATTCTTGTAACAACACAAATTTTGTGTTTTTTTCTAAATTAAAAATCTCACAAAATATTACGAGTTATCTAAATGTAACAACAATTTTGTGTTTTTCTTAAATTAAAAAATCTCACAAGATTTAACAAAGTTGCTTGCACACCACATGTTCGACAAAATGCACCAGTCAAATTTAACGGAAAAAAAAACAAAAGAACCAACATCAATAGCATCACCACCATGAATCAATCATTAAGCAAAAAGCACAAAACCCTAACAAAGTTTTAAACTTTCAATCACATAATACAATAACAGAATCCAATTCAAGACTCATCATCACTACTTTCACAATCTTCCTTACCATCTCCACAAAACCCATTTCCCAAATCACAAATCTTTTTCCAAACATCTTCCTCAACAGGAACAACAGACAACCTCGGCTGTCTAAACAAAACAAAACCCTTAATAATCCCTTTGTCTTCTTTCATTTCCTTCAAATCAACACATTTCCTCATTTCTCCAATCGCTTTAACATCAACCGCTCCTTCTCCTTCATCATCATCAGTGTACCATTCACGTGATACTTCAACTACGCCAACGACGCATCTTGATTTGGTTCCTGAATGGTAGAAGAAACAGAGATCTCCTAAAGTCATGGACTTTAGATTCTTCTGGGCTTGTTTGTTCTTGACACCGTCCCATTTGCTGATCCCGCCGTTTGCTTCTTGGTCTGACCATGACCACTCACTTGGCTCTGTTTTGAGTAACCAGTATTGCTTCGTTTTTCCCATCTTTAGATGAAACTTGGCTCCGTTTTGACTCTAGAGGCTCAGTGTCCTTTAAGCTGGCTTTACACGGATCATATTCATGCCCATTTTTTGTCTTCAGTTTAGGGCCTTCATGGGCCGATCCATCAGCCCAATTAACAATATAGAAGAAAATATACTCAATCCCGGATAAAATGGTGCCGTTGTGAATGCTGCTAGTGACTAGACCACAATCACTTCTCATTCATGCACTGTTACGAGCTCCGCAAGAAGGTTGGTTGAAGTGTAACATTGGTTATTCTTGGTCAAAGCACAAAAAAATGGGTGGTGCAGCACTGCAGCTTGGGTCTTACGGGATTTTAGAGGAGTGGTTCTCGCCCATAGTCGTCGGGCTTTTGTTTCAATGAACAACTTGATGGAAGTACGTCATTTATGGGATACATCACTAAGCCATCATATCTTACAATTAAGTGAAATGGATATCATTTTGGTAAATGTTAAATTTAGTGAACAAATAAAAACAAAAAGAGTAACAAAAAAAATATATAGAAACATAAGAGCGATGGAAGTGTACTCAGACACTTCAAAACGTTCACGAGTGTATCGTTAAGCTTACTAGAATGAACCCAGCGAAAAGTGCTCGCATGTCCTCTAATTTTGCGTATAGTAAGCTTTATTGGCATTATGAGGAGTGGACTTTTCTGATACGAGACTATGGTTAGGTTGATTAGGGTAATGGTTAGGACGTTTTAATTAATTAGTTTTGGTGTTTTGATATATGAATTTGGTTTTATTTTTTGCGTTAGGATTATGCTTAAGTTGTATGAAGGCCTATATAAGGGTCCTTATTAATTAATAAGAAATGAACTTCTAAGAATTAATCTTAGTTTCCAAGAGACACTAGGGTTAATAGGAAGGTAGCTTAAATCTATTTCTTATTCCTCACGTTAACAAAGGCTACAGTTACGAGATCGAAGTTGAAATCTTTGACTCTTATCAACTTGGTATGAAAGCCAATCGATTCAATGAGAGACAAAGCAACAATAACGTTGCAATTCAAGCAAATTATGAAGATGCTCCAAGAATTAAGGGAGGCAATTTATGGGACTCATAAGATATTGAATCCGATGATTGAGAAATTGAAAATGACGTTCTTCTCTTTCATTTTCTCTTTGCATACGTACATAATCAGAACGATGGAGTTAGAACGAAGAGAGACTGATTAAAAAGAAAAATCATAAGATTTTTGAATTTTCTTAAAGAACAAAAGTAATTTCATTGAATCAACAACATTGATTATCAGATTTTTTACATTTTCAGGTCAGTTAAGTTCACAACTTTAAGCAATAAAGATATGGCCGATGACCAAGATAACAACTGCCCCATTGCATAAATGGATTCTCGATTACAGTCATAACCAACTACCACCATCGTTAAAGGCATAACAAACTACCCTTTATTACTTGTTCACCAATTGTTGAATCTTTGAACTTTAAAAGGTCCTTCTTTTTTCGGTATTTTGACGTCCATTAGCTACAAGCTTCTTCCTTTTTTCGTTTTTGAACATCTATTCACTCAAAGCTTTTTTTTTTTTTTTTTTTCTTGTTTGCTGTTTTCATGAGTGGATTTTGTTATAAATTTATTTCTATTTTTTGTGCCCAACATTTCTTCCTTGTTCCTCGTTACAGAATTACAAATTTCATTATTTGGTGCTTAAAGCTTCTTTCTTTATTGTTTGTGGTTTGAGTGAGTAAATCAGAAATTATAAAGAGTTACGATCTTGTTTACTTTATGTCAATCTCTAAATGGTTCTAAGTGCGATAATGTTTGTTTACTTTATCTTTTCTCTCCGTTGTATCTCTCGCGTGCTTTCCAAGCGGCCCCACTTTAGCTTGCGGCGTCTAATTCCTCATATTGATTTCAATGAGTCAAATAAGAATTTGTAAGAAGCTATGATCTTTTTTACTTATGGCAATTTGTAAATGGTTGTATGTGATTTGATTTTCATTTTTGTGTTTTTTTTGGTATGCATGCAAGAAACTTATTTGTTAATTTAATCGTTGTTTCACTGATATATATTTACTTTAATATAATGTGCTTATATTCTCTTCTGAAAATTTGTTTTCAATTTATTTTCCTATACATCGTTACTTATGTTATGATTATGTCTATTTAACTAGGATATTACCCGCGGTACACCGCGGTTTAATTATTTGATTTTTATTTTATTTTTTATAAACTGATAAATTTGTTGTGTATAATATTTTTTGTTGTACACCGCGGATCACATGCGTTTTATCTAAAAAAATTAAAATTTTAAGTTGTATTTGTTTTGTTTAGTGTTTAAGATTGTAAAATTGTATTTTGATTTATAAATTCTAAGATTTCACCAGTGGTAAATTGTCTCGTATTAATATCGATCCAAACCCGTCCTACCATATAATCCCGTCCTGTGAAATTAAACATTATTTTGTTACTTTTTGTAATAACATTTATATTTAAAAAACATATAGTTCGAGTCAATTTAAAAGTTTGCTTTCAAATGGTTTCTATAATATATAATTTTTTAATTAGTGTATTTTTAGACCAATCCGTAAAAACAATTTATAGTTGTATCTTAAAATACAAAATAATTGTATTTTGATTAGTTAATTTTAGGATTTCACATATGGTATACTGTCCCGTTTTAGATAATTGTAGAAATTAAGGAAAGATCCGAATAACTCAATTTCGGGTCAAAATATAAAAAAAAGCAACCTATTAAACCCGCAATTTTTTCTTCAAAAATGTTAATATAGATTACACACATATTTTTTTATTCATCGATTGAGTAATATATGTCCGTTTTAAAAAATTTGAATAATAACTTATGCAGAAGAAAAAACTAAAATTTAGTAACTATATATATTTTATAATAATTCAAATAATATAAATATAAAATCAAATAAAAGTGAAATGAGAATCATATATTTATGTTTAAATTAGGTAGAGAAGTTTTAAGAAATTAGCTCAAATTTGTTATATTAGCATTAAATCATCATATCTGATTTCCTTATCTATGAAAATCGTAAAGAATATACAATAAATAAAGTGTTTAGTTATAGTAATTAGTTGAGAAAATATATATATTTTATATTTTAGATTTTATTAACTAATTTTGTTTTTAAAATTTGCCACAATTTAAGGAAATATCCGATTGAAGATTCCGGATCAAAATCAGAAAAAATTCCGACCTAATTGGAGGAGCAAATATGTACTTCAAAAATGTTAAGTAGATTAGGATGTGTTGGCAAGTTTTGGAAAGTTAATTAGCAAATTAGGCAGTTTACTGTTCATAATTTGCCCATATTTTCATTCTCCTACCATCTTCCCTCTATCTGCTCCATCTCATAATTTTTTGGCTTCAAAACGTTCTCCTCAAATTTAATAAATAAAGTGTAATTCTTAACGATGCAATCGTGAATGTTTTAAAGTGTTTGACTACCTTTTCATTGAAAATATATAGAAACATAAGCCCTCACCGGTAACAAACATTTAAACCGCATTACAATTTGATCCACTGGTTTTAATAAAAGTGTGGGATTTTCCAATTTTTAACATGATATATATTTAGGTGGTGTTATTCAATGACGGATTTTAATAGAATTCAAATCCAACACTAATCGAGTGTTATTCACCTAATGATTCTAAACCTATCTTTAAAATATGGTGTTATTAGATCTTATATTTGTAAATCATGTTTAATAGATTTTAAAGTTAGGTGTTATTCAACTAAGATTTAAAATACTTCCTTAAAATCAAGTGTTATTCAAACCTAAACGACTTGTAAAATCTATACTAGTATTTTTGAAGTACATTTTGTACCGGATGGGTTAAAAATTTATCCGAGATTTTTGGTACCCGACCCGATACAAAAATTACTTCAAAATCTTACATCGGATATTCCATATTTTTCTTTGGATCGGGTCAAAACTTATCCGAAATTGTGAACTGGCTATTACATATTGAAAATATCGATATTTATAAGATTTGGTTAAGATTTAAAATTACGATTCTCCTATCATCTTTATTTGAACTTTTTTTTAAACTATTTTGAATCACCATATATACATAAAGTCAAAAAGAATCTTAATATTTTTTCTGCATATATTGTGATTCGAAATTTTAAAAACAGATATATATTACCCAATTGATGGAAAAAGTGTGTATTCAACGTCCCGTATTGGCTAAAATGTTTAGACAGTGATTCAGAATCTATACGTGCGGGTCAGGATCTAGTCATGTTATAAATAAGATCAAAATGAATTCAAATCTGAGTGAATAGGAAGTTTAATTTAATAAACACCCAAATTTAAAAGCTTGTATACCGTTTAATTTAGTTTTTAGTTTAACTGCTTAATTTTACCGGAAATATTTAATTTTAGACTTTTAAAAAGTTTTAAATAGTATAATTCATATATTTAAAATCAATATAAAGTTTTTAATATTATAAACATTTGAATATATATAAAAGAGTTACAATAACACGGGACGAGTTATATTGCGAGACAGGGTTATATGGCGTGACAAATTTTTAAGAAGTTGTAAATATTATAATTTATATATTTAAAATCAATAAAAAGTTTATAATATTAAGAACATTTGAACATAGATAAAGAGTTAAAGTAACGAGATGATTATATTGCATGACATGGTTATATAATGGGACGGGTTTGAATCAATTTTTTTTTTTAAAATTCAATACGGCCTAAATCTTTATTTTATTATTTTTTAACACCATCAATATCAGACATTCCGTGGTATACCATTATTTTTTGCTCAAAAAAAGCATTATTTAATAATTGTAAATTAGAAAATATAAAGGTCTTATAAAGTGATACAGTTTGCAACTTTTATATATAATATATATCGAATAAATTTTAAAAAATATTAATTTTAAAAACAAATCGTTCCGCGGTATATTAAATCATTTGAAATGAAACTTTTTTAGAGTGTAATAAATAAATTATTAGAATCAAAATCTAAGATATACTGCAAAAATCCCATTTTTTATTGAGAAATTGTTAAAAATACCCCTTTTGGTGTGCCCCTTTTCAAAAATGCCCCTTTTAGATGTCTATTTTCAAAAATGCCCCTTTTTAAATTTGAAATTTTTATAAAGTTTTATTAGGTTTATAAGGTACTTATGGATTGTAACTACTACTTGAAGACTCGATCCAAGTATTTATAAGGTTTTATAAGGTGTTTTTAAAGGTTTTACAAGTTATTTTAAAGGATTTTTAAGGTTTTTTAAGGTTTTTCAAAGGTTTTACAAGATATTTTAAAGGTTTTTAAAGGCATTTATAAGGTATTTATAAAGTATTTATAAGATTTTAGATACATAGAAATGTAGTTTGTGTATGTTTTAATAATATTACATACATATTTGGGTAAATCTTATATTTTTAAGAGCATTTTTTATAAGGTTTTAAAAAAAGGGTATTTTTGAAAAAGGATATTGAAAAAAGGGCATTTTTGTGAGTCTCCCTTTTTTATTTTGTAAGCTTCTGCAGTTTAACACAAAAAAAAAATGTTTGAGCCACGTGGGAAATTATGGGGCCAGAGCAAGTAGAAGAAAGTCGGAGACATTGCAGAGAAACAAAAAAAAAAATCCCAAAACCAAAAAAAAAAGTTTCTAAGAAGCTTCGAAACGAAACTATTTTCATCAAAAATCTCTCCTTTTGTTTTTCTCTATTCAGATTACAAATTAGAAACCCTTTTCTCCAATTTCTCGTTTCAGGTTTTTAAATTGGGTAAAGATTCTTCCTTTTTGACTCCTCCGTTGAATCTCTCTCTCTCTCTCTCTCTCTGTCTTCTCCGATTTCTTCAGCTTTGATTTTGGGTAAAGATTACATCTTTCTCTCATGTTATTTGCGAAGCAGTGATCAATCTACTCGTAAGTGAAGAAATATTCTATCTTTGAGGGATTTTCATTTTGGGTCTTCTCAATCCGAAATAGAAACTGTGTGATTGAGTCAACGGGTTTTGGGGGATTGTGTGTGCTTGAGGGTTTTTGAAGAAACTAGGTATGCGAGATAATAATATTATGCCAAAGGGAAATGAGACAGACGACGGTGAAGTGGGAATTGATACGACGTCGTTTGAACAAGTACAGCAACAGCAGAAGAAACTGGTTATTGGGTATGCTTTGACTTCTAAGAAGAAGATGAGTTTCTTGCAACCCAAGCTTGAAGTTCTTGCTAGGTATGTTATTTCTTATTTCTTGTTTTCATCTTTCTCAAGGAAAAAAAATCTTTCTCAAGGAACTGTGTGAAGAAATTGTGGGGGCAATCATTTTAGTTGAATTAGATCATGTGCCATTTTACTTTTCATGTGTCTTGTGTATGGCCAGTTTGGTACTGTGGTCTGTGGAGGACACTGTTTTTATTATTGGTTTTATTGCTGTTTGCCATGTTTTGTTCATAAATCTACTTCTTGCACTAGTGTATGCTTGTGGCATCAGGAATCTCTTGTTGCTCTTGGAATATTCCTTTTTATACAATTCTTTGGGATTAGTTTCCACTAGGAGGTCAAAATGTCTACAGGACTTAACTTATGATTTAAAAACTAAGAACTTTGGTTCTCCTTTTTCCCATACTTGTAGATACTAGTCAAAACAGTACCCTAGATGTTGACATTAGCTACTCTTATTTGTGTTTATAGGAAAAAAGGCATTTCCTTTGTTTCAATTGACCAGGACAAGCCACTCTCCGAACAAGGCCCATTCGATGTCGTTTTGCATAAGGTTTGTAGGCACGAAACAATGCTTTTGCGTGAATTGTGCTTCATACTTGGAGCATCTATCCTTTAGTTGTTGGAAAGTTGAGTATGGATTGGAATCTAAGGGATTATATGCTTGTTGGCTTGCAGTTGCTGGGAAATGAGTGGCATGATGTTATTGAGGTTTGACAAACTGTCTGCCTTTACTGTAATATTTTCTTGCTCTTGGAACTTTAGTTTGATTTCTGCTGTAACTACTGATGCTAGTTTTAACCCATTCATGTGATTCTTTCTACTATCTTAGTAGTCAATTTATCAAATAGGAAACGCTCTCCTTTAATTTGGAGATTCAGAGCAACTTGGTTCTCACCTTGTTCATTTATTGAACTGAACTAGGATTAGTATCTGGGAGATATCTGTCCGATATGAACGATTTTCTCATTATGTTTGAATAGTACCATTCTGTCCATAACTTACAGAGCAGCTTATGTTTACATCTCCTATCTGCATTTGTAGGAATACCAGCAAAAACATCCAGAAGTGACTGTCCTTGATCCTCCATGTGCAATCGAGCGTATATATAATCGACAATCAATGCTCCAGGGCATTGCTGATATAAATCTTGCAGATTGCGATGGTAATTTCCATATGAAAACTCCAATTCTCGTGTGTTCTATAGAGTAAGAAACTCCACAGGTTTTCATGAAATGCTGTTGTTTTTTCTTTATAGGCATGATATGTGTTCCAAAACAAATGGTGGTATTAAAAGATACAACATCTAGCGCTAATGAAGTAGCAGAAGCCGGTCTAAATTTTCCATTAGGTATAAGTACTACCCGCATCTTAAGTTTTCATTCTTAGTTTTCTTGTAAACAGCTACTGTAAAATGCTTACAGTCGATTAAAGCATATTCTGGTGTACCTGTCCAGTTGCAAAGCCACTTTTGGTTGATGGAACTGCAAAGTCACATCAATTGTTCTTAGCCTACGACCGCCTCTCGCTTGCAGAGCTTGAACCACCTTTGGTTCTTCAAGAATTTGTGAATCATGGTATCGGGTTTTCGTTACACTTCAATATCTGTTGTGAGATATTGCTTGTTCACACACTTTTTATGCCTGAAGGTGGAGTTCTCTTCAAGGTTTTTGTTGTTGGTGATGTGATAAAAGTGGTCCGTCGGTTTTCTCTACCCAATGTAAGCAATTGTGAAAAAGAAAAAGTTGCTGGTGTATTTCAATTCCCGAGGGTATCATCTTCTGCAGCTTCAGTAGACAAAACAGACTTGGACCCTCGTGTTGCTGGTTAGGATCTTATTCCGCTTGTGAAAAAAGAGATTCACTGCATTGGATTTGTAGCTGTGTTTATGTGTAAATTGTTGCTGCAGAGCTACCTCCAAAGCCTTTGCTCGAGGGGCTTGTGAGAGAATTACGAAACCGATTGGTATGTGAATCATATAAGTCTAATAGAATCTAGCTCTGTTTTCCCATTGTAAGTAAGAGTCTGGTTTCTGGTGTGTAGGGACTCAGGCTGTTCAACATAGATATGATCAGAGAACATGGGAGCAGAGATGTGTTTTATGTCATTGACATCAACTATTTTCCTGGCATGTTCTTTAATGGAATTCTCCGTGGCTCAATCAAAATACGCATTGATAAGTAATGTTATTAACGGTTTGCGATTGAATTGCTGCAGGGTATGGAAAGATGCCGGATTATGAGCAGGTATTCATCGATTTCTTCATGAGTCTAGCGCAAGCGAAGCATAATACGATACAGTGTGTGAGGTGAAATAGTGTTGAGATGATATAGTTATGTACAGAAAATAGCTCCATGTTGCTAGCAATTAGCAAAAAAACAAGTTTTGATTAGTGATCACATCTGTGTTTCTTTCAGCAAAATTGTATGTTTTTTCATCACAGCATGTTTCTCTCCAAAGATAATCAGATATTTTCTTTTTCCAATCTGAACAAGCCAAATGTCACACAAGAACAAGTATCAAATAGGCCTGGGAGTTCGGAATAAACCGATCAAACCGACCCGATCAAACCGAAAATTTCGGTTATCGGCGTAGACCGAAGAGAGAACTCCAAACCGTTCGGCGAAATTAATTTGGGGAATCGGAAGTCGGTTCGGGTCGGTTCGGTATTCGGGTCGATCGGTTTTATCTAAACCGAGAATCTGCAGCCATATATAAGGCTAATGTGTCATTAACCCTAATTTAGTTTCATTTTCTTCTTTGGATCTGCCTCTGCGGCTCTACCTCTTCCAAAACTCAATCAGAGAGTTCATCTTCTTCTTCGACCAAATCCATAATCAATATAACGTTTCTTCTTCTTCATCAATTCATCATCGTCTACATGCTTTATTATACTCTTCTTTTTTCTCTTTAATCGTGTGATTCTTTGTTGTTTGCTCGCTAAGCTCTTCCATATCACCAAAATCTCAGCTGGATTTACGGATTTACGGATTTACGGGTAACTCTCTAGATCTTACTAATCTTCTTAGGAATTTCAATTTTTAAACTTTTATTTTCCTAATTTTCTCAATTTAGATGATAGATTGCATGTGGTTATAGTTATAATATCTAATAGATCTCGTCGGTGATATATTTTTTTTGCAGTTGGAGAGATTACCGTCGCCGTCCGTCTCCACCCGTCGCTGCTTCGTCACTGTCAACAAATGTGTCGAAAACCCTAGTTTTTAATGGGTTGGGCTGTAAATTTCTTAATTTTAATTGGGTTTGTAATTTTTTTTAATGCATTTAAATGATTGTAATGGGTTTGGGCTTTGTTTTTAGCCCATTATTCATATATTTTTGTAATTCGGTTAAAATAAACCGAAATAGAAAAAAAATCAGTTTAATTCGGAATTATTTTTAATCCTTATAACCGAACCGAATAACCCGAGTACCGATTGACCCGAACCGAATTTAATTTCGGTTCAATTCGGGAGGATTTTTCAAAAACCGAATTTTCCCAAAACCGATTAACCCGACCCGAATAACCCGATTTCACCGAACTCCCAGGCCTAGACTATCAAACAAGGCAACACTAGAAATTTTAAAACATAAACAAAAGAGTAAAATGGACAGAGCCTTCAAACATGAGAGAGCAAATCCAATGATCCAAAGCATTATTGAACTACGAATGATGGATGGCGTAAGCATATGTTCCAATGAGCAAAAGAGCTATATGAACCTTGAAGAGCCCTGCCATGAAACCCACTACAAAAATGGTGAGCCAACAAGACAGTTAGATTCAACAAGAAAAAAAAAACCAAGAAAAGCAAAACATGTCAAGAACTTACCAAGTTGTGACTGAGCCACATCCTAAAATGCATTGGAAAAAAGAAATTACTTAAGGTTAAGGCATTGAAATTGTATTGTAGTAGATAAAAGAAAAAGAAGTATGAAAACAGATTTGTTTACCGGGGTTTTCTTTGGTCGGAAGAAACGGTTATATAAGGAGACAATGGACCTAATCTCTTCAGGTTCAGGAAGTATACAAGGACGTAACCATGTCATTTTAACTCCATCAACAGGACATATGCAATGTTCTGTAACTTTCTGCTTACGTGTCCACAAGTACAAGATACATTTCACTGCATGCCAATTCAAGAAACAACACCAATTATGGGTTTGGATATTGAGACTAATTCAGAATCCAGTTTGAATAAGACTTAAGTAAAGAATCTCACCGCAGAATTTGTGACCGCAAGTGGTGATAGCTAGTGGAGAAGACTCTGATAAGCATTTATCACACCCACCTTTATCCATAGGTAGTGGAGAAGACTTTGATAAGCATCTATCACACCCACCTTTATCCATACCTATCAGAATCAGAAATCAGAATCATAATTAGTCTTGGACATCTAATGAAGAACAAACAAAAAAAACAATTAACAAGGTTATAACTAGAGAAGAACAAACTCAAATTAAAAAGCAGATACGATTGAGTATTAGTAATAAACAAATTATGTGGACGACACAAAAATGGGAAAAAGAAAAGCACTCGCCCTCACCTGTAATCTTCATCGTTCTCTGATATCAAGCCCTAGCTAGACTCGATCGATTCGTCACGTTGACATAAAAAAGAGAAGCAAACCGGGTTCGACCCAATTTTAAAGGTTAAAACTTAAAAAGAAAAAAAGGATTTGCGTATGGCAGATTTTATTTTTAATTTATTTTTAAATCCTATTAAAATTCGACTAAAAATATATAAAAATAAATATAAATAAATTAAGGGTTTATTGGTGACCAGTCGTGACTTTTAATCTTTTTTTTTCCCTGCAAACTGAAATTTTATTCAATTTACTAGGTCATTAAAAAGAAGTTTTCGAAGCCAAGTTGGTTGATGCACAGTCGTGACTTCTAAATAACTGTGATTTTAAGAACTTTAACAATTGTAATTTCTTTGCCAAAAAAAAAAAAAATACAATTGTAATTTAAATTAATAAAAAATTTCAGTTGTAGGTTTTTTTTTTGCCGAGTTATAAATTGTAGATTAGAAAAAGAAATGTAAATAAGTAAAAAAAAAAAATTAGATGTGAGAAAATTAAAAAATGTTTTTAAAACTGATAGTATATTAAAGTGTGCTTCGAGAAAATTAGATTTTAACGATTTAAAAAATTGAAATCTCTACATTCTACTCTAATCACCTTTTAGTCAAACCAAACAACTGCGGTATGTGGATATCCATGATTAGAATACATAAATATGACTCCGAATGAAGATGTGCAAAGCAACTACGGATTTGATACTATGGTATCAAATCAAGAGTTTTTTTTTTGATAAATCAAGAGTTTCTTTTTATCCAAGGATCATTTCTTATTGATTGGTCAAGTTAGGAAACAGTAAGTCCGTTCGTTTTCAGTTTATTATTTTCATAATCAATCCGTACTTTCTTCTGGACTGCAATAACTTGGACTATCAGGCTCAGGTAGAAAAAACACTCTGCCGTGACTTATATATTCTTGGAGGAAACCTCATTTTCATCTCTCTAGCTAACTCATAACATAAAACAAACATCCAACTTGATTAAAGCTAGAAGAAACTAACCGAACATGCATAGCAAAAACATAAGTTAACACCATTAATCGAAGAAGAACCTTATCTAGATGGCATAAGTTGTATCAACACAAGAACATTACTTAACACCATTAATCTAAGAGGAACCTTATCTAGAAGACATAAGTTTTATCAACACAAAAACATAAGTTTACACCGTTAATCTAAGAAGAACCTTAACTAGAAGATAGAAGACGGATGAATAAATGCCAAAGAAACACCAACTCTGTTGGAGTTGACGTCACCAGAAACCTTAAGGAAACATTGAGACTTTGACAATTAGTATTCCAAAGCAAAAGTTGCAGGATGACGATTGGAGAACATCACTTCAAGAGTTGTCCTCGAGTTAAACTCCCATTCGAATCCCAATACAAAAGTGGACATGTGTCAAGGGTTCAAAAACGGTTTACTGAACTTAGCGCGTGCAGCAAATATCGGGTGAATCTGATGGCTCAAATCAGGATCACCTACTATGAAGTAGTCGCTGAATGATTCAAGAAGTAATTCAACGTATCAACTTATACTAGAACTTGAAAGATTAAAGAACAACTTTTCTTTACTGATTTAGAAACTTCTAGCTCAAAACTAAATCTCTCTCAAGGTCTTATCAAACAACTCTCCAAAGCCTCTTATATATATACAACTTAACTTCTCCTAATTCTATTATGAAAAGGAAAACTTACAAAACTTATCCTACTTGATCTTATTTGCATTTCCTTTTTTCTATCTCTTCTAGCAATTTCTCAAAAGAGATTTCTTCTTCTTCAAGTAATGGAATTATCCAACATTCTCCCCCTTAATTCCAACTTGAATTTCGGGAAGCTTGATCTCTTCAACTCCGATTAGACTCATCATCTCTTTGAACTTGATTCTCGCCAACGGCTTGGTAAGTATGTTCGCCTTTTCCTCCACTCCGGGCACATGCTCCACTTCAATTTGCTCATTCTCCACACACTCTTGGATGAAATGGTATTTAGAGAGTATGTGCTTACTCCTTCCATGAAACATTGGATTCTTAGTACGAGCAATGGTTAACTTGTTGTCGATCTTTAGTATGACCTTCTCGTCTGTACAAAGAATCTCCTTAAGCCATATAGCTTGCTTTGCAGCTTCCGTCGCTTCCATAAACTCTGCTTCACATGACGATAATGCAACAGTGGGTTGCTTTTGCGAAGTCCATGTGATTAGTGACGAGTCGTGATTGAAGACATGTCTTGAAGTACTTCTACTGTCATCTACATCAACATTATGACTACTATCACTATATCCGATCACTCTCCTTGACCCGTCTCTTTTAAAATGTAAGCTTATTCTCAACTTTTAAGATCTTCAAATTTGACTCCATTGGAACATGAGTCAAATTACATGAATCCATCTTAGTATCCACAAATATTCTTGGAGCACATCTCTCTTGTTTTATTTGAATCCCATCTGCTCCTTGAAGTACTTCAATATCAAGATAGTATGTTAGCTTTCCAATATCCGACATCTCAACCTCTCTCGACATATCTTTCGTGAATTGATCAATGACCTCCTGTGTAGTTCCCGTGACAAACAATTCATCGACATAAATCGCCAGGATCAATATATCTTTCTCGGTTTTCTTGAGGTATATCGACGACTCCTTCACGCATCTCTTAAAGCTCATCTTCTTCAAGACGTGATCAAGCTTCACATTCCAAGCTCTAGGAGCTTGTCGTAGACCATATAACGCCTTATGAAGTTTATACACTCGGTTCTCTTCTCCTTGGTTTATGAAACCTTCGGGTTGGCTTATATAGACTACCTCATTTAGATCTTCATTTAAGAAGGCCGTCTTGCAACTAAATGATGTATCTCCCAACCTTTTGTCGCTACAAGTGCTATAAGTAGCCTTATAGTTTTGATCCGTGCCACGGATGCAAATGCCTCTTCGAAATCTATACTATGTTGTTGTACGTAGCCTTTTGCCACAAGTCTCTCTTTATACTTATTAACCGAACCGTCTGCCTTCCTCCTGATCTTGTAGATCCATTTTAACCCTATAGGTTACACGCCTGCTTTCTTAACAAGTTCCCAAGTCTTGTTTCTTGTGATAGAATCCAACTCTGCTTCCATTATTTCTACCCATTCTCGCAATTTGATGGCTTCAAGGAGTTTCTCTAGTTCTCCATCTACTATTAACAAAAGCTTTTCACTCTCTAGATTAGCTAGTATAACATAATCATCGAGGTACTTTGGTTTGTTAACCGCGTGACCATATCTTGTCATTGTTTATTGGTTTTGTGCTCCTTGGTTTGAGCCTTCATGATCATCATTGTTGTTGTTTTTCTTGTCACCGTTTCCGTTTCCATCTTCAATGGTCCCTCCATGAGATAGCTTGAATATTCCTGGTTCTCCGGTTTCTTTTGTTGATGTAGGCGACCAGTTCCATGCCTTTTTCTCGTCATATACCACGTCTCTACTCACCATTACCTTCCTAGTAAGTGGATCATAGAGTCGGTATGCCTTGGAACCCGGTTCTGTTCCAAGATTAATCACACTTCTTGACCTATCATCTAACTTCTTTAGATGAGGTCCCGTGATCTTTGCATAAGCAACACATCCAAAAACCCTTAAGTGTTCGATGTTGGGTTTTTGGACCAAAAACTTTCATACGGTGTCTGACTTTGCAAAGATTTTGTGGGAACTCTATTGATAAGATAAGTTGAATGATGTACGGCTTCTCCCCACATATCATTCAGAATCTTCATTGTTTTAAGCAAGCTTCTGGTCATCTCTATTAGTGTTCGATTTCTTCTCTCGACCACACTATTTCGTTGAGGAGTATAAGATGCGGTTAGATGCCTAGAGACTCCATTCTCTTCGCAAAAATGATTGAAATCACTTTATGTAAAGTCTCCTCCTCTATCAGTGTGAAAGTTTTTAATAGACATCCCAATTTGCTTCTCCATAAACCCTTTAAACCTTTTGAACCGATCCACAGCTTCCCTCTTCTTCTTTAATAACATGGTCCACATGTATTTTGAGAAGTCTTCTATCAAGAACAAAACATACCTGTTGTTCGCTAATGTTGGCAGTGAAATTGGTCCACACAAGTCTCCTTGAATCAACTCCAATACTTCTGTTGCACGGTAAATGGCTTTGGTTTGGAACGTGTGTCTCATTTGTTTCCCGGCTAAACATGCAACACATACATTCATCTCATGTAGTACTTGCTGTATTATGACGACCATATCCTTTTTAACCATGTTATTCGTAACACCAAAACTTATGTGTCCTAACTAAGCATGCCATGTCCGTGTAGCTTCCTCATCTTAGATAGAAAGGCACTTCAGATAGCTTATCTCTAAGTGTTTTTGTAAAGACGGTTTACGGACCTCATAACTTGTACTAGTAGCCTACCATTTATTTGGATCATATAGTGTCAAAATGTTTTCCTTCATGTACACTTTGCACCCATTCTCCATAGCTTGTTCAAGACTTATAATGTTGTGTGTTTAGATCCGATATATAGTATTCCTTGAGAGCTCTTCTCTCACCAGTCTTGCTCACAAAAACAATGGATCCTTTTTCGACAATGTTAACATACCAGCTATAACCAAACTTCACTCTCCCCTTGATATTTTCGTCTAAGCTTGAGAAGAAATATTTATTTAGGGCTACCGTGATTCCCTTAGGAATCATAAACCTAGGCAAAAATTAGGATGCTAACCCCTTTTTTTTATGTACAGCAGCGGCTACATGGGAGCCAATAATAACCTTCGGTTATCTTGTGATATATTTTTGATGATGTTAGTAGGTTTGAATAAGTGAGTGTGTTCGATAGTAAAAATCACCCTCTCCCCTTATGTTAGAAAACTGATGTTATGTTATGATTATGTTTATACTATTGTTCTTTTGTGTGATTGATTGATTTACTTTCATGTTATCGATGCATTCTTATGTGTGTTTGTTAAGTATGTTTGTTCCGCATTCAATCAAGTATCAATGAGCCTTACCCAAGAGAGTTAGAAACTCAATGAACCATGAAGACCAATAGAGTTAGGGAGGCACCATCAAAGTTAGGATAGACCTCATGTTTTTCTTCATCCAAACCGATTATACAAAGCAGTGTAAGTTGTCATCAAGGTCCAAGGAGAAAAAAACAATGATAGATTTGGAAGAAAGCCTTTGAAAAGGTGAGAAGAATTGGTTTCGCATACGCCCACAGTTTAAGCACATTTGGCACATGTATAGGGAAAAGAACCAGAAGTATATATGTATGTGGTTGTTGTCGCTTTGCAAGGTGTGGGGAAACATAAAGTCCGTTGGTTTGTGGTGAATGGCGTTCTCATCCGGTATTCGCTTAGGGAACACAGTCTCATTTGTAGATTAGACTGCCGTGTGACCATATCTATCCACCAAAATATAAGAATTTGGGGTGTGAAGAGTTTGTGAGAAGAATAAGAATAAGAACAAGAAAAAGAAGTTGAAGAAGAACAAGAGCAAGAAAAAGAACCAACATAAATTGGGGTAAGAATCAAAGATGAGAAAAGCTATGTTCCATGGAAGCATGTGGAGGTCGGTTAAAGATGGCATTGCTCTTGTTTTTAAGCGCAATCATTGCACCTAAGAAAAAGTATGGGTACATGGATCGTTTTATACTTCAAATTGTGGATGATCTATATGCATGTGAAATGTTTCCATTGGGGGGATACATTTTGTTGTGCATTTTCTTGTGTTGCTGTTTGCACTTGTAGTTAAACGAAAACATTGTGGATGTAGGATTCACACTCGATTATCTTTAAGTATTTCAGTGGAGAAAAACTCTTTAAAACAAATGAATATGGGAATTCGAAAGGGGAATTAACCAAGAAAAAAGGTAAAGAAATTTGATTAGAACGAAGTACATAAAGCGTTGCGAAATAGTAAAGAGGAAAAGTATGTTGTATTGCTTAATCTTAATGTATAAAAGTCTCTCCCTCAAACACATGCGTTTGAGGTTGTTTTTATAGAGAAAAACATGATTAATGCGGTTATTTACTGCTCATAATCATATTGATCCGCATTAATCATGTAAGTTGCAACTTGACCGAAACGGCTCGAATTTGAACTATCTTGGGCTTCACGTGGGCTTTCCGAACTCTTTCTTGCTGACTCCGAACTCCCGCGCTTTGACGCTACTGCGAGCCTCGAACAATACTCTCCTCGCTTCGGCCTTTCTCTATGCGAACTATGTATTGAATAAGAGCGAACTCCATACTGGCAAAGATCGAACTCTTCCTTGTGGACTGAATCGAACTCCCGACCGGTCAAGTTCAATAAAATATCTTGAATTCTGAGAGGATTATTATGTAATAATGACGTGGACAGATCCAAGTGGATCCTACCGAAAATGTGTGGGATCCGACCCCAACATTTAGCCCCCCAAGTCTTGCGAGCCGAGTGCTCGGCTTGGAAGACTTAAGTAAATAGTAATTAATGAATCGAGATCTTTAACATTCTGGAATTTTTCCATGTTTTACGCTGTTACGCTGATCTCGGAAAATCAAATGATTTAATTTCCCTGACAACCGTCATCATTAATTTCTTAATTTTATATTAATAGTTCGGGGAAAACTGTCCCACTTCCCAATATTTTCGAGGCGGTTTTCTGCTTAATAGGGTTAAATGGAACGACGGCTTTTACAGCATACATTCACCCCTAAAAGCTTTTACCACACCAGAGAAAGAAAATCTTTTAGTAAAAATGTCTTCCCCAGCCGTTTACGTCTCAGACAACGAGGATGACAATCGGGGAATCCCTGTTCCCAGCGGGAACGAAGTTTGCACCCAAAGGGAAGATAAATTCAGTCCGCATTTTAGGTCTCAATCGACCCATGCTTCCCTCGGCGTTCTCCGTCGCCTCTGCAACATCCCTCAGGAAATAGAATTCTCTCTCCCTAAACCCAACGAGTCTCCGGAAACAGTGCGAGAAGGTTACTATTGTGCTTACGAAGTCTATTTCAAAGGTTGCGGCTTATTGTTTCCCATACCGGAAGTTCTCCTTTTGTACCTCCTCCATCTGGGGATTGCTTTTCCCCAAATGGCTCCCAACTTTCTTCGATATGTCCTGAGAACCCTGACCGTTTCGGCAGAAGCAGGGTTTTCTCTCACCACTAGAGAACTCTTAGGGCTATTTCGAGCTCGTGAGTCCAAAGCAGCGGGTATTTTTTCTATGAATCCTATCTTTGACCGTAACCTGATCGACAGAATGCCCTCGCATGATGGGCCTTGGAGGAAATACTAGTTCTTTTTCCGAGTTAATCCGTATTCCGTTCAAGGTCTTTCCGGTCTTCTTCTCCCAAAATAGTCGTCTAAACTTGGTTAGAATCAACCTTTATTATTTATCAATGTATTGCTTGAAAGAAATAGAATTCTTAACTCAACATTTTATTTCAGGGAACCAAACTATTCCCCCTCCAACTGTTGATTTTTTATCTTTCTTTCGAATTATTTCCGAGGGTGAAACAAATTGGAATTCCTTCACCCTTCAACGCATTCATGATGCGGGGCTCGCTATCAAAAATGGTCAAACTCGCCCCCTTGATCCTCCTCCTGAAGAGAAAGATGTCTCGAGCCTGAATGCTCGCGATAAGAGAAAAATCCTAGCCGAGACTAAAGCTCTTAAGGATCAATTATCCGAAATTGGGAAAAAGAAACGGATCGCTGCAATCTCCAGGGTTGGTAACTTCCATAGGAAGACCCTCCTGGTTGACGACGGTTCTTTAGAAGCAGCTTTGTCAATGGCGGTGGATTCTCACGAAGCTGAGATTCCTAACGACCCTCCAATCGCTACCGCTATTTGTTTTTCCGCACAAGAGAGAGAGAGAGAGAGAAGTAACTTCTTCCCCCCACACAAAGAGGAAGGTTCCAGACTCAGATACTTTGTCAAACGAGAAACTCAAAACTGTTAGATTTGGTTCTCCGTTACGAGCTCCTAGCCCTTCGCATTCTGTTCTCCCTTCTTCGGAACCTTTAGACCCTGAACTCCCTTTTCCGAGTGACAGAGCATTTCCATAAGAAGTCGCTGAATTGAAATCGGAGGTTCCTTCGTCTCAAGGATTGAGCGTTAGTACTCAAAACCCTTCACCAGCTTCGATTTCAGAAACAGGTAAAATTTTTTTTATTTTTTAGAACGCGGGCCTTAGCAAGACTGTTACAGACTGCAGCTGCTTTATTGATCTACTATTCTCCTTTGTTTTGTAGGCGGAGAAGAGATTGGAGACATCTTCCCGAAGTTTTCAAACCAGGGCAGGAGCATCCCTTCCCCCTTTTTTAGTTTGGAGGCCGAATATCCGTCAGATGTACGTTAATCGAGCTTGCTACCTATCCCAGGTTCGGAACTTTAGGTTTTTACTACAATAAACCTTCCTTGTTAAGTAAATTCTTGTCTGAATGACATTTTTTTTTACTTTGAAGGCGTTTATGGAGACTAATGGAATGATCTTCCATTATGAGAATCTTCTTCACCAAGCAATGAAAGAAACCGCAAAGGCTAAGAAGGAGATTGACGAACTTAAATCTGTCAATCAGCCTGACCGACTTGAACAGGCGAAAACCTTCGAGTCGTCTTTTGAAGACATGAAGAAGACTTTGGCAGCTAACGAGCAACGCCTCAGAATTACGAATGCTGAAAGGGATTCTGCGAGGTCTGACGCTCTTCGCTTGAAGGCTGAGTTAGAGGAGGCTACGGCTCTGTCCGAAGAAGCGAGCCACAAGGCCGACTTTTTAGTTAAGACTAGGGCTCGCGAGATCGCCGAAGCCGAGCATAATGCTCGAGAAGAGATAAGGAGCTTTGGTAGGCAACTTATTCAGTCTATCGTGAAGTTTATCAAAGATGAAGAGGTCTGGACTAAACTTCAAACCGATCGAGCCGAACTGAAGAGTAACCTAGACCTGATTGGGGAACTAGAGAATGGAAGAGTTTCGTTCGAGAGCGAGAGGAGGGAAGTTACTGACGAACTTGCTGTAGTTGAATCCGAGTTATCCTCAGCTTCCCGGCCTACTCTCGATCTGAAACAATTTTCTTTGGTATTTGGAGAGTCCTCCTCTCAATTCGAGATAGGTGAAGGTTCTCGGCAAAATGAGGGTTCTCCAGAGGTAGAGGAACGCTCTTAAAGAATTGTTTTATTGAGTTCATGAGAACTACTCCGTTTGACGGAAATGTTTTGTTTACTTAGTGTGTTGGAACAAAATCGAGTACATGCACCTGCATATGATTTTTTTTTTATTTAAGTTTGCAAGTCCTAGCCCACCAAAGAGGTTTTATGAATTGTGAGAGATGAGCTGATCAGGCTCACTTGCCTTTTTTAAAGAAAAAACCTTAAAGAGTATTTTTTCTCGGTCTCTCGGAAGCGAGGATGGAGCTCGGCTTAAGCTTCTTATCGAGGGATAAGACCTTTATAATTCATGAGAATTTTTGCCATAATGATGACTAGGCGATGGTTTTGATTATAGCCTAAAAATGGCTTTAAGCGTGTTGGGCCACGTTTTTAATGGACTTGAAGTCTGTTACATTTTTTGAGGAGTCCGAATACTTTTTTCTTTTAAAAGAATTCTGAAGGACTGTCATAGTTTATTGTAAGAGAAACTGTACTATGCCGCTATCCTCTTTCAGATCCAGTTCAAGAATAACATCCTCGAATGGGGATCCATTGTTTGAATCCGAAGATGGATTCTCTCCAAAGGGAGTTATTCACCCTACGTTTTTCCATTTCCGGATAGGGAAAGAAAGGGTCAAATGTTATGACTTCTTGGAAAAGGTTTCTTTCTAATTTTTAGTCTTTTCAAAAGACTGTATATTCTTTTTCAGATGGTTGACAAAATGTTTGTTCAAACAGATCGTCGGGAGGCATAAAGCTTTATGTGATAAAAGACAAAGAATCGGAAGGAGGCACCGTGCTCTCGATAAGCGTATAAGGAGGATGGAAAGAGAGATCCATCGCCTTGAATCTGAACCGCATGAATGGAAGAGCAAGGGTTTAGATATCGTGGCTATCATTCCTGCTTGTCTTCAAAGATTCCTCCGCGTGCTGGATAAATTATCTCATCTATCCTTGGCAACCGGCGACGGATCCTCTTTTGTTTCATGTTCTTCAGAGTTTCGGAGATTTCCGATGTTAAGAACTGAAGAAAATGAAGAACCGGAAACGAAATCTATCGATCATTCTTCCGGTCTCCTCGATTTATCTTCTGACGAGGGATTATCCTCAGAAAGCTGTTCGGGATCATCCACCTCGCTGGAATCGTTATCGGGCGAAGACTTTTGATCGAACAATTCCTTTGATTTATTTTTGTTTGTAACATGCTATTGGGCTAGCGGCCCAGCAACATTAATTATATTCCCCCTTTTGCTTTAAATTCGTCGATTTATTTCAATCTCATTTAATGCGTTAATCTAGGGAATATAATTAGCAATTAACTCGATTACATTTTCCATGAAGGTAGTAATCTCAGATTTGGGAAATCGTCAATTGACCCTCTTAAATGTGATTGAGTATCTTTTGAGTATAAAGTGGGTGTAGTTTATTATTGAGTTTTATCAACAACAATTCTACAAAGATGTTGGAGGAAGGTAATTCTTCAGAGAATCCCTCCGACTCATTCAAAATGATAGGCGATGATCTTCCGGGGGCGTCAGACATCGATCTTGCAAAAATGGAAGGGACTGGCGAACCAGAAGAGTCACGTCCATTAGGGTGGGGAACCAGCATTCAGGTTCAGTTCGTGTTAATCGAGAGATTATCAGCTCAAGATCGTGTCAAGGCTGAGGAGTTTATTAATAAGGTATTGTTATACCAAGTGATTTGACTCCTTTTGTTGTTGCTTAAACGAAGCGTTTTTATTTTCTTCAGCTTATTACTCGGCACAACGAGCTCGAAGGTGGGAAAATTGAGATTAGGAAAAGAAGAATGGATCTAGAGAAGCGTCGCCTCGATATTGCTCGCGAGCTTCATCGCCTCGAAGCCCACTCTTCCGATTGGATCGAGATAGGCCTCCAGGAGTACGGAAACATGCCGGGTTGCATTCTAAGCATTGTTGACCTCGCAGGCCAAGGAGCAGAGCTATTCCGTAACCCAAAACCCTTCTAGATCTGGTTTTCGCTTAGCTAGAGATATTTCTTTATACATTGTTCGCAACGTATTTTTATGCTCGAAGATCGAGCTTATAAAAACAAGACTCCATGATTGGAATAATATTTTTATTTTTATAGCTGGACTCGTATTAGCGAGCTGCCTACGTACCAAAAATAGGATCAAGCCAATTCGTAGTTCGAATATGTTTATTTTTAGCAATAGAACTTTTTCAAGTTGATGATGTTCCAAGACCTTTGAACGGGATTTCCGTCAAGGTCTTTTAAACGGTATACACCATTTCGGACTTTTTCTGTGATTTGATAAGGGCCTTCCCAGTTAATACCGAGTTTTCCAGCTCCTTCTTCTTTTGTGTTATCGAACACTCGCCTTAAAACAAAGTCTTCTACATTTAAAGGTCTGTTTTTCAACTTTGAGTTATAGTATCGAGCGGTCAACTGCTGATAGTTCTGAAGTCGAATAAGGGATTGGTCTCGCCTTTCATCAATTATATCGAGAACGTCTTCTAGTAATTTAGAATTGAGTTCTTCATTAAGTGGAGCTTCGCTTCGGTGTAACCCGAGAACATCCAGCTCGGCTGGGACTACTACCTCCATCCCATATACTAATGAGAATGGAGTTTCCCCCGTTGCTCGCCTCGGGGTTGTTTGATATGCCCACAACACAGATTGCAGCTTGTCATACCACCCGCCTTTTCGAGCATTCAGACGTTTTTTAAGATTGCTGAGAATGGTTTTATTGGAAGCTTCCGCTTGTTCATTTCCTTGAGGATATATCGGCGTTGAATAGCTAAGTTTTATTCCCCAAGAGGAACAGAAATCTTCAAAATCATTTGAAATGAACTGAGGACCATTTTCCGTTACAATTTCGTAGGGAACTCCATAGTGACAAATAATGTGTTTCCACAAGAATGTCTTTACCACAGAATCTTTTATGTTTATGTAAGCTTCAGCTTCGATCCATTTGGAAAAATAGTCCGTTAGAACTAATAAGTATTGGACGCCTCGTGTTGAACGATGCATCGGACCAACTATATCCATTGACCACCTCATGAAAGGGTATGGAGCGGATATAGATGACAAAAATTTGGATGGCTGGTGAATAAGAGGAACGTGCATCTGGTACTTTTTACACCGTTTGGCGTAATCAATGCAGTCAGAAATTATAGTTGGCCAGAAATATCCTAACCGTTTGATTTTGAAAGCCATTGCTCGTCCCGAAGAATGACTACCACAAAGCCCTTCGTGGACCTCGCTGGTCACTATTTCAACTTCGGGTCCGAAAATACATAAAAGATAAGGGTCACTGACACCTCGCTTGTACAATGACTCTTTAATTATGCAATACTTAGCGCTGATGATTCTTAATTTGCGAGCTTGCCACTTGTTCGATGGTAGTTCTCCATTAAGAATGAAATTTTTGATGGGTACCCTCCAGTCAGCCCCCCAATCATTAGCGGAAGTATTATCCTTGAGTATAAACTTCCTTGGTTCTGGTTCGGAAGGAATATCAGGATCATTTTCGACTGTCTCCAGAACTTCTTCATTACTTGTTATATCTGGAAGTGACTGTTCAGTTCGAGATGGTTCTTTAATGGGAACCTCTTGATCCTTTAATTTCCTTCTCGGCTTTCTTTTAGGAAGTTCCAGCGGTGGAGTAAGTTCGTCATCTTGAGACTTTGCTCGTGATCTGGTGACAACAAGCGAACTATTCTCATTGCCGGAATTTAATTCTGGGGTTTCGATGTGCTCGGCTTCCAAAATGTTATCGTTTCCTGTTTCTTCATCTGAAATGCTTTGTGAAGCAATACATTCAACTGGGATAACTCGCTTGAGTTTGGGATCTGAGGTAGATGCTAGGGCAGCTAAAGCGTCTGCCGAAGTGTTTTCGCCTTGAGGTATTCGAACTAATTCGAATTCTTTGAATTTTCTGGCTAACTTTTTGACAGCCGAAAGATAGGCTTCCATTTGAGGAGCCTTAGCTTCGTAATCTCCAGCGAACTGGTTTACAACTAGCTGAGAATCACAATAAGCTGTTATTTTTTCTACTCCAATTGCAAGAGCAAGCCGAAGTCCTGCTAAGAGAGCTTCGTATTCCGCTTCATTGTTCGAAGCCGGGAACATTAATCGAAATGATTGTTCGATTATCTCCTTTGTCGGAGTTTCGAGCCTAATACCGATTCCGGATCCTTGTTTAGAAGAAGAGCCATCTATATGTAATTTCCATGTAGAGTCTGTTTCAATAAGGATTCCATCATCTAATGGTAGTTCGGTTAGAAAATCAGCCAGAACTTGTGCTTTTGCGCTAGTTCGACTTTTGTATTCTATATCGTACTCACTGAGTTCGATTGCCCATTTCGCCAATCTACCGGACTGACTTGGTCCGTGAAGAATTGAGCGAAGTGGATGAGAAGTTAAAACTTCTATCAGATGAGATTGGAAATAAGGTCTGAGTTTTCTAGCAGATATGACTATTGCTAAAGCTAATTTTTCCATCATAGTATATCTCGTTTCTGGACTGGTAAGAGATTTACTTATGTAGAAAATTGGCTTTTGGTCACCTCGATCCTCTCGAACTAAAACCCCACTTACAGAATGATTAGAAACTGAAACATAAAGATAAAGTTTCTCATCTGACTCAGGTTTTGAGAGAACCGGTGGTGTTGTCAGATAAGTTGATCGAAAGCTGCTTCGCATTAATCATCCCATCAAAATTTTTTGTTTCCTTTTAAAATTTGATAAAAAGGGAGACATTTATCGGTTGATTTCGAGATGAAACGATTCAACGCAGCAATTCTGCCCGTCAATCGTTGGACTTCTTTGATGTTTTTTGGTGAAGGCATTGTGAGGAAAGCGTTAATCTAATTAGGATTTGCTTCTATTCCTCTTTCCGTGACTATGTAACCTAGGAATTCTCCGGAAGGTACACCAAAAGAACATTTAGCTGGATTTAATTTCATTCCGAACTCATTCAGAATTCTGAAACACTGCTCAAGATGAGTGATGTGCTCGGATTTCTTAAGAGATTTTACGAGCATATCATCGATATAAACTTCCATTGTTTGGCCCAAATGTTTTGCAAACATTTTGTTAACTAAACGTTGGTACGTTGCTCCGGCATTTTTTAAACCGAATGGCATAACTTTATAACAGTAGATTCCTCTATCTGTTATGAAGGATATTTTCTCTTCATCTTCGGGATTCATCATGATCTGATTATATCCAGAAAATGCATCCATGAATGATAAGAGTTCGTTTCCGGCTGTTGATTCTACGAGCCGATCAATATGAGGAAGAGGAAAGCTGTCTTTTGGACATACTTTGTTAATGTCAGTGAAATCGACACATACTCTCCACTTTCCATTCTTTTTCTTGACTACCACGGGGTTTGCTAACCAGTCCGGGTACTTTACTTCTCTAATGGAACCAATTTTCAAGAGCTTGTCGACTTCGTCATTGACGGCTTGAGCTCGATCAGGACCCAGTTTTCTTCTTTTCTGCTTTATTGGCTTAAAACTGGGATCGACGTTTAATTCATGGGTAATGATACTTTTGTCGATTCCTGGCATATCTTTTGCCGACCAAGCAAAAGTGTTTTTATTTTCCCTTAGAAATGTTATCAATTGATCTTTGATTTCTGAATCTAAAGTAGTGCCGATTTTTACTTTTAGATCTGGAAATTCGGAATCAATTTCAACTTTTATGGTAACTTCATTCGAACTGAGACCACTTGGGTAACGCGAGGTGCTTTCTTGCTTCGCGTTTATCATTAATTGCTATTTAAGCTTTAAACGATGTCCCATGAGGTAGCAAGAACGCGATATTTCCTGATCTCCTCGGATGGTTCTGATTCCTCCAGGAGTCGGAATTTCACACATTGGTGATAAGTTGAAGGTATAGCCTTCATTTGATATATCCACGGAGTTCCGAGGATTATGTTGTACGCGGCCGGCCGGTCGAAAACAATGAATTCTACAATTTTCGGGACTCCTGCGGCGAGTAGTGTTTTATGTTTCCTAAGGACATAGAGGTGTCACTTGTGAAAGCTACCAATGGTGCTGGTGGGCCGATAATATCCGCCTTGCTGATTCCCATTCTTTGCAAAGTGCTTAGAAATATGAGATCTACCGAGCTTCCAGTATCAATTAGACACCTTGTTACTTCGAAGTTCGCAACATCTAAAGTTATCACAAGAGCATCGTCATGAGGTCCTGTTACTCCTTGAGTCTCCGAATTGTCAAAAGAGATAGAAGGTGTTTGTTCATTTGACTGAAAACCCATAACGGTTTGAATTGCTGCTGATTTCTTATGCCTTTTGATTGATCTGATTGAATCTCGGCAAAATTTGGATCCTCCCATTATAACATCGATCCTTTTCTTAGGAGTGTTCGGAGTTCCAGGCCCATTGGGCTTTTGTTTCTTTTCAGGAGGATTAGAAGCTTCGGATTCTTCTTTCTCTTTGTGATAAGACTGCACAAACTCCTCTATATTGAAATTAGCGAGCTCTCCAGCTGCCCACAGTTCGGTGAGGTGCTTTTGAGTACGCTACAATCTTTGGTGGAGTGCCCGTTTACTTTGTGAATATCGCAACAGGCACTTTCATCCCTAACCCAAGTATTAGGAGAATTGTATCTTCCTCTATTTGGGAAAGGTTTTCCTACAACATTAGTAGCAGGATTAAACCGTTTATGATCTTTTGGTTTGAACTTTTTCGTTGGATTTGCAACGGCTAGTTTAGCTGGCCGATGCTTTTTAGCGAGGCTGAGCTTTTCTTCTTCTGCCTCCATCCAATTGCTAGCACGGAACAAAGCATCTTGGATGGTACTTGGACGATTGACGATGAGCTCTTCCCGAAATCAGGATTCATGCCAGAGTCCATTCCTTAAAGCAGCCAGGGCGGCAGTGTGCGATACCCCAGGAAATTTGGCTATCACTTCTTTGAATTTAGCGATATATTTGCGAAGTGGTTCATTCTGACCTTGGGCTAGATTCCAAAGATCTGCATCAGAAGTTGCCTTTTCCATGAACATGGAATATTGTTTTAGGAATGCAGAGGACAATTCCTTAAAACTATCAATAGTTCCAGGCTCCAACTGAGTGAACCATAGCAGGGCCGATCTGGATAGATTCTCGGAGAATAGTTTGCAATATCCGGCATCTTCCTCGTCTAGTTCTAGATCGATTCTGCCATCAGCGATCTGAAAAGCAGCGAGGTGATTTTTTGGATCACCTTTACCATCATAAGTTGGTAAATTAACCTTTCGAGAATCCTTGATCCGAAGGTTCGAGATTCTCGAGGTGAAAGGTGTTCGCCGAGTTTCTTCGATTACTCGATCGATCTCAGGTGCCGAACTGGTCGCCTGATGAAACTTCGACTTCATTTCGTCAAGCTCTTGACAAACCTTGATGAAATCATCTGAGAAGGTGACATCGGGATTTTCCATAAGGAATCCGTCGTCAATAGGAAGATTTTCCTGAACTTGGGGAATTTCTTCCACGGTTGGGTTAGTTCCATCCCCTACGGCTGCCTGATTGCTAGCAGGCTGGCCTGTCGGAGTAGTTTGAGTATTCCCGGACCTGTTTTGTGCAGGAGTTAAGAATAGCCTGCGCTGATGCGCTGTTGCCCGCATAGAAGGTAAATTATCTAAACGGCTCGAAACAATGTTCTGCGCGTTTGACAAATTTGTCTGGGTGGTTTGAATACTCGTCAAGGTTTGCTCGGTTGAGTCCAACCTTCCACTAAAAGTGGTGTTGGTATCAACAAGTGTACACATCTGATTGGGCAGATTGGTGGTTGCCTGATTAAGCGAGGCGATTGCATCGTTCAATGCTTGCTGGTCAGACATAGTTTCTTGGTTGGAAAAGAAGGATTTTGAGATTAAAGAGTTTTGCGGTAACTTCCCACATGCGGCGCCAAAATGTGGATGTAGGATTCACACTCGATTATCTTTAAGTATTTCAGTGGAGAAAAACTCTTTAAAACAAATGAATATGGGAATTCGAAAGGGGAATTAACCAAGAAAAAAGGTAAAGAAATTTGATTAGAACGAAGTACATAAAGCCTTGCGAAATAGTAAAGAGGAAAAGTATGTTGTATTGCTTAATCGTAATGTATAAAAGTCTCTCCCTCAAACACATGCGTTTGAGGTTGTTTTTATAGAGAAAAACATGATTAATGCGGTTATTTACTGCTCATAATCATATTGATCCGCATTAATCATGTAAGTTACAACTTGACCGAAACGGCTCGAATTTGAACTATCTTGGGCTTCACGTGGTCTTTCCGAACTCTTTCTTGCTGACTCCGAACTCCCGCGCTTTGACGCTACTGCGAGCCTCGAACAATACTCTCCTCGCTTCGGCTTTTCTCTATGCGAACTATGTATTGAATAAGAGCGAACTTCATACTGGCAAAGATCGAACTCTTCCTTGTGGACTGAATCGAACTCCCGACCGGTCAAGTTCAATAAAATATCTTGAATTCCGAGAGGATTATTATGTAATAATGACGTGGACAGATCCAAGTGGATCCTACCGAAAATGTGTGGGATCCGACCCCAACAAACATTATGCATATTATTGTAAGTTTTCACCGAGAAACAATGAAGCTTCTTAAGCTTCCTAATGACCACATGTAGCCTTTTTAAATTTAATGCATTTTACCGCATACAATTTTGGATCCGTCTTCACTATAACAACTCAAAAGAGTTCTTATATTCACATATTTCAAGTAGATCTTGTACTTCTTTCTTACTTTTAAATTCACAATCTTCTCATTCCACATTTACCTTAGTACCTAGAAGCATATCATCGTTACCCATGTCTCCTCGTTCTTCACATTTAACATTTTCACCGTTGTCAACCAGCTCATGATGTTCACATGTTTCACTTGCATAAAGAGTCATGATTCCATCATTAACTTTACGAGTTCTTGCACTTGAAATCAACTCCTCGTTACTTGAACCGACCTCACTACTCGATATTGTTCACCCCTTTTATTTTTTTCATCATATTTTTCCAGCTCCACATGCAAAATATTGAATTATGTTTGATTCAATTCTAGATGACACAAAACATCATCATCATCGAAGATAAATATTGGTTTTTTTTTATTCACTATATCTGGCATGTAACTAAATTTCATCTCGGTCGTCGCTGCATCTACCATGCTCTTATTGCATATTTTATCAACCAATGCAAAATAAGTAACCACTTCAAAAGATGCTTTCATCAAAAGAGCGTGACGAGCATCTTCGCTTGAAATCCATTGTATTTCATCTCCTTTGTTTAAATAATATCATCCATAATCTAAATGAATGAATCTCCAACGATCATTATTCATTATCCCCTAAATATATATAGACTGGAGAAAATCCAATTTCTATATAGTTCTATTCAACAACTACATCCATATATTATAAATGTAATCCGACACTAATAGACTAAAACAAATGAGAATTAACTAGATGAACCCAAAAAAACATACAAGAAAAATAAAATTACAAGAAATCTAACAAATCTAACATCAACTGTTATCGCTACACTATACACAAGTTTCAAACACGTTGAAATTGAACAAACACACTAGAGTAGGCAAATAAATCACCTCAAACAAGCTTCAATGGTGTTTCAATGGTGGAGAGAGATGAATTTTGTTTAGTTTGTTTTTAGGGAGTTTTAGTTTTTTATTTAAAATATTTTGTTTATTTAAATTATTCAAAAAATTATAAGGAATATCAAAGTTGAGAATGAGTATTATAGTAAACGTCGAAAGGTATTTTGAATAAATGGAGATATTTTATAAATGGTTTTAGGATATAAGGGCACAAGAGTATTAAGACATTTTCATTAGCAAAGAAGAAGGTGATAAAGTTAGAACATTTTTTTTTCTTTGCGACTAAATGCTTCCATGGGTGTTGTTGATAGTTAACCATATTGTGGGTAATAGGCATCTGTGAAATAAGATTCAGATAATAATATCATATACAGATCATATATATAAAAATAACCATATACAGATCCAAAATTTGAGAATTTTTAATAAAATTGAAAAAATGTATTTATCTTTCATTCTATGTATCCGTACAGAAGTAGAACTCGAGAGATAGAACGGAGAGAGACTTAGTAAAACTATGATATCTAAATTGTTGTATGTGCGAAAATGTTTCATATGTGTATTTTTTGGTCTATATGCTAGATGATTTCAATAAGTCAAATGAGAAATTTTAAGAGGTATGATCTTTTATACTTAAGGCAATCTGTAAATGGTTGTATGTGATATGATGTTTCATTGGTGTGTGTTTTTGGGTATGCATGCATGATGATTATTTATTTATTTAGTCGCCTTTTTTTTTTTTAATTTATCTATCGTTGCTTCATTGATATATATTTACTTTTAATGTGTTTAAATTCTTTTTCTGAAAATTTGTTTTTAGTTGATTTTACTATACATTGTTATTTATATAACAATTTTTTTTTAATTATATGTAAATGCATCTTAGTCTGGTTGACTCAAACAAACATCGCAGATGCATCTACACTGACTTGCAGATCAAGACTGACTCACTTCCATCTCGCCGTTGATCTTGTCTCTCATTGGCATATATATCAACGAATAAATGAGGAACCAAGTATCGAGGTATTGAGATTGTTGAAACTGTTAAAAAATATATTTTATTGAGATTGATATATTAGCTGTGTAAATAAGTTTTTATAAGTGGAAGTATGATAAATTTGGTTTATATTTAATTGGGTTTCTAAAGTTTTTTTTAAAAAATACTCTATTTATGTTAAATAATTTTTAAAATACAAATTTTCTTTAATTTTTTTAAAACTAGCTTTCAATATGTGATATGACATTTTTTACTGTGAACTAAAAGTTCATTTTCAATCATTGAAAATTTAAATTTTAATTATTCTTATAATTATTAATTTTTGGATAAAAATGGTTTGTTAATTTCATATATTAAAAATCATCATTAAAGTCTCTAGAAATCTTTTAAATCATTTTTTTAAATGTTAGATTTATCAGAAAACTTGACATTTTATGTTTTAAAGTGTTTTAGGGGTTTATGTAGAAAATCAATTGAAATTTTGAATCAAATAAATGTAATCAGTAATGTGGGAGAATTTCAGAGAGAGCTATTGGATTGCATACATGCGCTCTGGGTTGTTGTTGGTGACATTGAGGTGGCAGCTCATGGAGGCGGCGAATGTCGTGGAGGTGGTCTCTGGTTATAGTAATTACTTATTTCTTTAAAATTTTATTTTATTTATATTTGTGTATTAATCAAATAATGATGATGATAACTTTTCATTTTTTTTTATTAATGCAGATTTTAACCATATAACTATGATGAACATTGCTAGCCTAACCATTATGAGTTTACATTTGGCAAGGAGATGGCATTAGTATGAAGAATACATACGGAGTTTGAGCACTCTTTGTAGAAAAACTTGTGAGTTAATTTTTGTTTATTATATATTTATGCAAAAAAATTAGTATACAAAGCCATTTTATCCTAATTTGTTAATTGATTAATACCTCTTCTTTCTTCTTTGTATTATTTTTATATAGAATTTAAGGGAAATTATCTTTGAAACAAAATATTTTGCTAAAAAATATATATATGAAATTATGATTTTGTAAATTTTTGAAGAGTATGTTATGTCTTCAAGATAAAAGAAAAAAACTAAATGATGACTTTGATTTAGAAATTAACTAACCCATTGAACAAGTTATATTAGTTAAGTATTAATTTTATATTTTGATTATTCATTGCTCATAATCATATGACCTATTCAAATTAGAATTTTATATGCCTTTCATAAATTGCAACTCTTAATCAACTTACCATAAGGGAATCCATAAATTTTCTTTGCTAAACTGTGTTCTTGAGTGGAAAGATCCTTTTCATCCACAATCATGGCACTCATTGCACAGTTTTTGATCCAAACTTATAAAGATGTGAATACTTGAGAGAAATGACGAGTATGCTATGGGTGAAAAACTTTATGACACATCCTATGTTATCAATGATCAGCTCTTCGCAATTGGAACCAGTTGCAAGATCAAATATTTCAATGATATATTCAACACATAGAGAGTGGTGAAAGGTTTACCTGATTTCGACATATTGAATTATGGTCTGGTTAACCTCAACAAAAAAATCCTCGCCATAAGCAGCAAAGACCTGGAGAGAATTCATTCATAGTCATTACTTTACAAGGGGCTTATGATATGAGGCAAAGTCCAATCTCCTAACATTATTTTCATAAGCATCTAGCAACTATTGAAACACTGGTTAGCGTAGAAACATGAGGGGTGCAAGACAAAAAAAAATATCAGACCAGTTGATAATTTTGATTGGAATGTTACGAACTAAAGAGCATTTACATTCAAATTCTTCTCAGGTTTGATGAGTACCTTCAAAATCTTAGTAGATGTCTCTGAAGATGACTTGAGTGCATGGCATGAGTGTATGGTTTTAAACATGTCTTTATTCCCTAAGATTATTCCAAAACAAAAATTGTTTAGGAGAGAGGATGATTACTTACATGTGAAAGCAAGTTTACCTCAGGTGAATCAAAAGACATTCTACAAATAATACCAATGGGTCTAAGGCGTCAAGATAGTGATTAACATCTGTTATCTTAATGAGTGAGATTAACTATTGTAGTTAGCTGACTAAACGGTTTCCTCCATTAGTGATGACAGGGGATCATAGTGCTTTGGCATAGAGGCTAACATCTTAACTACCAAATCAAAGTTTGATCTCCCTTCTCCTAAAGCCCTCATCTGATTAGCTATTACTTGAATTCTACCAGAGTAAGTCTTAACCTTTCACCCTCTTTCATTTTCAGATTTTTAAAATATATTCTTAAGGTTTATAGTCTAACCATGTTGACTTTCTCATTACCTTGGTAGGAATATTGCGGAAGATCCCATGCTTGTTTGGCTGTTGTTGTAGAAAAAAATTTCTCGAATATTACATGAGCTACATCATATTGGATGATCTACATAGCTGCATGGTCTTTGATCTCTAGCGCCCTCAGGTTTGCAGCTTCCTTTGTTTGTTTTGCTCTAGGTGTCTCTAGAGGTTTGTTTGCTTGTTCTGAGATTTTTTCATTGACCACCTCCCATAACTCTTTATTCTCCAGGGTCGTGCGCATAACTCATAGTTCTGTTTACCGGTTGTGAAGATTGAAATTTTATCGCCATGAGAATTTCTTGACTTCTATCTTCTTGATTTTTTTCCTTTTGGTTTAAAGCTCACTTTCTCTCAGGTTTTATTTCTTCTCTTTCACTCTTATTGCACAAAAGCTTTTTATCTCGTAGAACTTCGAATTTTGTTAATTTTAATATTCGATTGACTTTGGAGAGACAAAATTATTATTTGATCGTGTTTATTAATTTATCGAGAATTAATTTTTAGAATTTTCAATATATGTATAATAAGTTCCAAATTTCTATTTGATATTTTAAAACAATGTAAATTAATTAAATGAAGAACATATGATATATATTTAAAAAATATATGTGAGAACAATTGAAAATTTCCCGTAGCAATTTTTAATATTATTTTTGTAACTTTTCTCTAATTTTAAAATAGATGAAACCAAGTACATCTAAGGACAAATACTAATACAACTGAACACAAACAATTTTTTTTTTTTGTTTTTAACTCAACGACACAAGCAAATTTATAAAAGAGATTCAACGCCTAAATTAATAAAAATAAATAAAAAGCTGAAGAGCAAATTCAATATTTTGGAAGAGAACATTCCTTGGGTAGCTTGTTATTGAACCTTCCATTATCTTGGCAATAATCATAAATCAAGTGATACATCCTCACCCATTTAAACCATCTCTTTTGCACTCTTGTCAAAGAACTGAACTCATTCTTGTTCCACCAGTTTTCATTGCTCTCTCCATTACACATACTTGCGTTGCCTTTCCAAACACAAGCATCTATCTTGTAATCCCCAAAGGAAGCCACAAATGGACCCTTTGACCACTTAATCTTGTCAAGCCCACCGCGTGTAGCCCAGCTCTCACCGTTCCATAGACTCGCCTGTACACTCATAGGTTGGAACCTTGGGTAGGCTACGCCTTTCTCCGCGTGGTTTCTATACAATCTTATCGGAATCTGATCCACCATAAATCTGAAACAACCAAAATAACATTACTATGCGTCTTGGAGTACATACTGGAAGATATTTTTGGTTGAAGAATCTTACACAATTTGGTGAGTGTTCCACAAGATAGAGTAAGTGTGAAAGTCCTTGGTTGGGTCGAACCAGAGATGGATCCTTTCTTCGCGGTTATCAATTCCATCGGCATAGACATTTGTCTGGAGAATGTAAGGCTGCCCGTTAACGTTTCCTAGGAATTCAAAGTCAATTTCATCCCGGTTTGGCTGATTTGAAGACATCTGATGAATCATGGAAATTATGAGATTTATTCACATCTACCCGTTAGGATGATAGAGATAGAGAAGGTTTCTTACATAATAAGCAACCACGGTTCCTTGAGAACTTCCCGGGATAAGTTTGATCTTCATATCTATTTGCCCGAACAAGAACGTCTGGATGGAAGAAAAAGAAGCTCCTAATATTATCAAAACATAAGTTCTTGATGCTGGTAATTAAAAAACACCGAGAAGACATTTGGATGTATATGAAAATTTTATATACCAGATTCTTGATCAAGCTTAAGGGTTCTTGATCGACCATCATTGGAGGTGTTAACGTGGGTAGGAGACCATGTCACGAAGAAGTCTTTGTTAAAATCTCCTGATGAAACAACGGCAGCTTGTGAGATCCATAATAGCAAATTGGAGATAAAGAATCCTATGAGAAGTACAAATGGTTTTGAGCGATTTATTATAGTCATTATTTAAGATGTTTGAGGGTTGAGTACGTTGGACATATATGACGATCATTGGTCAGTATATATACATATTGTATTGCATCAAAAGTGTTTGAAGTAAACTGTGTCCTATACAAAGAATATCTTTGTGGAGAAGCAAAGAGAATGCATACTTACGTAGGAATATTTTTTTGTTTTCTTTTTCAAAACGTAAGAATGTCGCTTGTTTGCTTCCTTGTACAATTCATACTTGTTGGTTTACAAAAAAAAAACAAACAATATTTCATACTTACTAACTTACATATTATGTTTCTTTTAAATATTAAATATAACTAATTTGCTTCATCGATCTTATGACTGAGTTTTCTGAACCAATTTGCGAACTATCTTCTAATTTACTCTTAACTCTCTTGTTTAGTTTTTTCTCAAAAGTTTGAATCAATATGTGAACTATCTTCTAATTTACTCTTGTTTAGTAATACTGAAGAATTAATGAAGATAACCTAAGGCAAAAGTAGTTATATCGGCCACATAAGAGGTTTTCAATTTAAAATGCGTATAAGTGTTAGGACTTTGGACGAAAAATAAAGTGTATACAATTAGTGATCTAGTGTATTATACGATGATATATCAAATAAGACTATACTCATTTCTGAGATTTTTCTACGTCACTGTTTTACTTACGTCATAGATGTGGCGGCATATATTCTTCGCGACTTTTCAGCTATAGCGTATAGGCAAAGAGGGATAGTGATATATTCACATGCATGAAACACTAAAAAACAATTAATTCTTTATGACTTTTCATTTATTTATTTTTAATTTTTTTTCATAATTGATTTTAAATAGAATTTTAATTATATTGCTTAAACATTTACAAACTCATGTACGTTATGAATTTTTTTGATAACCGAGTGTCCTGGCCTCACCGAGGTGGTCCAGACTAGAGACCGAACCCTTACGGCACGGACTCGGCCGCGATTGCGGCGCACACCCGAAGGTGGATCATGGCCAGGTAACGGTATTCGGTCTCGGGCGCCAGAGCAAGTCCGCATGTAAATTCCCTGGTTGTGTACTTGTGTCACGTTATGAATTTTCTATATTGTTTTCCTTATGATATGTACAACACATTTTTGAATAAACTAGGATATGGTATTCAAATTTGAAACAGAACCATCTTTTCCGTCTCAGCATTCTTCTTTGTTTTTTTTTCGACTTGGTCTGCTCTCTGGTTGTTCCTTCTTTCTTTTTGCTTTGAAGTGTTTCGATTTTTTACGTTTCTCGTTTGTTTATGTAATCGTCTGTCAAAAAGTAAAATGGTATAAATTTAATTTTTTAATAAAATGTTAGAATAGCAGATTTTTAAATAGAATTATATAAATAAAAAACAACAACAAGTGAACGACATGAAATAACTGTAAACAATTTCCTTGAATAAACTTCACTTTTTTAGTATAATAAACTTCATTTAGGTTATATTTACATATACAAAAAATATGAAAAATATTTGAACAATGGCAAAGCTACCAATAAGAAACAATTACATGTGTTATTACGAAATTATTTTATTACGGACAAAATTGACAAATAATAGTTACGAAAATAAATTTTATTCATATGGACAATTGCAAGGAATAATACGAAAATACCATCACATGGACCATGCGTTTACCACAACGTCGTTTATTTTTGTGTCCGCACAAAATGCGAGATAATTTTCAAATCTCTATATAAACCATGTTTACGAACCCCAAAATCATAACACAACAAAGCTTGAAATAGCCATTATCAACTTAGAAAAATGAATTTCATTAGCTATTCTCGATTTCTAATAGTTTTTGTAGCCCTTGTAGGAGCTCTCGTTCTTCCCTCAAAAGCTCAAGACAGCCCACAAGACTATCTAAGGGTTCACAACCAGGCACGAGGAGCGGTAGGCGTAGGTCCCATGCAGTGGGACGAGAGGGTTGCAGCCTACGCTCGGAGCTACGCAGAACAACTAAGAGGCAACTGCAGACTCGTACACTCGGGTGGGCCTTACGGGGAGAACTTGGCCGGTAGTAGCGGAGACTTGTCTGGCGTCTCGGCCGTGAACTTGTGGGTTAACGAGAAGGCTAACTACAACTACGCTTCAAACACATGCAACGGAGTTTGTGGTCACTACACTCAAGTTGTTTGGAGAAATTCAGTGAGACTCGGATGTGCTAAAGTGAGGTGTAACAATGGTGGAACCATCATCAGTTGCAACTATGATCCTGCTGGGAATTATGTTAACCAGAAGCCTTACTAATGATGTGATCATGCCTACGTACACACGTACATAAAGGACGTGTATATGTATTTCAATAAGGAGCATCATATGCAAGATGTGTATCAATATTTATTAAATTATACAAATAAGAGTAATGATTTATCATTATCAGTGTTTCTACAATGATTACGATTGTCTCAAGGTCGTTTTTAGTAAACATGTCAGGATGGCTTTGGTTTTTGCCCTAATGGATGACGCTGTGCTCTGTGTGCTTAGTCCCATGCTATTTCAATATGATTTGGTTCTTGTTGATATCTTGTGGTTACCAGTGATGATTATTGTTATTGTTGTAACAAATAAAATGAATGCAGAGCCGTGCCAAGAGATTTTAATGCCATAGGCAAACTAAAAATATATTATTTTATAACAACTATCATACCAAAATGTAGTTCAATGTTTAAGTAAAATATCTTAACTGGAATAATTTATAAATAAATTGTTGACAATACAAATTAAATCGAATATGAATTATTTTGTGACTAAAATAAAATTATGTGAAAACAATTCAGAGTCTAAACATGGTGTTTAATATAAAAATGTAAATTTTCAGTCTAAACATGTATAAAAAATGGTTAAAAACTGACTAAAAATGAAGAAGCCGGTAAAAACTAAAGAACATGAGAGGGATTAATGTGGTTGGAGAAAAATCGGGAAAACGGTCAATATTAATCCCAACTATTTTTATGCTGTCTTTTTCAACCTAAACTCTGATTCCTTGCACTTATCAATCCGAACCCACATAAATTTTAAATAACAAACCTGAACTATGTAACCGTTAGCCAATTTCAACTTATATTAAATAATGTAACAAATCTGAATTATATAACCTTCAGCCAATTGAATAAAAAGAATAGTTCATATACAAAAGAACAGATAATTACGATTTAACAATTCTAATCGACATTAATAAATACAAAAAAAAAATATGTTCAAATTGGGTAACAGTTACATAGTTCAGGTTTGTTATTTAAAAATTATGAATTAAGATTGATAAATGCAGAGAGTCAAAATTTGGATTGAAAAAAACCGCATGAAAATAGTTGGGGTTGATGTTAGCCGTTGTCTCGGAAAAAAACAAACACATGGACAGTAAAAAACATTGACTATTCTTCGAATTATTGATGGCATTTAAGGCAAAGAAAAATAAAACTAAAATCCATCTTTACGTGTAAGTAAACAATATGTCTCTTTAGATTTTAAGTAAAAATTTTAGGCGGTTGTTTCTATTTTTTTTTATCAAATTCTGTATATATTCAACCTACCAGAAAATTGGAAACTGCCACAAACGTAAATGTACATTTTTACAGTTTCATTTAAAACAATTAATAACAGTAAGTCAGATCGAGTAATTTCGAGGATAAAGTTGAACATATTATATAGAAATACCATGAATAATGATAAGTATTTTTTTTAATGGCCAATTATTCCTCCATTGCTTGATAAATAAGGGATTTAAAAAAAATAAAAAAAATAAAAATAAGGGATTTACAAATCCAAACAAAAAAGTAAGTGGACCTAACCTATATAATCATAACTATATCCACTAACTATATTCAAATTGAAATTGAATTTTTTATTGAATTTTTTCTATCTACATATTTCATAGGTAGTGTTCCTGCCTAAGATGAAGACTTTTTCAAAATCAATACCAACATATAAATAATAATTTTGCAGGAATAGACTTATCCTAAATTATAAAATTTGCATAAGAATAAATATATATTATGCATATAAACGTTGATTTTAAAAACTTTCCATAGTTACAAGACGAGAAACGCAGTAAATTGGTTACAAATATCTATTGCTCATTTTGCAAAGTTTTTGGAGTGTGGAAGTCAAGATCACTTGCAATGTGATATAGTGCTGCGAACAAGAGAGTGCAATCGCGGACTAGAACAGTTACATGCGATCCAAGCTAAATCGGTCTCAAGGACTTATTTAGTTAACAAAGTCAAGATGGCTTAATTTGTTTGATTCCCTCATGGATTTACGTTTTTCTCTTTTTTTCTGATAAATTATAAATTATATATGTTGCTATCTTGTGGGTAAATGTGTCTGATATTTTTCCATGTTACAAATGTGATGTCATATATATGTTCATAAATCAAACGTAAGCAAGACGGTATGAAAGAGATACATGAATGAAACACTAATTTTCATGACATTTAATTTCACTGTTAGTTTTTTTTTTTTCTCTTTCAAATCGCATGTATCTCTTCTCACAGAAACGCAAATAATATGGTATATTTAATTATGTGGTTTCGTTATGGGGTGTTGAATATATCTATGAGCAATATTAATACATATAGTAGTAGTGGAGGGAGAAAGTTTTATAACAAATGGAGACTGGAATATGAGTAAGGAAATGAATTAAGCCCCCAATTAAAACCTTTTTACCTAATTTAAATATAAATATATGATTTTTTCACTTTTATTTGATCTTATATTTAAATTATTTTAAATTATTATAAAATATATAGTTAATAAAATATAGATTTTTTCTGTATATGATGTAATTCATATATTTTTAAATGGACATATATTACTCAATCGATAAAGAAAAAGACAATGTGTACAATGACCAACATCGCCTGAAAAATTGGAGAATGGTTCATAGTCATACTATAAAAATGACCAAAATAATTTCGAATACGAATAAGCAGGAAGCTTGATTTATTAGGTTTCCAAAATTAAAAGTGTGATCCGGTTTACCCCGACTCTTTATTTAAAAAAATGAAACTCTTAAAAAATTTCAAAAATATTATAAATATTAAAAAAAATTTTAAAATTCAAATATTATTAATATTTATACTTTATAAGAAGTTTATAATAAGTTTATTATTAGTTAAATATTATAATTTACTAATATAAAACTTAAAACAAATGAAAACTTACAACTATCCTACTATACCTACTTTTAAACTTAAAACTACCTCTTCTTTTTGTGAGAGACCCAAGAAAATAATGACCAAAACATTTGTATCACGTTATGCGCTACATCACGTTATCACGTCAGGTCACCATTGGATTATGTGAGGAGAATTTCAAAAATACCCATTTTTCAATACAATCTTTTTAAAACGATATTTCGCTAAATCATATCAAAAATGCTTCTAAAAATATAAGATTTATCCAAATACGTGTGTAACTTTATTAAAGCATACATAAACTATATTTATATATGTATTAATAAAATCTTTTAGAAATATTATATAAATACTATATAATTACCTTGTAAAACCTTATAAAGACCCGTAAAATCTTGTAAAACATCTTATAAAAAAATAAAATACCTTACAAAACCTTATAAATACTTAGATCGAGTATCCAAGTATTATTTACCATCCAGAATTACCTTAGATCCATGACCCGAGATTAGCACAATTGGATTCAAAAATAAATTGACTTTATAACTCTTAATGAGGTGAATTAAATTGGTAGTTATAATTTTTTTCCAAGAGCATTGTAACATAATATCCTACAAAAACCAATGTTACATTTTAAAGATACTTCCGTAATATTAATATAAGGATATTTTCCTAAATCAACCTTATTCAAGATGTAGACTTTGATTATTCCAACGTCGTTGCAAGAAACAAATTACCATGACATTACCGGTCGCAAGGTCGTTTTTAGTGAACATGTCAAGATGCCTTTTTCTAATGGATGATGGGTGACGTTTTTCTGTGCTTAGTCCCATGCCATATCAATCTGATTTGGTTCTTGTTGCTATCTTTTGGTTACCAGTAATTGGTGTTGTTGTAACAAATGAAATGAACGGAATTATTCTATATATTCAATCTACCAGAATGTTGAAAACGGCCACAAACCTAAATATATATTTTTATAATCAGTTTCATTTAAAATAATTAATAACAACAAGTTAGAGAGTAATTTAGAAGAAAAAATTGAACATAGTCGTTATATAACAATACTATGAATAATAATAAGTATATATATTTTTTGAGTCGCCAATGAAATATTCCTCCATTTTTCGATAGATAAGAGATTTACAAATCCAAAAACATAAGTAAGTAGACCTAAAATATAAAATCATAATTACATATATCCACCAATCTGATATTCAAATTGAAAATGTAGAACCTTTCCATTTTTTTCTTAAGGAAAATTTATTCATATCTCTTATTGATCTTTTTTGTATCTACTTATTTCATAGGTAGTGTTCGTTTTGCATACGAAAGGAAGACTTGTTAAAATCATTACCAATATTATTATTAATTTTTGTGTTTGGTAACTCAGGGTAGATCCTAGACCTATGGAGAGATCCACACTAATCCCTAGGGATATGCAGCCCATGGATATATACCAATTCTTATACAAGTAGAATGTAACAAAAGTTTATTTGTATAAGAATAAAATTGTTTATACTATAAGAAAATAATGAATTGTGATGAATTATATAAGATGTTATATTGTATAAAATCTTCCATAATTGTAAGATAGAAAACGCATCGTAAATTGGTTGCAATTATATATCGCTAATTCTTGTGTTGGTATGCAGCGACCAAACGATTTGTCACTAGCGTCATATTAAATACTACGATTATGTGTTTGTCGTTATTTAAAGACAAATTATTATCGCTAATTTAATGGATAATGGATATAGCAGATACAATTACAAGGTAAACGTCGTGGAGGAGATCAGTTTCCTCCACCGCTAAAAAGGAAAACCGTGGATACAAGAGTCTACATGAAGGAGTTAATATGAAACCAGATGCTTGGGGATATTGTTTTTTTTTTTTTTTTTTTTTTTTGATAATCCAGGTATCCAAAGCCCAGTGGGCCCTGACTAGCCCACTAACCCGAAGGCTTGGCGTGCGTCCCGAAGGCGGCAAGAGTGGTTCCTGGAGGCCGCATAGCCCAATGTTAAATTTTTCTGCGGTGGCCACTTAAGGTGTTTGCAGCCGTGGGGATTCGAACCCGGGAGTATTGGGAATCTCACCCTCAACCCGAAATCCTTCCTACCACTGGCCCACCTATGAGTGGTATTGGGGATATTGTTAGAATTCGGATACAAATTATTTTCTAGGGAGAAAGTTGTAAGGAACCATTCTTGGAGTGAACTTTGTAAACTTGAGTCGAACCAAGAGATTATCTTATATAAGTTGGATTATTTTTCTAAGTTTTGAAACCTTGTCTTGATTTAGTTATTAATAAAGGAATTGATATTTGACTAAGTGTTGTTGGAAACAGTTTTGAGTGTCAGGGATCAATTTCGGGGTCAGGTCGAATGGGCTGTTGAGCTGGATTAAGAGAAAGAACAATCTCAATCCAATTAAGATAGGTAGTCTTTTGCGGTTTAAGGAAGGTCGAGAATGGTTGGTCATTTCTGGCCATATGAATGTTTGTGTCTGATGTTCTTGTTTTTGGCCTACGTTATAGACATGGCGTCATATAAAGCAAGTGGGAGAGGTGCATGCATGAAACATTAAAAGACTATATATATTCTTTATGACTTTTCACTTGTTTATTTAGTAAAATACAAAAGTTTTCTTTAATATATTTCTTGTTTTCAACTTCACTTAAATTTAATTACGTATAAAAATAACATCAAAGTAGTCCAACAATGACAAGTTGATATTACGATCTGAGATTGAAGGAGAGAGACGGTGGAGAGTTTGTTAGAAACTTTCTTATTTCTTTCCTTCAGGAATAAAAGTTGTACAATGTTCTCTTATATACAAGTATTCTAACTTAACCAAAGAATGAAATTAAGCTATACATTGTGCTATACCAACTAAACCGAAGTAAACCAAAGCTAAGAGGATCTATACTCCAATAGTCCCCCTCAAGATGAGAATATGTTGAGAATACTCATCTTGGACAATAAATGAGCAAACTGGTAAGGGAATAGAGGTTTAGTAAGGATATCTGCCACTTGATCCTCTGTTCTAACATGAAGCATCTTAAGAAGACCCTTGTCCAGCTTCTCCCGAACTGTATGACAATCGACTTCTATATGTTTGGTGCGTTCATGAAATACAGGGTTAGTGGCTATGTAGATAGCTGCGGTGCTGTCAGAGAACAGAACAGGAACCGCACCTGTGTTAATCTTCAAATCAGAGAGCAAAATAGCTAACCATGAGATTTCACATGATGCCAAAGCCAATGCTCTATACTCTGCCTCTGCTGAAGACCGAGAAATAGTAGGCTGCTTCTTGGACCGCCAAGAGATTAAAGAGGAGCCAACAAACATAGAGAATCCTGTTGTTGATCGGCGACTATCTTGACATGAAGCCCAATCAGAATCAGCATATCCTTTAAGAGTGAGGTCAGAGTCCGATGAATAGAACAAACCTTGGCCAACAGTCCCTTTAATATATTGCAGAACCTTATAAACTGCAGTGAGATGTGCAGTCCTTGGAGCTGAGGAAAACTGGCAGAGTTTGTTCACAGCAAAAGTTATATCCGGACGAGTAATCGTCAAATACATAAGTCGTCCCACAAGACTTCTATATTGCTCCTTGTTATCCAAAAGCTCACCATCAGTCTTTGATAACTTGAGATTTGGAATCATAGGAATAGAAGACGGTTTACAAGCTAGCATACCAGTGGATGCAAGTAACTCCAGGGCATACTTTCTTTGACAAATTGATATACCTTCAGATGTTCTTGCTATTTCCAACCCCAAGAAGTATTTGAGTGGACCTAAATCCCTCAGTTTGAAACTAGCTTTTAAAGCATCTGTTAATTGTGTTGCAGCACCTTCTGTTGTGCTTGCAATGACAATGTCATCCACATAAACAAGAATAGCAAGGAAATCAGACCCACTGCACCTGACAAATAAGGTATGATCTCCATGTCCTTTGATAAAACCCATCTTCAACAAACACTCAGAGAACTTCAAAAACCACTGCCTGGAAGCCTGCTTTAAACCATAAATAGATTTCTTAAGGCGACAGACTGCATTCTTGGGAAACAAGTCCCCCTTACTCTCTGCATACCCTTCAGGCAACCTCATATATATATCCTCCTGCAAATCTCCATTTAAGAAAGCATTAGATATGTCAAGCTGAGTCAGAAACCATTTCTTAGAAGCTGAGATTTTCAAAAGCAACTTGACTGTAGCCATTTTAGCAACCGGAGAGAAGGTCTCATTGTAGTCTAAACCCTCTTTCTGAGTGTATCCCTTGGCAACAAGACGCGCTTTGTATCTTTCCAAACTTCCATCAGCAAGAAACTTCAATGTGAAAACCCATTTGCATCCAACCGCTTTCTTTCCCGGAGGTAAACTAGTAACTTCCCAAGTATCCGTATCTTCCATGGCACCAATCTCTTTATCAATTGCATCACACCATTCCTTGGTATTCTTTGCCTCAGAATATGATTGAGGGATTGGAATTTGAGTAATATGATTTATGTATGATAGATGAGATGGAGTGATTTGTGAATAAGAGAGAGATGATGAAATGGGATAAGTGACTTCAGTGTTTAGAGAATAACAGTGATAATCTTTGAAATGAGCAGGAAGTTTTCTAGCTCTTTGTGGAGAAATTTGTGTTGATGGAGAAATTTGTGGGGGAGGAGATGAGAAAATGGTACCTGAAGGCAAAGAATCCTTTGGTATGAGCAATTCTGAAGACAATTCTGACTGTTTCTCTTTGGCCATGGGAAACTCATCTTCACAAAACTCAACATTACGGGAAATGAAAACCCGATGACTTTCCAAATCCATAACCTTATAGCCTTTGTAGCCTGCAGGGTAACCCAAGAAGATACAAGCTTTGGACCTAGGCATGAACTTGTGACGCTGTTTTGGTGAAGTGGAACAATAGCAAAGACAGCCAAAAGTACGTATTTGATCATATAGAGGCTTCTTACCAGTGAGAATCTCAAATGGAGTCCTGTTTGAAAGCATTTGTGATGGTGTTCTATTAATGAGGAACACAGCCGTCAAAATGCAGTCACCCCAAAGAGATAAATCCACCTGAGATTGAAACATTAGTGATCTTGCAACATTAAGTATATGTTGGTGTTTTCTTTCAACAACCGAATTCTGTTCAGGTGTCTCGGGACATGAATGGTAAGAGACGATGCCTTTAGCCTGATAAAAGTCGGAGAACTTTAATTCTTGTGCATTGTCAGAACGTACAGCCTTTACTTTCGCATTAAACTGATTCTCTACTTGATTGATGAATGCAGGGAAAACAGTTAAAACCTCTGATTTTGATTTGAGCAGATAAACCCAAGTAGCTCTGGAGTGGTCATCTACTATGGTTAAGAAATATTTAAAACCTTCCAAAGTTTCCACTGAAAATGGTCCCCAAATGTCGATATGTAATAACTCAAAAGTTGAATTACATATATTGTTTGAAGAAGGAAAGGACAACTTCTTTTGTTTAGCCAAGTGGCAAACATGACAATAAGATGATCCCTTATTCTTATGCCTAGTAGTCCCCAAAGCCTCTGATATTGCATCCAATCTTGAATAAGACGGATGACCAAGCCTCTTGTGCCATACATTAATGTCCACCACCGCATTGACCAAGACTGAAGGAGGAGGAACTGTATCAAGCACATAGAGATTCCCAAGGCGTCTACCTTTTCCAATGGTCGATCCCCTGGTAAGATCCTGTATTTCACAACAATGTGGATCAAAAATCACTCTGGAGCCAAGAGAAGTTGTCAAGGAGCTGATACTGATAAGATTCAAGCGGAATTCAGGTATAAACAGAACATTTTGAAGTTGTATGTCTGTAGTAAGCTGAATAGTTCCCACTCCACTGATCTTAACAGTAGGGCCTGTAGGAAGATTCACATAACTCACAATAGAAGTATCAATGGAGATAAATAACTTTCTATCATGAGAGACATGATGAGTAGCACCAGAGTCTACCACCCATGTCTCATTGGAAAGAGTATGTTGAGCAACATTCAGAATTCCAATAAAACAATAGGTAGAAGGAGAAAATGAGATACCAGAGTAATCAACTGCAGCATGAGAAGGACCTGCATCATTTGTAGAAACTGTGGAAGAAGGCTGTAACTTATCACTGAAGAAAGCAATGAAATTCTGAAGTTGATCTTTAGACAGGTTACCAATCAAGCTCTCAAGATTGGGATTCTGAGCAACAGGTTGAGGAGATAAAGCAACCTGAGCAGCAATGATAGGTGGTTTCTGAAGCTTGTTAGGTATTTTTCCCTTAAAACCTGGTGGATAGCCATGCTTCTTATAGCACCTCTCAGCAATGTGTCCAACTTTGTTGCAGAAAGAGCAGATAGGACGACCCTTATTTGGTCCTTGCTGCACATAACAAACCATTTGTGGATCACCAGAAGAGTCATCTATAACAGAAGCAATCTTTGAAACCTGAAAAGCAGCTGGCTGAGCAACAACTGGAGAGAAATTCTTCTGACTGTCATCTTGGTCAAGAATGTTGTAAACTTCCACCAAAGAGGGAAGAGCTTTCTTAGCAATGATTTGTCTTCTGACAATTGCATAAGATTCATTCAGACCTGCCAAGAATTTAACAATTTTACCTCTCTCAGCTTTCTGTTGTAGTCTGGCTGCCTTACCACAAGTGCAAGGTTCATCTAAAGCTTCTGCACTATCAAGATGATCCCAAAGGATTTTCAGTTGAGTAAAATAGTCAGACAGAGACATGGTACCCTGACGAAGATCCTGAATCTCCTGTGTGAGATTATACGTACGTGGTAAGTTGGTCATATGAAATCGACCATAAATATCACTCCATATAGAACTCGCATCACCTATACGCAAGATACTGCGATAGATCTGAGGAGAAACAGTGTTTAAAATCCAGGACTTAACCATGCTGTTGCATCTGGACCATACACGAAAATGTTTATCTGATTCTAGAGGACGTGGCAAACTACCATCAATAAAACCAGATTTGTTCTTCGCATCAAGAGCAATAAGCATAGCAGTACTCCAATCATCAAAGTTTGTACCGTCTAAGCGATTAGAGACAAGGATCAAACCTGGATGATCAGCGCTATGCATAAAAAATGGAGAATGCGTCGGATCCATCAAATCTGGTAGCAGAACACCTCCGGAAGCTTCAGAAGCTTGAGAAACAGCAGCGGTAGGAGAGATCGGAGGAGAAACAACCATACCAGTAGATCGAGACGCTTTTCGTGAGACGGAGCTCGTCGACACCTTCGCACGAGCTGATTTTCGAGTAACGCGAACCCCAGGCACCATCGAAACCTTGATAGAACGATGATGAAGAAGGATCGAAGAAGAAAACAAAGATCAGATCGAAAAACTAGAGGAATTTTGAGCTGGATGGCTCTGATACCATATTACGATCTGAGATTGAAGGAGAGAGACGGTGGAGAGTTTGTTAGAAACTTTCTTATTTCTTTCCTTCAGGAATAAAAGCTGTACAATGTTCTCTTATATACAAGTATTCTAACTTAACCAAAGAATGAAATTAAGCTATACATTGTGCTATACCAACTAAACCGAAGTAAACCAAAGCTAAGAGGATCTATACTCCAATAGTTGACATCACCAATAGAAGCAATTCTAGGGAATACTAAGAAAATATTAATATATTGACAAAATTGACAAATAAGGGCTTCATGTAGCGTTACACCTATACTATATTAATTTCCTCCAATCGAATATGCAGTATAGCTAGTCGTATAGATAAGATTTGAGAGGGCATAAGGCAGCCATATTCAAGAAGCAGGCGTTGTGATCATAGTCTCTGCAAGAAATCATAACCGTAAAAATACCTTGTTAGGCCATTTTGATATATATATGCTGTCAAAAAAAATATATATATATATATATATATATACACACATTTTTTCTACAAACTCAAAAATAAAAAAAATTCACATCCAGATGCAAAAACGAGTTTTTGTCTATGGATTTCCAAATCTAGAAATGAAGAAGCTCGTAGACAATTTTTGTATATATCAATTTTTTTATTTTTTCATGATCTGTCATATCATATTTGCCTAATTTAACCAACCTCATTCAATAAGCAGCTTTGATTATTCCATAGCTAGCCGCTGCAAGAAGCAAGTAACGATTACCATGGAAATTGTCGGTCTCAAGGACTTTTTTAGTTAAGAAGTCAAGATGGCTTTGTTTTATGAGTAATTACACTATATACCCTAAGACTGAGAAATATTTAAGTCAAAAGAGAAGTGGCAAACTTGTAAATAAATGATCATCTGAAAACATGATAAAAAGATTAAAATACCCCCAAAATCAAACACTTCCTTATTTCTTCCTTCCTTCTTCGCTTCTCTTTTTTTTTTTTTTTTTTTTTTTTTTTTTTCTTTTTTCTTTTTTCTTTACTTTATGATAACCCCAAATAAATGATTCTTCTTAAAGCCGTTAAAAAAAAAAAAATGATTCTTCTTAATTGTGAAACTGATTGCATCTAAAATTATGATATTTTGAATTCATTAAACTCGTCGCATTTTTCTGATTAAAATGAACTCAATAAACCTTAAAAAAATTTCGATATAGAGACGTCGTATGTTTGGGTGTCGTTCGTTATTATTGAGCTTCTGTTAGAGATGATTTGAGACACCGTCAACCGACGACGCTAAGAACAAATAACGTTTTTCACTACAGCTACTGGGATTATTGTGGGTTATGCTTATTTTTTTATGACTTCAAGAGACCCAACGTATCAAGATTTCATGAAAAGGTTGTTTCTTTCTAGGCAAAGGAAGTTGCTTAAGAGTCATAAGTTTGATGTTGAGAGGTTTAAGGAACTTGAGAATAAGTGGAAGATAATGTCTTGCTCTTCTTCTTCGTGCCACGCAAATGCATCGATTCGGAATCGTGTTGGTGTTGATCTTGATTTGGAGGATTCTTTGCAGAGTCGTCATAGAGATTGATTGGTTTTTTATGATCCAACATCAGTTTCTGGTTTTTCTAACCATTCTCTTTTTGATTATATATCATGATATATAGTGATATATCGGGAAATACATATGTGTCTTACCAGGAAACACATGGTAAGACATTTTCGGAGGCAAAATTCCCGCTATTTATTCCAGGGGTAAATTCGTCCGATTTTTTCAAAACCAAAGATTTTTTTTTGATTAAATGTGTAAGAAAACCAAAGATTTTTCTCTCTTGTTTTGTAAAGAATAAAAGTTGTGTATGTACAAGCTAATTATTTCTCAAATAATTAGCATACAGCTAATTGACTCTTGTTTTATTCCCTCATGGATTATGCTTTTTGTTTTTCTCTTTAATTTTGCTTTCTTTCCTTGATAAATTTATCTTTTGTTTTTTTTCTTTCTAAAAAAGTATATATTATCAAGGTAAGGCTTCATGTTACTATCTTTACGGGTACATGTGTCTTATATTTTTCCATGTTACTAGTTTTCTTACAAATATGACGGCATATATATGTTCATATATAGAAGCAAGAGGGTAGAAAAGAGATACATGCATGAAAAACTATTTTTCATGACATTTCACTATTAATTTTCTTTATTAATCGCATTTTTATATATTAAACAGTGATTTTGTTGTTATAACAAATGTGAAACGAGAAACAGAAACACAAATAATACGATAGATTTATGTGGTTTCCTAATGGGGTGTATATTGAATATGTCAACGGGAAAATATTAATACATATTTTAGTAGTGGGGTGGAAAGTTTTATAATATAATGGAGACTGGAAAATGATTGAAGAAAGAAGCTTCCACTTTTTCAAAAATGCTTTAAAAACCTATTTTTAATGAATTTGAAAATCCATACCTTTTGAGATAAAAGTAAACTGCAATTAAAGAATGTAAAAGATATGATCCATTTTGTTAAAAATATAAAAATTCACATTTAAGTGTTTTTAGGAAGTTTTTAGGATGCTCACGATTTTTTTAATTGTTTTCATTGAATTCTCCAACACCACATATGATCACTTAATAATACGAAACAAAAAGATTTATCCATTTACCTCTAATCTTGGGCATAAACTCTACACAAAATTAGCAAACTGAAGTGAGCCAAAGTTTGGGCAATTCAGTTGATATGGTGAAACCAATCATCGTGATTTAATTTAACCTTGTTAAAGAAACCAATACTGATGAATGTTTTTTTAAACCTAATTCCTTCCTTTTTCATGGATTTGAAAACAGCAAATTATAATCAGTTTAACTGACATAATTACAGGAATTATAATCAAAGTAAACTACTTTTGTTTAAATTATAAATTTTGTTTTGTATATTAGAGAATATTTTCGGCTTGTTTAAATTTTGTTTTGTTTTGTATAAATTTTGTTTTGGCTCATTTTAAACGACTTCAAATTTTAAATAAATCTTATTTAGTTTCAGGTTTGATTTAAGTTTGGTTCCGATTTAGATAAAAAATTATAATAAAAGAAAAATATTAATTAATATTATATAGCTTCATTTAGTATGAATTTTTTTATACATTTAATCAAATTTAGTAATTGCCAATGAATTGTTAATTAGGCTTTGGGTAAGCGAATTTTTTTTTCTAATGTATTTATGCCAATCTCTAAAGTTTTAGTTCGAAAAAATTATTTTGCGGATTTTAGTTCAGATTATATACAAGATTGAAGAGATAATATAAGGTTGGGCATCGGTCTTATTGGTCTTATTCTGTTCACAAATTGATGAACTTAAATTATTCTGTTTGAAACAAGGGTATCCAAGTTAGACTGAACTAAATCTTGGCTCAGTTAAATAACTTAAATTCAAAAATATGAAAATATGGTCAAAAGTAATAACTTTAATTAGTTTTGAGAATCTTGGTTTAAGCTGATTATATTTTTGGTATCTTCTGATGTTTCTTTTTAAAAGTTGTTTTCATATGGAAATGTAAAAAAGAAATTATACCTACGGGTTAGGGGGTTCCCAACTAGTTACCGTATTAAATGTTGGGGTTTATTTCAAAAGGTGAAAGTTTAAACCCATAAAGAAAGTTAAACCATGTGTTAAGCAAGACTTTGTTTATTATTTATGGCCACACAAAACGTGATATAGTTTTCAAATCTCTATATAAACCATGTTTACGAACCCCAAAATCATAAAACAAACTAAACTTGAAAATAGCTATCATATCAAACTAAGAAAAATGAATGTCAATAGCTCCTCTCGAATTCTAATAATCTTGGCAGCCCTTGTAGGTGCTCTTGTTGTTCCCTCAAAGGCTCAAGACAGCCAGCAAGACTATGTAAATGCTCACAACCAAGCACGATCGCAGGTAGGCGTAGGCCCCATGCAATGGGACGAGGGACTTGTAGCCTACGCTCGGAACTACGCAAACCAACTAAAAGGCGACTGCAGACTCGTACATTCCGGTGGGCCTTACGGGGAGAACTTGGCCAAGAGTGGCGGTGACTTGTCTGGTGTAACTGCCGTGAACTTGTGGGTAAACGAGAAGGCTAACTACAACTACGGTACAAACACGTGCAACGGGGTTTGCGGTCACTACACTCAGGTCGTTTGGAGAAATTCGGTGAGACTCGGATGTGCTAAAGTGAGGTGTAACAATGGTGGAACCATCATCAGTTGCAATTATGATCCTCCGGGGAACTATGCGAACCAGAAGCCTTACTAATGTGTGATCATGTTACATATACACACATATATATCAAACACGGACCTGCATAAAGGACGTGAATATATATTTCAATAAGAAGCATCATCTGCCGGATATCAATATTTATTAAATAATACAAATAAGTTAAAGGCCTCTAAAACCAAACGAAAATCTAAAAAAATCTTATTGGGCTATACGTTTATAGTCCAAGCCCATTTATCTTGTAATTAACCCTAGATATCATGTACAGTAAAACCTTTATAAATTAATACTGTTGGGACCGCAAATTTATAGAGAGATTTTCTTAATTTTGCAATGAAAGTATAAGATTTCTTTCATTATATAAAATATCTTTCTAGAACCAATCTATACTATATAAAAGTCGAAGCTATAAGCTTCTAAAGGCGTCCACCTAGGATTTTAAACGACCAATCGCGGTTGGACATCTCATCGATTAACATTTTTAAAAGTCGAAGCTATAAGCTTCTAAAGGCGTCCACCTAGGATTTTAAACGACCAATCGCGGTTGGACATCTCATCGATTAACATTTTTTGCCATTATGATAATTACCTTTTTAAAAGTTTACTACTTTTTATCAAAGAAAAAAAGAAAGAAAGGCAAATGTGTCAATTTACTTTTTTCTAATTAATAAACTTCCATATTTATTTTGTTAATCTTCTTAATTTCCAACAAAAAAAAAGAATATAACCAAAAATATATTATGCTAATCCTAGATATTTTCAATATAAATAATAAGCAGAGGCATTCCATTCGATCATAATTTTTTATTTAGTAAATTTCAAACCGTCAGTCATAACTAGGGTTGGTTACTACTTTTAATGGCGCCGTGTTTGTGTATGATGTCGTTTGCGCAAAAAAATTGGTTTGAAGAAGAAAGATCGATAAAAGCATCACTAATTGGTTATGTTTGTACTCTTTCATATCGGTTATGAATTAGAAGACCTTGATTTTGATGTTGTTTGAGTTAAATTTTTAGGTTTAAAAACAAAATATCGACGATAAGCACAACTGTTTTATTAGAATAGGTGAAGAAAAGAATGAAACGAGGAGGTGATGAATAGAAGAATAAAAGAATGAAACGAGGACGTGATGAATTGACCAATCAATGATTTTGTAACCCTTCTCATATATGTTGGGTTTTTTGCAGATTGGAAAGAGTTCAAGATTGAGTTTATTAGTCTATGGTTCTCTCTTAAAGGTTTTCTAGCAAACCAAGAGGAACTAAAGTGTTATATGCCGTGATTTTTAGTATTAGAAACACTAAAGCTTACATAAGACGAAGAAATCTAATATTCAAGATGGTGAATAAAACTAATGATATAAAGGGAAGGGGAGGATTTAGGCGTGTTATGTAATTATTAGCTGTCCCTACGAATATACATGAGTTTTGGCTATGACCTACGAATATATATGAGTTTTGGCTATGAAGTTATTGAAAAAAAAAGTGTCCCTCGGCTAGATCAAAACTCAAAACTATAAGGAAATATGTGTTGGATATAGAAAAATACACAAAAAATTAAGCCAACGGCAATACATATTCTGACATTGATTGTGCGAAAGCCAAATTTACAAAATCAACACTTCTGAATTAATTAATATTTTTATAGATTAAGATACTTATAAAATAGAAATAATATATAACAAGAAAAATGTAAACTTTTCATTATTAGAACACATAAACATACTATTATTCATATTTTTAGGAAGGAAAAAATCTAAATCTAACTTTTGTAAATAAAATATATTCATTTTAATACTATCGTTTTCTACTTTTATATAAAAAAATATTTTTTCAATTTTTTCTAGCAAGCCGGTAATATGTTTGAAGTTATATAAAGTAGAAAACGATAGAACTTCAAACAATATATACAAACAATAAAAATGATTATAGGCTAAAAACATATAAATATATACATGTGTTTTCGATTTTTTGAAATAGAAAAATCAAATTATATATATCTAATTGTTTGAAAAGATGTAAATAAATATTTAATTTAAACAAAAAATATGTATTTAAATATCAATTAGTAATTTCATGTTGGAGGTTTGATATTCAGATATTATATTAGTTGAATCACTAAAGTCTTTGAAACATTTTACATATTTGAGTAAAAATGTGTGAATACATTCATTGTTAACATTAAAATTAAACCACTATTTCTTAAGAATAAAGAGCATTACGTGAAGTAAGCGTAAGGAAAGAAGAGCCAGATTACGTTTTCGTAATAAATAGTGTGTTGACTAAGAATTTTCTTTTAGGGAAATAAATGCACTTTAGTATGTTTGCAAATTAAAAACTGTTGAGATGATATTAAACTTGACATGAAAGCAGAATACCATTTATAAGTTAAAAGGGAAATGTTATGATAGAAATATGACGATGATTTCTTATATAATGAAAAAACATGTCGATGGTTGTAGTTAAAATTTAAAAATAATTTTTTTCAACGTGGGCGAGCTGAGGAAAACTATGTTCTTGAAGTTTTTCGAACAAAGGAAATATCATTTTAATACTTAAAAGAATTGGAAATGATCTATTTTTTTTGTTGGGTAGAATAATGTAAAAACATTAAACTGTTTTTTGGCAAGTAATTATCATGTTTTTAATTTTGTGTTTTAATGATTGCCTTAAAGTTTTAATTTTTTTAAAGTATCACCATTTTGGTTAACAAGTTATATTTATCATGGCATAAAAAAAAACGAAGATAGTAAGGCCAATATGATGTGCATTCAAAGACCAAATTAGTGCCAATAGAAGCTAATTAATTAAAATAAGTATAAAATATATATTTTATAATAAAAAATTAATGATAATTGTTAATGAATTTATATTTTAGATTTACGTTATAGTTTACTCAATGATGTATTTGAAATACAAATTTTTCTCAAAAGTAATTTAAAAATATTTAGTAATTAAAACGCTATAAAATATCATATTTCTAATATTATACCAAAACTTTGTCCTACAAAATTCCTTTCTTATTAAAACAAATTTTTAAACAACATAAATGATTCATGTAAAAAAATAAGACTATGTTAAAAAAATCAAAAATAAAAGATTATAATACTTTTGCATTATTATATGTTAATCTATAACTACTATATAAGTGATTATTAAACCCAAAATTATATTAAAACAATCGATACAAACAAACCCCTGCGTAGCAGGGGTTAATAACCTAGTCTATACTATATAAAATTCGAGGCTATAAGCTTCTGAGGCTGTCCACGTAGGATTTTAAACCACCAATCGCGATTAACCATCTCATTAGTTAACATTTTCGAAATTATATTAATTTTCTATTTTTCTAGATTTTTGTAAAATGGAAAAAGCAACACAAGGAAATAAGAGAAATATTTGAAAATATGAAAATTTTTCTAAATATTGTTTTCATCAAAATACATAATATAAAAATACTCAAAATGTTAATTTTTTTAAGTATATTTAAATTTATAAACGAAAATACACGATTTGTTATTAGTCTCACTAAATTTATTAGCACTTCATCTTTAATAAAAATAACCATTTGATCAAAATAACTATTTTATTGAATGATATTTTTAAAATTAATGATTTTTATATTAAAAGTATTTATAAATAGGAGAAAATATGAAAATATCATCAATCGTATATAGTTGAATATGTGTATTTGAAATGCAACAATTATCCAAATATTTATGAAAAAAATTATTTGTAAAGAATAGAAATGTAAACTTTTGAAAACAACATATGGAAATAAGAAAAGCAATATATAGAATAAAAAAAGAAATGTAAATTTTTGAAAAAAATATGTGAATACAACAAAATTATATTCTTATTTTGTTAATCTTCTTATTTTCCAACCAAAAAAAAATATCAACAAAAGATATATTCGATTAATCCTAGATCTTTTCAATATAAATAATAACCGGAGGTATCCCGTTATATCATAATTTTTTTGAGTTGTAAATTTTGAACCGTCGGTAACAGTTAGGGTTGGTTACTACTCTTATTGGCGGCGCCTCTTTATATTTTTTTCATTGTTTATGCTACTGTGGGTATTTCTCTCTCCATCGGGCTGTTTTTGTTTTAAATCTTTGTTGAGTCCTAAAACATGTGTTTGTGTATGGTGTTATAGATAATTTCATGTTGTTTAATTTGCATAAAAGTTTTGGGTTTGAAGGAGAAGGATCGATGACAAGCATCATTGGTCGATGTTTGTGTTCTTTCATATCGGTTATGAATCATAAGACCTTGATTTAATGTAGTTTGAGTTATATTTTTGGGTTTAAAAAAGAAGGATCGACGACAAGAACACATGTTTAATTAGTTATACATGTGGCCATGTTCATTCTACTTCTTCCGCAAGCAATTTGCAATTTTATAGCATTAAGGATTTTGGTTTGAAAATTTTCTATACGTGTGGATCTTAAATCGAGTATAATTGTGAAAGTATCAGTAATTGAGTGCACTTGGTGGCTATGCTGATCTTGAATTGCATATATCTTACGAGAAAATAGGCAATAATTCTAGTCTTGGAGGTTGCAGGAGGTTTGTTGAGAAACAAGTTGTGTGGTACTCTAAAAAAAGTTAATTCGAATGGTTATTTAGTGGTTCTAACGAATGCAACATCAATTGTTTGTGTCCGAAAAGTGTCACTGGCTAATAAATCTAGGGTACTGGTGGTGGCAGTGGGAGTTGAGGAATATAAATGTTAGATTGTGCAAGGAAGCTGTCTTGGAAAAGATTCTAGGACAATATAGTGAAAATTGTGTATGTAACTGCAAGTGGATGCAGCTATGGCTAATGAGGTAACTTCTTGCATGGTTCTATTCAAAAACTTAGGTTGTATATACTTCAGTTGGATGATATCTAACCATGCAAAAGGTATGAAGATATTTGTATAAATTGTGGAAAATTTGTTTTTCTTGGAGTACCAATTTCAATCAAAAACGGGAATTGACGAGACATGAGAAAGGTTATGACATGATGAGACATAAGAAAGGTTAAGAAAGGTTTCAATCCATGAGAATGAGAGAAACTCGGTTGACACCATAAGACAAACTTGGATTATCAAATATGGAGAAAAAGAGAAAACAGTTATGACATGACCTCAATATGGCAATGTTTAGTTCATATGTTTCTGGCGAGATTTCTGGTATTACTGTCTTGAGGTTGAATTGTGGGATATAGATTTAAACAGTTTTTTGTGTGTATTTTATCTAAGCTTCTTCAACCTGTTCGAGAAGATTTCTTCTAAAGTTTCAGATCTGACAAGCCATGAGGAGACAACAAACGAACATCCAAATGTACTCGAAATAATCCGAAATTTGGTAGGAGTATTCAAGAGACGTAGAACTAAGTACTGGTAGACAGTGTTCGAATATCGAGTTCATAAGGTCAAATGATGACGTTATTTCGGGTAGTTAACTTATAGGTTTATGGAGGTATTTTTGGTTAAGGTTAGTAAATTTAATATTTTTTGCTTTGTTTTTAACAACCTCACAATGAATGTTTTACATAGAAGAAGATGGAGAGCATGGGAAGAAAGTGAGGAAGATAACGAGGAAGAGAAAGAGGAAGAAGAAGAGTATAACGAAAAAGCGGAAGCGAACGGTGAAAGTAACGATGACAACGGCTATGAAAAATTGACAATGAAGATGGCGAGAAGGAATATGAAAAGTAAGAAACGATCAATGTGAAGAAAAATACGAAGACATACGTTTTGGCGGCCAATTAAATATGAGAAAATAAGATTGATTATCAGATTTAATTCCTAACATTATTGATTTTTATAATTTTTAAGATGGTGTATTTGAAATAAATTTTTTGCTTTAATAGTAATTTTAAAACTATCATCAGTCGTATATAATTTTCAATAAAATATATGAAATAAACCCACGCGTAGCGTGGGTTCAAGACCTAGTTACAAATAAAAAATAATTATCATGTCTACAAAACAACATCAAAAGTTATTGATACCGTAAAAATATTAGAATTAAATTCAAACAAGAAGTAATGCAAATTTAAGCAAAAAAAAAAAAACAATACTAGAATTATATTTCATTGAAGTTTCTTACATAATATATATATATATATAGTTGATATATTTATATAATTATTAATTTATGATATTGATGGGACCATATGTTTATATTGGATTTTCAAAAAAATTATTATCTTATTAATTTATCGATTTGTGTCACTTTTAGACTAGTCCCAAGTTGGGACTGGAAAAATTTATTAATTTATAGAAGTTATTAAGTTATCGAGTATTAATTTATAGAGGTTTTACTACGATATATTTGTGTATTCTATATTCAATAAAGCATTCTCTTCAGCTAGCTACTCTGTCATGGTATCAAGAGCTTAGGTTTTCAATTTTTCTCTTCTCTAAGAGATTTGCTTCTTTGGGTTTTTGGTTGGTTAAGGTCTGGTCGTTGGCAGCCTCTGTTTTGAATTTATTTGGTAGTGCTTTAGTTTTAACGAAGAAGACAATATCTCTTCGTGGTTTTGTTAATTTTCTCATAATAAAATCATGAGTGATGATGGTAGCGCTACTTGTTCTTCAATTACTGGAAATTCTGAGTCTACAGTTTTGAATGATTATTATCTGAGTGCTTATGCAGATCCTGGAAACGTTATTTGCTTAGTTCTTCTTAATGGAGCTAATTATGAGCATTGGTCCAAACTTATGCGCAATTCTTTGAAGGCGAAGAACAAGCTTGGATTTATTGACGGCACGGTAACGAAACCAAGTTCTGGGTCAGACAAATTGAAGCTTTGGGGGATTGTTAATTCCATGTTGGTTGCTTGGATTCTCAATGTCATTGAGCCAAAACTTCGTAATTTTGTTTCTTGTACAGATACAACATACGAGTTGTGGGAAAGCTTGAGAGGTCGTTTCTCCTTTGGAAACGAAGCACGTATTTATGAGCTCGAAGCCGCGTTGACAGCTTGTAAGCAAGATGGTCACGGTGGCGGAGCTAGAACCAATTTTTATTTTGGGCGTTTGAAGTTAATGCGGGATGATTTGGAGGAATATGATCCCATCTCTGATTGTTGTTGTGGTTCTCGTGATTGTCTCAAACAAAAAGAAATTATCACTACAAGTCAACGTTCTCGTAAATCCTAATTTCTTATAGGTCTTGACAATACTCGGTTTGGAACAACAGGCTCTAATATTTTGTGTATGCAACCTTCACCAAGTCTTGATGTTACGTTCTCTATGATTGTGCAAGAAAAACGTCATCAAACAGTCACCCGAGTAAGTGATGCTCGAGCTGAGGGTGTTGGTTTTTCTGTTCAAGCGTCGCTTTCTTCGAATCGTGGTCGCTCTGTTTTCCAGTGAACTCATTGTGGAAGATCTGGTCATGATGTTAGTCGTTGCTATCAGCTTGTTGGGTTTTCTAATTCAGGGAGAGACAATGGTCCTGGAGGAGATCGTGGTCGTGGTGGTTTTTCGAGTGTTGGAGGAAGTTGTGGTCGTGGGGGTATTCAACTCGTGGTCGTGGTCGAAGCAATAATAGTGGTGGTTATGGGCGAGCAAATAATGTGCAGCTTCAAGAGCTTCCTCACGATTCTGGACAACAATATAATTTTACTGATGAAGATCGTCAATGTCTTCCTCTCAACGACGCTCAGTGGGGACAATTGATGGCTTTGCTCAACAAGAATAAGCAACCATCCTCTGATTGTCTCTCCGGTATTGTTATTGACACTGACGCATCTCATCATATTACGGGAAAGCTAAATTGTTTATTTGATGTTGTTGATATTATTCCATGTCCAATTGCTCTACCTAATGGAACAATTACATTGGCCACTCAACGTGGAAAATTTTGTCTAGGAGAATATGTTATACTCACCTCAGTTCTTTTTGTCCCTTACTTGACACATACGCTTCTTTCAGTTGCTTGTTTGTTGAAAGAGAAACCATGCATTGCAGTATTTACTGATAAATTGTATTATTTGCAGGCACGGTCTTCGAGGATGTTGATTGGAGCAGGAGATGAGTGTGATGGCATTTACTACTTCCGTGGAGCAGTTAGAGTTCATGCCAATGCAGTTCAACAAATTTCTGGGCGTGATCTCTGGCATCAACGATTGGGTAATCCTGCGATGTCTGCAATATCTAAGTTATCTAAGTTAATTGATTTTGGTGTTTCTAGCGACAGTTCTACTGGTCCTTGTGACATTTTTGTCCAGGCTAAACATCCTCATGTGTCTTTTTCTGAAAGTAATACAGTAATAAAGCATATGCAATTTTCTCACTTATTCATTGTGATGTTTGGGGTCCATACAGTGTTCTTACAAATTGTGGTTCTAGTTATTTTTTCACCATCTTCGATGATCATTCTCGAGCCGTTTGGATATCTTTGATGCGTGCAAAGAGTGAAGTTTCTGTTCTACTTCAAAATTTTTGTGTAATGGTTGAACATTAGTTTCAGACTAAAGTGCGTATGGTCCGTAGTGACAATGGATCGGAATTCATGTGTCTAAAATCCTACTTTGCCTCTCATAGAATTATTCATCAGACATCTTGCGTTGGAACGCCACAGCAGAATGATCGTGTAGAACGGAAACATCGTCACATTCTTAATGTTGCTAGATCATTGCGTTTTCAAGCTAATCTCCCACTTGATTTTTGGGAAGACTGTGTTTTTACCGCCTGTTATTTAATCAGCCGCACTCCATCTTCTGTTCTTGATAGGAAAACACCTTATGAAGTTTTGTATGGAGTACCTCCATCGTTTGACAACATTCATATTTTTGGTTGTTTATGTTTGCACACAAAGGCACAAAAGTTCGAGGTAAATTTGATGAACGTGCTTCTAAGTGTGTATTTTTAGGATATCCATAAACTCAAAAAGGGTGGCGGGTATTTGATTTAGATCTTCAAGAGTATTTTGTTTCCCGCGATGTGGTTTTGTAATGAAGCTGTATTCCCCTTCGCGTCATCTCCAGTGTTAGAAGTTACTAATTCTGCAACAACGTCAATCATTGATAGTAGGATTTTAACTAATTCTCAATTCCTTAGAGTACTATCATGTCATTGCAGTATTTAAGGTGTCAATCCAAATGGGTGTGATGCTAGCAATCAATATGCAATCAGAATTCACAGAGTCAAGCCAAGCAATAACAGGTTTTGGAGTTTCTAACAGTCCTAAGTGAACATGCAGAAAACAGAAATTCTAACAGAAACAGTGAATGTACTCTACCAACACAGCTTGATGCCAAGCACTGGGTGTGGTCGAGTAACAGACAGAAACTGCAACAAATGTACTCTACCACACAGTCTGTTGCCAGACACTGGGTGTCGTCGAGTATATGAGTGAAAACAGGTAAGAAATGCAAAAACTAAGAAACATGCAACAAAAGCAAGCAATCATAAGCAATGTAAACAGAGAAATCAATTGGAAGAGAAATTCCAGAGGATGGGGTAATCGAGTAGTGAAGTCTCCTTAATCTACTGGTGGTTAACATGCTCAACAAACTATCCCTAGACAACAAGTTCAATCACCAAATCAAAGTGCTACCGCAACAGAGATCCTCAAGCTAAACTAGTCCCAGACTCAATCACCATTGACGAGAGCTAACCTAACAGGCATTACGAATCAACAAGTTAAAGCCAAAACGCTCTCTGTAACCAACATCTTGGTACATAGACACGAATCTCTGGAATTAGTGGTTCAGACATTTCATCGAACACCTTTTGGGTGCGGAAATGTCTGGGCTCAGATTCTAGTTGATCAGAAAGCAATAAGCATTAAGAACAACTAATCCAGAAGGGATCTACCAATCAAACTCAACCACCTAGCAGATCAAGGATTCTAAACTACCCTAACCCATCCTCAAGAACCCTAATCACTACTCAAACTTCATAACCAAGAACATAAACCCAGAAATGCATAAAAACTTCATAATAGCAAGATCTTAACAAGATGAACAACTTTGTAGAAGGAATCAAATGCAAAAACTCAATAGATTAAGAGGAATTCGGATTACAAAATGTGAAAAAACACTAATTGTTCTGCAGAATCAACCTTAGTTTGAAAATTAAGAGAAATAACCTATTTATAGCAAATACTAGGAAGCCCTAATACATAAAACGACAATGTATTAAGACGGTTTAAGAGGGTACTCGACCCCTATAATCGAGTATGCTTGGTCGAGTAAAGTTGGAGTCTTTGCAGATTCCTGCTTCTGGTCACGACGTGGTCAAGTGTCTTCATCATCCTCTTTTCTTCCTTATGCTCAAATGCCTGGTTGAGTGCGGAATTGAGAAGACTCTGAAGCTGGCAGTCGAGTATGAGGTCGAGTGGTTGAAGTGGTGATCGAGTGGCTGATGATGGGGATACTCGACCACGAGGTCGAGTGGTTGGTCGAGTATCAGCTTGTATAGGTGAGTTGTGGTCGAGTGCTTTCTGAAGAGGTTGTGGTCGAGTGCTTTTGGAAGGCCAGGATGATGGTACTCGACCTCGTGGTCGAGTATACTTATTGGTTCTGGTCCACTTCTTCCAATTTGCTCACCAACATCTCCAAATCACCTGAAAACAACTCAAGAATGCAACATGTATGCAGAACTATCCTAATCATGCAAAGTGATGACAAATGATGAAGAATGGTATGAAACAGTGATGAAACGATGCTAAAGCGATGACAAATGAATGCTCAAAACAAGTAAAATACAGACTTATCAATCATTGACGAAGAGGTGACTCCTCCACTCATTGTTTCTCATGAGAAACATACGGGAGAACGTCACGTTGTTTCTACTATTGAGAATGTAGAGTCTCATGATCATTCATCGTCTCCAAGTTCACAAGCCACTATGTCATCTTCAGATAACGAGAGAACGATCGATCCTCTTACAACAATGCATCAGTCAGAAGTTTCTTCTCCGAAAAATTCTTCTCATGTAGTTCAGCTTTCTTTGCAGTCTAATCCCATTTTAGAAAACTCTTCTCGAGTTATTTCTATATTGGATGATTCTTCTTCTCCTGAAGTTGTTAAAGAATTAGAAGAGATCAATCGTTCTCCTATAAAGACCGATGGGTCTCGTGAATCTGTTCCATCTTCTTCATCTCCTGTTGTTGAGAAATTGGGAAAAGGTTTGCGTGAAAAGAAGCAGTCGGTAAAACTTGCTCCTTATGTTACATACTCGGCTGTTGCTTCCACTTCTTCATCACACTTATCGCTCCAATCACTTCCCGGTCCTTCAGGTACACCTTATCCCATTGCTAACTATGTTTGTTGTGATCATTTCTCAGATTCATACAAAGTTTTTCTTGCCAATATTACGACCATTTCTGAACCTCGTTCGTTCAAAGAAGCTATGGAAATTGATGTGTGGGGTAATGCTATGGGTTTTGAAGTTACAGTATTGGAAGACAATGACACTTGGGATATCACTGATTTACCACCTGGTAAAAAGGCTATTGGGAGTAAATGGGTCTATAAGATCAAGGTTCACTCTGATGGTTCAATCAAGCGTTATAAAGCTCGGTTAGTTGTCCTTAGTAATCGTCAAGAGGAAGGTATTGACTATGATGAGACTTTTGCTCCTGTGATTAAGATGACAACAGTGAGGAGTTTTCTCAAAATTGCTACTGCCCGTAATTGGGAACTTCATCAAATGGATGTTCATAATGCTTTTCTCCATGGTACTTTAGATGAAGAAGTTTACATGCGTCCTCCTCCGGGATTCTTTTCTTCTGTATCTAACAAGGTTTGCAAGTTGAAAAAGTCTATTTATGGTTTACGTCAAGCACCTCGGTGTTGCTTTGGCACACTTCAAAAGGCGCTTATTGATTATGGTTTTCGTCAGTTGGCTTCTAATTATTCTCTTTTCTCACTGGTTAGTGGTTCGATAGAAATTTGTGTGCTTGTGTATGTGGATGATCTTGCTATTGGTGGTAATGACTCCGAGAGTATTTTGATATTTAAGCGTATCTCAACACTCTTTTTCATATGAAAGATTTGGGAACTCTTCGATATTTTCTTGGTCTTGAAATTGCACGTACTAAGGAAGGCTTGTCTATTTGTCTGCGCAAGTATTGTCTTGATATGATCTCCGAGACGGTCCTTCTCGCTAGTCGTCCTACAGTCATTCCCATCGATCAAAATCATCAGTTGGCCCGGGCTAAAGATGATCTTTATCATGATCCAGCTCAATATTGTCGTGTGGTTGGACGATTGATTTATATTACGCTTACGCGTCCTAGCTTTGTTATTCAGTTCATATTTTCTCTCAATTTATGCAGAAACCTACCAATACACAGTGGGATGCAGCACTTAAAGTTCTTCGTTACTTGAAGGGCACTCCGGGTTAAGGTTTATTCTATCAAGCGGGTGAAGATTTGACGCTTGTTGGTGATTGTGATGCAGATCATGGTGCTTGTCCTCTAACGCGATGTTCGCTGACTGGCTATTTTTTTTTCCTTGGTGGATCACCTATTTCTTGAAAGACTAAGAAGCAAGATACAGTTTCTTTATCTTCTACCGAGGCTGAATATCGGGTTATGTCTTTGTCTACTAAAGAAGTGAAGTGGCTCAGTTCTCTTATGCAATTCTTTGGTATTCATCAAACTGCGCCTATTCCTTTTCATTGTTATAGCAAATCGGGCCATGTACATTGCCAATAATCCAGTGTTTCACGAGTGTACCAAACGTATTGAGATTGATTGTCATCATGTCTGCGATGCTATTAAAGATGGTCTCATCAAACCACAGTATGTTCAAACAACGGAACAGGTCGCATATATCTTTACTAAAGCATTAGGGGACATTCAGTTTCGTTTTCTTCTTAGCAAGTTGAGCATTTGCGATCTTCATGCTCCAACTTGAGGGGGAATTTTAGGCTATACGTTCATAGTCCAAGCCCATTTATCTTATATGTAATTAACCCTTGATATCATGTACTATATATTTGTGTATTCTATATTCAATAAAGCATTCTCTTCCGCTAGCTACTCTGCCAAATCTTTAGGCATTTCTGTTCTCCGTTACATATTCGTGGCTGCTTACGGTCACGATGCTTGCATCTTTATAATATCTTCATAATTAGACTTTTTTACTAAAGTGTTAAGGGTTTTAAATCCGAAAAAATAACAGAAGTATGGTTTGTTCGTATTTGAGTTTGTACATTTGGACTGCATTTTCTCGCCAACGTTGTTTCATCATATTTTGACATTAAATTGGCTGTACCACAATTTTTTAGCATGAAACAGTTAATTTTCAGTTAAAACTTTAAAACCCTATTAAAGTTCTCAAACTGAGAATATAAAATTTTGTGATTTTATTTGTTAATTATTTCTCATTTATGTATGTTATAAATCAAAATATTGTAATAATATTTAAAATTCATTAATATTAGTTTGGAAAGTAATTTTGATCTATGTTGCATGGAAACTCCATCCCATTATTCAGAAACAGAAATTTTTGGAATCGGAAAAAAATGCCACGGAAACGCTTCGCTAAAATATAAGGGTATACACTCTACAACAACAAACACTGCCAAAAATATGTATGTTAAAACTACATAGTCTTGTTTTAGTGCCAAAATCGTAGATTCACGAGATCGTGATTTTGTTTTTAGTGTTATGGACTATAAATGAAAATTCAAAATTTTTTGTTTGGAAATAAACTATTTTCCTAATTTATATACTAAAAAATTCAATTGTTGGGACTGAAAACTAAATTTGCTTAATATTTTGGGAGACTCACAAAAATGCCCCTTTTTCAATACCCCTTTTCAAAAATGCCGCCTTTGGCTGTCCATTTTTAAAAATACCCCTTTTATGTACAAAACGACTAAATTACCCTTCTTTTAATAAAATATATCACAAATATATAAGGAAATATAACAAAATTAGGTCCACAAAATACAAAATATTTTTTGGCGGGAAAATTGATCCCGCAATTTTTCCCGCCAAAACACTTGTAAAAACTTGTAAAACCTTTAAAATACCTTGTAAAATTTTCCCGTAAAATTTTTTCCCGCCAAAAAATTTTTCCCGCCAAAACTTTTTTTTTGCGGGAAAATTGATTCCGCAATTTTTTTGGCGTTAAATTTTCCCGCCAAAAATTTACAAGGTATTTTAAAGGTTTTTTACAGGGTATTTATAAGGTTTTACAATGTATTTTAAAAGGTTTTACAACGTATTTATAATGTATTTATAAGATATTATAAGATTTTACAAGCTATTTTATAAGGTTTTACAAGTTATAAGGTTTTACAAGGTTTTTATAAGGTTTTACAAGTTATAAATACCTTATAAAACCTTATAAGTACCTTGTAAAACCTTTTAAAATACATTGTAAAACCTTACAAAAACACTTGTAAATACTCTGTAAAACCTTTGAAATACCTTGTAAATTTTTCCCGCCAAAAATTTTCCTGCCAAAAAAATTTTGCCAAAAAAATTGCGGAATCACTTTTTCCGCAAAAAAAAATTTTTGGCGGGAAAATTTTTTGGCGGGAAAAATTTTTACGGGAAAATTTTACAAGGTATTTTAAAGGTTTTTACAAGTGTTTTGACGGGAAAATTGCGGGATCACTTTTCCCGCCAAAAAATATTTTGTATTTTGTGGACCTAAATTTGTTTCAAATAAGGGTAAAATGGTCATTAAAAATTAAAAGAGGGCAAACTTAAAAATGGACTCTCAAAGGGGGCATTTTTGAAAAGGGGTATTGAAAAAGGGGTATTTTTAACAATTTCTCTAATATTTTACTGAAAAAAAATCTGATGTTTATTTCAAACAAATTTAAATAATTCTTTGATTATTATTAATTTTCTTTTTTAAAAGCATTATTAAAATATCTTTGATGAACAATCCAAATCAAAGAAAATAAATAGTCATTATATATTCTTGTTACGTCAGTTTGTTTTAATGAGTTGCATCTCTATTATGCAATTGCATGACATTTGAATTTGGATGCAGCATGTAAAACGAACGGATTGGGTATTTGCGTTCGTCATAGATAAGATTTGAGAGGGCATAAAGCAATTATTCCATGTTGACGAGATCATTGTCGCTGCACGAAACTATGAACGTAATTTTGATGTACATAGATTTTTGGATTATTATAGAATATACCATTTTTGGCACCATTTTTTGGATTTCCCATTTTGTATCAAATATTTGAGATTTGCCATTTTTGCCACTTAAAAAACTAAACATTTGGGAAAAGAATTTCATAATATATGTATTTAATAACAAATACTATATACCCTAAAATAAATAGACCAAATAAGTTAAAACATAATGTAAAATTTTGTTTTTAGACCTTAGAAAATGATGAATTTAAAATATTTTAACAAAATTGCAAAAGTTACAAATGCCATTAAAATAAGTCCTTTTCATAATTGATTCTACATTTTTTCAAACTAATAATTAACCAAAATTACATCCAAATTTTAAAACTAAGGGTTAGTTAAATATCTATGCCCAGACGATCCGAAAATTAAGTATCTATGCATGAAGATCACATAATTAAACCTCTCTCTTCCCTGACAGCATTTAAGACGAAAACACCCCTACAAAACAGAAAACTTGTTAACTGCGTATAGCATAGGTACGACATCATTAAATGCTAACGATATCTTTGAAAATATATCTCCGCCGACATTGGTAATATAAAGATACGGTAAAAAAAAACATCAAACACCTAACACCAAACGAAATTTGTAAATAATCATCAAACACCGAACAACAAGTTTCGATTGATAACAGTGTTAGTCGATAATACGACTAGCTGCTAACTAAAATAAGGCAGATATTAACTTAAAGCAGCTTTTAAAAACATTCATACAAACAACATTCACGTTTTGCTAACAGTAGTACCCCAATAAGACGTTAGTGGCTAACTATGACCATGTTATTACCTTAAAAATTAATAACTATTCATCAAACCCAAGACAACAATGTCTCCATGTATTGATAACAATGTTAGGCGATAATTCGGCTATCTATTAACTATAATCAGACATATTTTTACTTGCGACTTTTAAAACATTAATCAAAACAACATTTCTGTTTTGATAACAATAGTATCCCGATAATACGTTATCTGATAACTACGATGATGTTTTCACCTTGAAATTTGAAAATAATCATCCAACACCAAACAACAAGTTTCGATTGATAACATTGTTAGTCGATAATACGACTAGCTGCTAACTAAAATAAGGCAGATATTAAATAATCAGGCTGGTTTGTTCAGAAACTCCAACAGGCGACCGAGAGAAGACCGAGATATGTACTGTCGTTCATCATCGTCGAGGACATTGATGATACCACACACCGTTTTCATCTTCTAATAAACATTAACCCTCTCGCCGCGAGGTTCTTCACCAAAAGCTATCAGACGCGGAGAAAGCAGAATCGGTCTCATCTGTTATAGAAAAAATTGCATAAACCCTAGTTAGATAATGCAAAACATGTCGTTGAAACACAAATCAAACGAAAAAATGGCAAAATAATTACCAGAAGTCAAAGCGAGATCAATAAAAACCCAGATCTGAGAAATAAACACTTGCTCGAGAATCAGAAGGAGAGAAAGAAAATAAGAGAGAAAAAATTTTGTGGTGTCGTTTCCTTTTTTTTACAGTCCCAAAACGCCGACTCTGTCTCTTCATATAGGAAGCAAAGAACACGACTGTTCGTTTCTCGCAAAAAAAATATATATAAACACAACTCCCAAAACAATATCTACACAATATCTCCTCCTGCCGTCTGAAATAATTTCAACCTATAATCTATGAAGTTTCTAATATCATAATATAGGGGTACATGCGTCTTTAAAAAGTGAACAGAAGCGAGAGAACAGTGCAACTTTACAAGACTCAATTATGCATTCGTCTATGCATATCCAATGGTATTTCCCTAAAACTAATCTAAAAAGCAAAAAGTATTTGGATGTCGATCATAGATGATGCACGTGGTCTCTTTGCCCAAAAAAAAAAAAGATGATGCACGTGGTCTTAGACTTCTATAAGTTAACAAACGTGAACCATCATCAATTCATATTCATAAGGGAGAAAAAAATTGATTAATGAAATCTTATATTTCTGAAGACTTTGATTATTCCATAACCGCTACAAAAAATAATATATATATATATAACCATGCAATAATGGTCTTTTTTTTTTTTTTTTCACTAAAAGTTTCCATCTTATATAGAACAAGTTACAAAAAGTGTCTGCAGTGGAAACTTCCACATACATTCGATGTAGAAACAGCATTAAAAGAAACAAAGATGAGACTAAGTTGCTAACCATCCTGTTAACCTAACCAAACTAGTTAACCAGCTATTCGGAAGCTCTTCCAAAAAGAAATTCTAAGAGCATATCCCCTTAATCAACTTTCTTAGCAACTACCTGAAAACTTAAGCAAACAACAACAAAAGAAAACACAACATGACAGAACTTTATAGAGTGAAAGATCTAACGCTTCTTAGGAGGTTTCAGAATCCCTCCTATCATATGCTCTTTCCCCTTTTGTTTTGGGTCTCTTCTGACTGATTCATTGACTTCACCATGTTTGCGTTTTGAAGATTCTCCACCTTCAAATCTGTGAGATGATTCACCTTGTTCAAACCTCCGAGATGTTTCTCCCAATTCATATCTCTTAGATACTTCTCCAACTTCATCCCTTGTTGACTCAACTTCAAGTTTAGAAGTTACATCAGAATCCATATTTGGAGAAGAGTTAGAACCAGTAGATAACTGATGAATTCTTGAAGCAGATTGGGGAATAGGTGTCTCATAATCCAGTATATGATCACCTCTTGATCTATGTAGCCAAGGCATAGCCGCTGCAAGTTCATCAGCATTAGGAGGCGGAGCAGCAACTCTTGGTGGAGGCGAGATTGGGGCTGGAAAAGAGGCTTCAGAATTTTGAGATTGAGAGTTTAGATCAGACCTATGAAGATCATCTCTTAAAGCACAGCGTTCCCTCTCCAATCTAGGCTCTTCATCATCATCATCTCTTTGATCTGGTAAGGGAATTCTATAAGGGCAGTAGGTCCTGTGATGAGTAATCCTTAAACAGTTACTGCAAATTCTCCTTAGACGCTCATACTGAATTCTGACAAGAGCAGACTCCCCAGAATCAAACATTACTCGTTGGAAGAACCTCAGCCTAGCAGTAAGACCAATTCTAATCCTAACTCTGATATAGGCAATTTGAGGAGTAGTAGATTCTTGATAATCCACCAGTAAGACTTCACCAATTCTTTCAGCAACCAGTCTAACAGTACCCTCACACACATAAGGCAAAGGTATACCTCTGAACTGCACCCAAAGTTCCATTGATGTAAGAAAATCAACCTCTGGAATGTCCTCCCACCTTTGCGCAGCCACAAACCAGTTGTTAAAAACCCATGGTGCCCTTCTTTGTACTGAAATAAGATCACTTTCAGATTGAAATAAGAACTGAACATAATTCCCATCAAGAACCCTTCCATGAACTCTGGAATCTAAACCCCAAGTCCTTGGTAAAGAAGAGACCACAGAGAATAAGTTTTGAGCTCTTGGATTTAAGGGACGCGCAATCATACTTAACCTGTTACTAGCTACAGCATCTGCATACACTTCTTCAGGGATAAACACTTCTGGATCATCTCGGCCCAGAGCCAAGTTCTGAAGCTCATCCCACAACTCATCCGCCATTAGGGAAAAGAAAAGAAGAAAGGGGAGAAGTGATTCTAAAACTAAGACAAGGTAGGTATATATAATGAAGAAAAGAAGAAGAAAAAGGAAGATAAATTTAAAAAAGTTACCAAATGTTGACCAAAGAAAGGCGGTAAAAGAAGATAAGGAGGAGGAAGGATTGAAATGATGAAAAACGTAAATTAAGGTGATAAGAGAAGCCACTAATAGAAAAAGTAGAAAAAAACAAAAGAAATTTATCACCCCAAGATTAAAAATCAAACGAGAAAAATAAGATGACCAAAGAAAAGACAAAACCTATAACCTAGACTCAACAGAAGCAAAAGAAAATAAACCACTTCACCCCTTACCCTTTTTCTTCAAGAAATAGTTTTTCCAACCACCTTGGATAGCTGCTAGCCACATATGATTGCCATCGTAACCCAGTGATAACACTCTTAGCTATTTCAGTAGCACCCTTATTACACTGAACAGGTTCCAACACCATAAACCAGTTTGGTTTATTTTTTGAGATTCTCATCAGATCCTCTATGTGTCCTAACATGGCAGGCCATGCTTCTGGCTTATGCAAAGCTTGAATAATCTCATAAGTTGAGGCTCCAAATAAGACATTCTCCATCTTATGATGTACCATACTATATAAAGCCCATTCCCAACTTTTCAATTTTGCATCAAGGAGAGAAAGAACCTGAGAGTATGATCTCCTACTATGAAGTAACACTGTGCCATATGAGTCCCGAACCACCCAAGCTACTCCAGCCATCTGTTTCTGTCTTGACCACGCGAATCCAATGTTGCATTTAACCTCTGAAGTTTTTGGCGGAAGCCATTTCTTTAATACTGTTTGAACAGACCCCAGAAAGGAACCCCCATTACTCTGAGCCACATTCCATTGATTGCAATCCTCATACGCTTTTTCTACAATGCTCTGAACCAATGCCCCATTTCCTTCAAAGAGAAGTTTATTCCTGTTCTTCCAAAGAAACCACATTATCCACGGACTAACATTCCTTAAGTGCTGGAGAGTTTCTTGATTTTGCATCGTTTGAATGACATGATCCATATTTGAAAAGATTGAATTCCCAAAACCATTCCCTGGTGATTGCAGAAGTGACATAGCCCAAACTTGCCTGGCCAAAGGACACTGAAATAAAATATGGTTAATAGATTCATTGGCCTCTTGACACATCAAACAACCATCCTCAATCTGAATTCCCCTTGTTCTTAGCCTATCTTCTACTGCAATTGCTCCTCTCAAAGCCTTCCAAAGAAAAACTTTTATTTTTGGAGCAGTTTTCATCTTCCAAACACTAACAAACAGAGGATTTAATGATGGATTGGTTTCAGCTTCACAAAACAGGGAATGATGCACTTTCCTGCTAATCAAATCATATCCTGATTTCACAGAATAAAGTCCATTACTTGTAAGAGCCCAACAATAAGAGTCCTCTCTTCCTAGTAATGGATGCAATTTCAAGATCAGCTGAATATCCTTCCATGGAAATAATTCCCTTAGCATATTCAGATTCCAGTTTTGAGAAATCGGGTCAATAAGTTGATTCACTTTCAGCTTTAAATCAATCAAATTCTGAGAATTCATTGGTCTTCGTCTGTGACCATCAAATAACCATTTATCTATCCAGACACTCGTTGTTTGACCATTGCCTATCACTCTTTGCAGACCTGCACTCAACAATTCTCTACCAAAGAGAATGCTTCTCCAAGCATAAGAAGGCCTGGTTCCATTAGGTGCATTGAGAAATTCAGAGTTCAAGAAATACCTGCTTTTAAAGATTTGAGATAGAAGGCTATCTTTATCAAACACCATTCTCCAAGCTTGCTTGGCTAACATCGCCTGGTTGAAACATTGCAAATCTTTAAATCCAAACCCACCTAAGTGCTTGGGCAACGATAATTTCTGCCATCCAATCCAATGTATTTTTCTAGAATGTTGCATTGTGTTCCACCAGAAATCCATCATCACACTTGTCAGCTTTGTACACAGACTCTTAGGCATTTTGAAACAGGACATTGCATAAACTGGAAAAGCCATGGCTATAGATTTTAACAGTATCTCCTTTCCACCTTGAGACAAGGTTTTAGCATACCACCCTGTTAATCTAGCATTGAGTTTTTCCTTAATGAATCCAAATAAATCCTTTTTGGATCCACTCATACATTCAGGTAATCCCAGATATTTTCCAGTACCTCCTTCAATGCTAATACCTGATCTTGATTTAACCCACTCTTTAGTTTCATCCTCAATCTTAGCCCCAAAAGTTATCGCTGACTTTTCTAAATTGATCACTTGCCCTGATAGATGGCCATAACTGGATAAACAGTGCATAAGTTCTTCACATTCCTCTTTTGTAGCTTTGCAGATTAAGAGAGTATCATCCGCAAATAGCAAATGATTCACTGAAGGTCCTGCATGATTAAACTGTACACCAGAAATTTTTCCTTCTTGTTCAGCCTTATTTAGAATATGGATCAACGCCTCAGTACACAGCACAAATAAGAAAGGAGATAAGGGATCTCCCTGCCTAATTCCTCTTTCTGGAGTTATATGTCCAAAAGGCTGCCCATTAATCAAGACTGAATAAGTAACAGAAGTCACACATCCCATTATCCATGAAATCCACCTCTCATTAAAACCTAAAACCTTCAACATTTCTTGTAAGAAACCCCATTCAACTCTATCATAGGCTTTAGACATATCTGTTTTGAAAGCCATAAACTCCTTGGAAAGCCTATCATTAGTTCTCAAATTATGCACTATCTCATGCGCAATTAGAATATTATCAGAAACTAATCTCTCAGCTACAAAGGCAGATTGAGTTGGAGAGATTATACCTGGCAAGTGCTTCTTCAATCTTGAGACTAGAACTTTGGAAATAATCTTATATAGCACCGAGCACAAGCTAATAGGCCGTATATCTGACATGCGCTGAGGATTGTTGATTTTAGGGATTAGACACAAATGAGTATGGTTCCATTGCTCTGGCATCACTCCAGTTTGAAAGAATCCACAGACTTCAGTCATTATTTGATGCTTGACTAAATCCCAGTGTTTCTGAAAAAATAAAGCAGTGAATCCATCTGGCCCTGGGGCTTTTTCTCCATTAATTGCAAAAACAGCTTTCCGAATCTCCTCTTCTGTAACATTTCTAGTCAAATCCTGATTCATGACAGATGAAACCCGAGACTGAAAACCTTCCAAGACACCATTCATACTAGAGAGATAAGAAGAAGAGAATAAAGTCTCAAAGAACCCAGTAGCAATTTTTCCTTTTTCTCTGTTCAAAGATTGTTCCTGCCCATTCTCATCCAGTAAAAAACTCAAAGAATTTTTAACTCTGGAAGATTTCACAGAAGCTTGAAAAAACTTTGTATTCTTATCTCCTCCATCTAACCATTTATGCCTACTTTTCTGTCTCCAAAATGATTCCTCTTCTCTAAAGGCAATCCCCAATTGTTCTTGAATAGAAGCCACTCTCTCCCAACAGGGGAACTGAGCACTCTTATGATCATCTAATTCCTTACGCAATCTCTTAATTCGATTCTGAGCATTAAAATCAGCATTTTTCTTCCACAAACTGATTCCTTTCCGGCATTCAACAAGACTGCACATAGAAGAATGAGAATCCCTAGCCCACTCCCGAGACCAAGATCTATTAATAGCTTCTATACAACCTGGATCATCAGCCATTCTCTTATCATATCGAAACTGTCCTCTAAAAAGCTCCTGATCATTAATAAACTTCACCAAAACAGGTCTATGATCAGATCCCAACTTCTCAAGAAACCATTGATGAGAGTTAGGGAATAAAGAAAACCAAGAGGAATTCCCAAAACATCTATCTAATTTGCACTGAATCCATTGATCATTACGAGTGCCACCCCAAGTAAAGCTATTCCCCGAGCTTGCCAATTCATGCATATCACAGCTTTGTAACATATCTTGAAAAGGCTGAAAAGTGGAAAGTAACCTAGCAGGCCCTCCTAACTTTTCCTGATTAGATAGAATTTCATTAAAATCTCCTATCATACACCAAGCTTCTCTTCTATCTACACCAATTCTACTAAGTCTTTCCCAAAGCAAAGGCCTAAGATGCATCATTGGTTGACCATATACACAAGAGATAAACCAAGATTTGTTCCTTTGAGAAATCTTCAAGTCCAAAAGATTCTTATCCTCACACAGAAAATCTACTTCCAAGTGGTTTTTCCAAAAAATTGCCAATCCACCACTGTGACCCTCAGGTTCTATGGTATGTAGATAATCATAACCTAGCCACTTAAACACTTTTAAAACAAAATCATCAGTATTCATAGTCTCCATGAGGAATAAAATGTCCGGGAAATGTTCTTTGCGCATTTCCTTCAAGTGCCGAATTGTCCAAGGATTCCTCAGTCCTTGGCAATTCCAACTGAGGACGCCTTACTGATCCAACGGCGGTTCACCATGAACCACCGTATTGTCATCCATCTTCAAACAAGTAGACTCCTCTGGTACAGAAGGGAGAGTTTTGCGTTTAAAAACTTTATCAAATTGGATATTAAAACTCACCTCATCACCTTCAGAGGCTGCCACTTTCTCTGAATTCTTTTTCATCACAACAGCTTTTCTTTTCCTTGGACTCTTTTGCTTAACACTTAATCCAGAAGATCCAGCCTCATACACAGAAGAAGAAAAGAGTGCCAAATTAACCTTCCTTGAGTCATTAACCATAGCCTCATCTTCAAAACTATCCAAACCCAGAGAACTGTTTACATCTGCAGCTTCCATCATCTTCCCAGCTGGAAGATTCTGAATCAAAGGTTTTGAAACCAACTGGTTCCCATCACCGGAGCTTAATCTTTTCTGCTTATCTGAACTACAAATTACCTCTGTCGAAGCGTTTCCAAAATCAGCTTGGTTAAAAGGACACATGTTCTTTTCATGAGTGAGTCGTTGACAAAGAAAACACCTCTTCCTGACTCTCTCATAATCAAATGAGATTGAAACCAGATCACCATCCGGAAGTTGAACCTCTTTTGAATTGCGCAGAGGGTTCCTAACATCCAATAAAACACGAACCCTAACATAATCCTGAGATTGAGACTTTTCCAGCTCCAACTCAACTGTTAAAACCTTTCCCACACACTTTGCGATGTCCCTAATTGTCGCCTCTGTATAATAATTCACCGGAATATTACGGAGACGGATCCAAATGGGAAGAAACATTAAGTAATCATCCGGGGGCTTTTCAACCCATTTATCCATCACCACGCACCAATCATCTTGCGTCCATACTCCCGTCTTGAGCACTTCATTCAAATCATCCTCTGATTTAAAGATAAACTGAAATTTTTCCTGCGATAAAGCCACACCACGCACCCGAGAATACAATCGCCAGATTCTAGGCATGTCCAATATCCAATTAGACATCCTTTGATTAGGAGGATTGAGAAATCTTCCCAAAATACTACACCCGTTTCTCTCAGTCGAACTATACTTCTCTTGATTGGATAATACCAACGGTGTGTCTTCAGTAAGAGACATCTTTTCAATTTCTTTATCGAGCTCCATACCCAAAGAAGATGTTCACAGCACTCAACTCGTAAAAACAGACCACTTCACCAAACTTCCAATTTGTAATAACCCGAAGAACCCAAAACAAATCACAACACAGACTAACTTCCGAATTATAAGATCAAGATGAACCCAGGAGCCAACTAACAACACTGATAGGATACCCAGATTTGAAGAAACAAAGCCGACAGAAAAAGAAAATATCTTCGGACAAAGCTCTGCTCAAAGAAAAGCGAAGACTCTTTTTGAGAGAGAAGTTCTTAAGCTCTATTCAAGAGACAACCATGCAATAATGGTCTCAAAGTCTTTTTAGTTAACAAGTCCTTCTAAATTATGCTACTGTTCAAAACAAATTCTCCCTCACAAATGATGTTTCACGTTTGTTATCTTGAGGGTATCGTAAATTGGTGTAATTCTAACAAACAAACCAACATTGATCTTGATTTGATATTTGGATCTACCAGAAAACTAGAGATCACCATAAACTTACATAATTTCTTTTGAATTAAATCACAAGTAATTTTATTCTAAAAATAACTTGTGATGAATTTCAAAAGAAATTATTTAAAAAGTAGACTTGAACTTTTTATTTTAATAAGATTTTTGACCAAATTATATTCTTCCTTTATTTCCTAGCTAGCTTTCTTACTTTGATTGTCTATCTCTTCTTCCATATTATACTCTTCTTGGCGGGGTCGCCTATCTCTTGGAAAACAAAAAGTAAGAAGTAGCTAGTATCACCTTCTTCCGCTTGAGAATCATATCTGGCAATGTCTAAAGCCACAAGAGAGGTCAAATGGCTTCGCCAATTGTTAAGTGATATGGGTTTTCCGCCTCCTAAACCAATACATTTGTTTTTTGATAGCAAGACCGCTATTCACATCACGGTAAATCCTGTTTTTCATAAAATTACGAAGTATGTAGAAATTGATTGTCATTGAATAGTGATGCTAATAAAGATGGCTTGATTACTATTGGAGATAACTTAGAAAGCAAGATATTTAACTTGTGGACCAAGTAATATGGACCGTTAAAGTCCGTTTATAAAATAAAGTCAGTGAAGCTAAAACCGAAGAATTAATATTCTTGAACTCAATAAACTATGATATTATATATTATTTGACATAGTATCAGATCCTTCGATTCTACTGGATTGATGTTAAGCTTCTCATTAATAATTTTCTGACGAAACAATGATCGTCGGAGAAGATGGCGGTGACGAAGACGAATCCGACGGAAGCTATCCGAATGATGACGTGAAGCAAAGAAAAATGGGGTTTGGGTTACGTTGAGTTTTGATTAAAAGTTAATGGGTTTTCTTTTGGTTCTTTACTAATTCTAAAATTTTATTATGCTTTCTACGACAAGATGTATTAGAGATCTTTCTGATAATTGAGTTTTAGGGTCCGGATTTTCACAAGTATTTTTTAATGAGATTTATTCTTAAATATCTCAAGAAAAAAATTTATATTTCTCATATTATGAAGATGTTGTTTAGAATGCTTATGTTTTCAAGACATTTTTAGTCCGATATGTGAATTGTTCGAGATAAGGACGATTATCTATAGAGTTGCAGGATTTGCGTCCACGAGATGTTGTTAGGCCCTTTTACCAAGATCGAAGACGAGCTGCCGTTCCATCCTCTTTTCAAAATTGAAGTTTATACCCTGAAAAGTCTGGTGACATGATTTGTCTGTCCCACTACAAGTTAGATAGCGCTTGTAAAAACACTATGGTATAGTTAGATAGCGTTATTAAAATGCTAAAAAAATGTCATTTTACATGTATTGTCCTCAACATGATATCCACGACATTGGTATTTTTTTGCGATTGCATATTTTGTGTTGCGTGTCCCACCTTTGTTGTGCGTGAGAGTATTGGAGATAACTTGGAGAGCAAGATGTGTATCTTGCAGACCAAGTACTATGGACCGTTAAAGTCCATTTATAAAGTAAAGCCCGTGAAACCCAAACCAAAGAATATTTAAAGCCTCTATATTATTTGTTGTACAAGCTATTTCTTTATTTGTTTAGGAAATTTTATATTATGTAGATGATAACATTATGTTAATGTTATCACTATATAAATGTATGTGAGATCTCATAATTACTACAGTTCATGTGCCAACAACGGCTCAGTTGGCATATATATTAGCAAAGCCATTGGGCAAGGTTCAATTCAATACGTTCATATACACAACTCAAGACTTAACTCCAAAGCCCTAGACAAGACTTGCCGACCAAGTAAGTCATGAGTCGACTAGGCGCAATGTAACACCCCGCTCTCTGATTATAGGGTCAAATTGTTTTGATAAAATTATATAGCTCATTTAAGGCCCAATTGCTCGAAAAGGGTTTTCGTCCTTGTTGGTGTCGGATCTCGTAATATACCCGATCCGAGGAATTAGTGGGCTTCAAAGTTAACGGGCCTTAGCGTTTTGAAAACCCAGAGTTGCACATAGGTCAGACCCATTCGAAGGCCCACTTATTCCGAATCTTCACTTCGGAGAAACAGAGCGATCTCGCGAAGTAACAAAGGGGTGTTAATTGCGGATCCGTTGACCCAACGATTCAAAACGGATGTAATAAAAGAGACGCAATTAGCGACGTAAAAGGGACAAGAATTTATTACCCCGGATCCCGAATTTGTAACTATAAATAGGGACGGTATAACATTGTAAAGGGGATCGGAAGATTTCTATCTAAATCAATACAAACACATTCTCTTCCCAAGTTTTTCTTGTTTTCTACGATCGATACTCGACCGCCCGAGACTAGAGGCCCGCAAAAATCGACGAAATAATCAATTGCGGATTCTGACATCCACAGTCCTCGATGTCTCTTGTGTATATATTTATGTGTGCGTATGGTCAGCCTCCATAGGAAAATAAGAAGCAACGTGAAACCCTAAACAACCCTCATCAATCAAGTGAATCTCGGTCTTTAAGCCGTTGTCACTGTTGTGAGATATCATTGTGAGCGTCATGGAGGAGCAGAGAGGGACCTCGTGAGTAAGGGCACCTAGACCTGAGCCGCTTAAGGAGAGAGAGAGTTGAGATCGCAGACCCAAGAGAAGCGTCGTCGTAGTCAAACCGTGACGAGAAGCAAGCCACCTGTGAAAGCAAATGAGGAAGGATAAGAAGCGGATCATGAAAGCTAACCGCTGTCACCAAAGCATCCGTAGTCAATCATCTAAGCCGCTAAGGGTAAGGAAACCCTAGAGTTATTTATGTAACTTGTGCATGAAGTTTCTGGCTTTATCTTATAATTTGTTGCTTTGTTTTGATTTTAATTGTTGAGCCATGAAGAAGTAACCACCGTCAGTTTGAATCTCCTTGTTGAGCCGTTGAGGAGATCCGCCGAGAGTAAAACGCCGAGAAAAGGTAATCGGTGCTGCACCTTGTCTCGTTTTGTTGATGTTGTGTTTTTTGATTATTGAACCAAAACCTAAACTGATCTAACCCGGAACTGTGTAACTAAAGACTAGAATCGAAACTAGAAATCGTTTCTACGTGAATGTGGCGTTAAGTGGGAACGTGGTTGAGACTTCTGAGTTATTAGATTGGGTTGGTTTAATCTCTGAACCGAATGTTAAGGTGGTAACATTTCATGGTCACGTGTGGAATTGTGGTGTTGTACGATTGAGATGAATTGGGATTATTGAACCGAAACATTGTGAAGTTGGATTATTTATGCATGGTATTATTAAATTATTAGATATTTTGGTTTGGAGTATTAGATTAAATCAGAGATTATTAAGTGGATTTAATCTTTGACTGATTAATTTAAACCGTTGCAGATTGAGATCGTCGTTGAAGCGGGTTCTTGTTATTGGTAGTATTAAACCAAGGAATTCAATCGATAAGCTAAGGTGAAGATGATATTTGCAGATATGCAGTAGCTTTTTTCCTTATATACTCTTTGATAAACTTGTTTTACTCACTCTCTTTTTTTTTTCTCCAGGTTAGTAAATTTCAAAATTTGCGGGTTGAAATTTATTTATTGATAAATTTTAAAAAAAAAAACGTTGTGGCAAGATCAGATAAATAACACACAATCTTATCATATCCGGTGGGACGGATGTTACACGCAACATACAATATGTAGCCTACTAACAAGAATACAACTTCTTAATTGCAAAACAAGACTTGTGTTGCCAATTTTCTAAGACTTATTTGTATTTCTACAAGGATGACAATGAGAGAGGCAATGAAGGCATAATCAACATTTGGATTAACAGTGACGCAGAAATGGTCCTTTCCCAAGAAAAAGCCAGATATCGTTCCCTTCTCGCACATCTGCCAATCTGCCATTCAAACCATACCATTTTATTTCATCATAAATAAATGTTTTTATTTCTCAAGTTTTAACAATTAATAAAACATTGGCGAACTCTCAGTTCATAATAATATATATCAATGGGTATATATAGTATAGACATGTTTTTCTAGATGTGAAAAAAGAAAAAAGTTTATTCTAAATAAACTAAACCATACCAAAACATAAAATTATAGAAAACAGATTTATATGTTCAATATAGAAAGAAGCCGTGGCACGAATCACCTACTCATCACTTAAACCCAGTCCACATCATAAATAAATAAAAAAATTCTATGTAACATTTTGTAACGTTATATCTTTGGTATAATTGGTAACTGATAATCATCTATTTTGTTTTATTGTCTCAAACTTAACATTACAATTATTTCATTTTTTTAATATTTTCCTTATATATATACATATCTTATGTTTTCTTTTCATATTTTATTTATATCTCATCAAAAAAAACTTCTTTTCAATTTGAAAATAGTTATAATATACTGTTAGACTTGTAGTAAGAAAAATGTATCATTAAAAAAACTTAATTCGATATAATAGAAAATATATGATATATATAAACCTAACCTATCCATTTACGTAATATACCATCTTCTAAACCCAAAGTGAGACACATAGGACTTATTAAAGCTAAAAGGAAGGATATAGAGTTTGTTTACTTGGGCAACAATGATGTCAGAATCGCCGGCGTAGACAACATAAGAACTGTCGAGCCAAACACCTTCGACTCTATAATCACATTTCTTCTCCTCTATGTTGTCAGCCAAAAATACATCAAGTTTGGTCTTTAGCTGAATCATGTTTGATCTTTTCACAGTGTATAGCAGATCACTCTCCTCTAAACACTTGCCACCTATCATGCATGGTCATTATCTACAATCACCAAATCTTAATATTAATAAATCTAGCTCTATTATTAATTGTATATATCATGTTATGTGCTTTGTTTTTAATTAATTTGTACCTTCCCTCTCAAAGTCAAGACCTTAGTTCCATAACCATCCACCAAGATCCTCTTCTCGTGAATACTAAAGAAAAGATCCTTCACCTTGAACAACATGTTTCCGTCCCCATTCTTTATCACGAAGTGACCGTCCGTTATCTTCATTATCTTCCGTACGATCGCCAAATCTACAGGGTCCGAAGAGCAGTACTTTGGATCCACTATCACTCTGGCTTTTGGAGGCGGCGGAGGAGCCGATTGAGTAATGTATGTCCGTTTTAAAAACTTTAAATCATAACATATGTAGAAAAAATCAAAAATTTTATTAACTATATATATATATATATTATAATAGTTTAAAATAATATAAATATAAGATCATATAAAAGTGAAGTGAGAATCATATATTTATGTTTAAATTAGGTATAGAGGTTTTAGGAAATTAGCTCAAATTTGTTATATTAACATTAAATCATCATATTTGATTTCCTTACTATAAAAATCGTAGAGAATATGCCATAAATAAAGAGTTCATGTATAGTAATTAGTTGAGAATATATATATTTTTTAGATTTTATTAAATAATTTCGTTTTTAAATTTTGCCAACATTTAAGGGAAGATCCGATTGAAGATTTCCGGGTCAAAATTGAAACAAAATCCGACCCGATTAGGATCCCTTAAAACTGCTCCAAAAATGTATAGTAGATATATATCAATATTAGTCACACAAAATTTTTTCATATTTCATCTTAATCACAATCTTAGGAGTGTTTTTTCAAGTTCGGAGAGCTAAAGAAACCCAATTTTTTGGCGCTGTTCGAAAATCAAAATAAATAACAAATAAAAAAGGCATAGAAACCTAAAAACATTATTTTTCTAACAATTTTTTTTTCTAGATTTTGAATTAGTAAGGAACAGAAGAAGTAAATAATAACACTTTAAATCGGAAATAAATTTATCCAAAGAACCAAATTTTTGAACACCGATTTACGTGCCAACGCTCGCTTTATTACGCAGATTATCTTTTTCATGTATTTTTTAGTTCAATGTTTTGTCACTTTTACCCGTTAAATATACAGAAAGATGGATCTAACGTTTTTTTTTTTTTAAGATGGATATAACGTATGATTGTCTTCCCTCCTCCCTATTATCTTATCCTGCAAATGTAAAACAAATCACACCATTGGTTATTAACTCTTCTTCGTGTACCATTTATTTGGTTTGAAACCTTTTTTTTTTTTTTTTTTGGTTTGAAACCTTGTATTGCCTTACTTATTAGTAAAGGAATTGATATTTGTCTAAGTGTTGTTGGAAACAATTTTGAGTGTCTGAAATCAATTTCTGGTCAGGTCGAATGGACTGTTAAGCCGGATTGAGAAAATGGAAAATCTCGATATTTTGCGGCTTGGGACCAGTTTAAGAAAGGTCGATAATCGTCGTTCGTCTTCGGACATATGATTGTGTGTCTGGTAGTATCCGATGTTACTGTTTTGGCCTACGTCATAGACGTGGCGTCATATATAAAGCAAGTGGGATAGATACGTGCATGAAACATTGAAAGACTGTATATTCTTCATGACTTCTCACATGTTAATTTCTTAAAAAGAATTGATTAAATGTAATCTTAATTCTGTTCACATTTAAAAAACGTACCGTCTAACCTATTTTGTATAATTACATTAGGAGAAAAAAAAAGTTGAATAAATTATAAGATATTTGATGACCAAAAAACACTAAAAATATTCAAAATTTTGAAATATAAAAACTAACAAAAGAAACAATTAACCATAGATGGTGAGCTAATTGTTCTAATCTGGTGAAAGAGTCTTCATGTTGACCATGGATCGATTTCCCGAGACGCATAATTGCTTATCTGAAAACCTGGAGGGACTCTACCCGTGGGACATCTACTTTCCATAGATTAATCTTGCATTCCTCCAGCCTAGAGATTTACCCTGAGTTATCGAAAAAAAAAAAAACAATTGAATCAAAAACAAAAAGTTTTCTTTCTTGTTTTTCACTTCATTTAAATTTAATTACGTATTAAAAAAAAAAACATGAAAAGTAGTTCAACAATGACAAAATCACAACACCAATAAGAAGCAATTCCAGGGAATACTCTGAAAAATTAATCATAGTTCCATTTCCTCCAATAGAAGATAGATAAGATTTGAGAGGACCTAAGGCAGCCATATTCAAGAAGCAGGCGTTGTGATAATTCCATATTTGACGAGATCATAGTCGTGCAAGAAATCATGAACGTAAGAAATACCTTGTTAGGATTTTCCTAATTAATGCAGCTTTTGCTTGCTAATTCCTACTCTGACATGCAATGCTAATTCCTACTCTGACATGCAAAATATATCCTTGTTTTTAATTCCTTTTTGGCAAGGTTTCTCCTCTTGGCTGGTTAAGCCATTTTTTTGTAACTTGTTACAAACTCCTTCATTCCTTAATGATAATTTACATGATTTTCAAAAAAAAAAAAAAAGAAACCTTGTTAAGCCGTTTTGGTATATATAGTACTTGTATTTTTCTACAAACTCAAATACAAAGAAAATTACAGTCATATGCTAAAACGAATTTAAAGTCTTAAACAACATTGGATGTTGAATATAGATGATTTCTATGGTTTTCTAAATTTTGAACCGAAGGAGCTCTTAGACTTATATATGTTAGTCGCCATTCAATATGTTTTTTTGGTATGTCATATTTGCGTAATTTAACCAACCTCATTCAAGAAGTAGTTTTGATTATTTCATAACCGCTGCAAGAAGCAAGTAATGATAACCATGGAATTATCGGTCTTTAAAAGACTTTTTTTACTTAACAAGTCAAGACGGCTTTGTTTTATTGTCTCATGGATAATGGTCAGGTCATCTCTGGCCATATATATGAATGTGTCTGAAGTCTGATTGTATCCGATGTTACTGTTTCGGCTTACGTCTTAGACATGACGTCATATGTAAACCAAGTGGGAGAGATACATACAAGAAACATTAAAAGACTTTCTATTCTTCATGACTATTTTTTTTTTTTTTTAATAATTGACAAGATAATCTTAATTTTGTAAACATTTACAAAATGTAACACCTAATTATTGTTGTACAATTACATTAGGACTAAAATTTTTTGAATAAACTGTAAGATATTTGATGACCAAAAAGAAAAACTAGAATACTCACTTTGCCGCCATTCATTTTTTATATAATTATGGAATATGTCATATTTTCCTAATTTAACCAATACTCCCTCCGTTTCAGTTTAGTTGTCGTTTTAGGATTAAAATTTTGTTTCATAATAGTTGTCGTTTTAGGTTTTCAATGCAAATGTTTGGTAAAAATTTATGTTTTGTCTTTAATGTTTTAATGTTTTGACCAATGAAAAAATTATAAAATATATTAATAAAGGGTAAAACAGAAAATTTAATGATTTTCTTAATTTGTGTGCGAAAACCTTAAACGACAACTAAAACGAAACGGAGGGAGTATCAATCAAGAAGCAGCTTTAATTATTCCATAACAGCTGCAAGAAGCAAGTAATGATAAATATGGAATTATTGGTCTCAAAGACTTTTCTAGTTAACAAGTCAAGATAGATTTGTTTTTTTCCTTCATGGATTTACGATTTTCTCTTTTTTTTTTTTTTTTTTTTGATAAATTATTAAGGAAGGCTTCGTGTTGCTATCTTTTTATTTTCCACTCTTCATGTTGCTATCTTGTCGATAAATATGTCTGACATTTTCCATGTTACTAGTTTTCTTACAAATGTGACGGCATATATATATATATATATATATATATATATATATATATATATATATATATATATTTAAATCAAACATAAACAAGACAGTAGGAAATATATACATGCATGAAACACTATTTTCATTACATTTCACTTTAAAACTCTCTTTCGTTTTTTTTATAATCGCCTATATCTCTTCTCACAAAAACACAAATGATACGATAGATTTAGTCATGTAGTTTCCCAATGGGGTTTTGAATATGTCCACATGCAATATCAATACATATTTGAGTAGTGTAGCTAGAAAGTTTTATAGCACAATGGAGACTAAAAATGAGTAAAGAAAGAAAGGCCCCACTTTTAAGAACTTATTTTTTTATGGGTTTGAAAATCCTCACCTTTTGCGAAGAAATAAAAATAAACTACAAACATTAAAGAACGTAAAAGATATGATATATTTTGTTAAAACATATAAAAACCAAAGATGGAAAGACTTTTTAGGGTGCTCATGATTTTTAATTGTTTTCATTATATACTCCAACACCACATAGATAATCACTTAATAATATGAAAAAAAAAACAATATATTCACGTACGTATAATCTTAGGGTTAAGTATAAATTTTAAACAAAATTAGCAAAACTGAAGTGAGCCAAAAGTTTGGCCAATTTGGTTGATACGGTGAAAAAAATCATCATGGTTTAATGCGGTCAGCGTTTCGGTTTATTTCAGAACCTAAAACTAATGAATCATTTTTATAACAGAATTTCTTATTTTTCATGGATCTGATAAAACTAAACTATAATCATTTTAATTTACACAATTACTAGTATTATAATCAATTTAAATACTTTCGTTTACATTATATATCATGTTGTGTAAATTACCGAATATTTTAGGCTTGTGCATTCAGTTTTATTTTGTATGTGTCGTGTCAAACTGAGTTAGAACTATAGTTGAATCTTATTTAGGATCAGAATTTATTCAAGTTTTCGGACTTAGATAAAGATAACTGAAGATTTACCTGAAAGATTCTCCTAAGTTGAGAAACCTTCTCCAAAGATGGTTTCTAGCAAGAGAAATTCGGTAACTGCTGCTCATGTTGGCTCTTTTACTTTGGTTTTAATTTCATGTACATAATCACATTTTAATTCTATCAATAAATTTAACATTTAATAATAATAAAAAAATAGGTTCTTAAAGCATTTTTAAGAAAAGTAGGGGCTTATTTTCGGGTCCCTAAACTCAAACCGACATTGTTTTGAGTTGTTTTAAAACTAAACATATTAATGATTTTTCTAACTAAAAAAATGTAAAATCAATTCATAGCATGAAAAATCCTAATTATATTTCTCCTGTCATATTTGTTTGGATAGATTCTCAAAAAAATCTTAATATTACACAAGTGAGTCTGGTTAGCTAAATCTATGTTCACAAAATATGGAGCATCCCTGCTCGTGAAATATGCTAATTTGAAGAAATTCGTTTAGAAAAATCAGAGTCCTAATCATAAAATCAGAAAAGTTTTTAAAACCAAATTCAACTACAAGAAAGAAATGGAGGTTTGATAGAAAGATGTAATTTCGGAGATGGAGATGAAATATAAAAATTTTGTTTTTTTTTGTAAAAATATCTGTTAAAATCTAATATTTTCACATTTTTAATTATAAAAATCGTTATTAATTATAGTTTAGCTTGAAAACGATTCAAAGCAACGTCGTTTAGAGCGTCTGGGCTCACACAAGCAAAACAACATCGTTTTATTTTTAAAAATAACATGTAATTGCCAACGTAACGTTTCAGCTGAGTCAGTAGTTGACTAACTCATATTTAAGTCAACTTTGTTGTAGATACAAATTAAAGAGTCTAGGTAATTCTTTTGAATATTTTAGACGTTGATCTAGAAAACAACAGTTAGGTATATTTAGCAAAAAACAGTTAGGTATAAAAACGCACCGCACAATTTGTTGTAGTTGAAAACAATCTTTATCCGTTGAATTTTTTTACTCATTTTAAAGTATATTTTTTATATTTACTTGAAAATATTCATTATCAATAAATTTTTATCCGGATTTATCAGAAAATTTGGGTTTGGTTTCGGTTTGTTGAGTAAAAAAGTTCAGATGATATTAAAAATTTCAGTCAAGTTTTGGGATAATGAGTATTTCTTCTAGTTTAGGCTGAAAAATTATTTTTGGGGACTTTGGTTCAGATTATGTATTAAATTGAAGAGATTATATAATGTTGGGCATCCGGGCAATTCGGCCTTGGTCTGTTCACAATTTTTTGAACTTTGGGTCGGTTAAATTCGAAAATATAAAACTTTGGTTTGGTTTTAGTTGAATTTCTCTTGCTGAATTGATCCAAAAGTAAAGTTTTTGATAAGTTTAAAGAATCGTGGTTTAAATTTGTTAAACTTGATTATATATTTTTGTATTTCCTGATGTTTCTTTGAAAAAGTTGTTTTTATATGACAAGCTATAATTCATAGTTTTTGGAGGGAACGAAACGGTCAGCGTCATGGCGAACCAGCAATCTCGGCTACAAATTCCAGTCGTTTCATTGATAAACACTCCGGAATAAGCTCATCTTTTTCCGACACCAAAATGGGTTTGAATCCAACTCTGGTTCCAATTCATCCATAATCTTTTGTGTTTGATTTCAAATCATCATCTCTAAAACTGAATTCTCTATGAAGCATTTTTTGTAACAAAATCTTTTTTTGTTTGAATATAATTTTACATTCTCAAAAAAAAAAAAAGTTGTTTCTATATGGAGGTGGGAGAACAAGTTTATACTTATGGGTTATGGTGTTATATGAGCTATCTACGCTAACTAGTTACCGTATTAAATGTTGTGGTTTGTTTTGTCTCATCTCAAAAGGTGAAGGTTTATGGCCACACAAAACCTAAGATAGTTTTCAAATCTCTATATAAACCATGTTTACGAACCCCAAAAACATAACACAACAAAGCTTGGAAATAGCCATTATTTCAACTAAGAAAAATGAAAGTCACTAGCTATTCTCGCATTCTAATAATCTTGGCTGCCCTTGTAGGTTCTCTTGTTGTTCCCACGAAGGCTCAAGACAGCCAGCAAGACTATGTAAATGCTCACAACCAGGCACGGTCGCAGGTAGGAGTAGGCCCCATACAGTGGGACGAGGGGGTTGCAGCCTACGCTCGGAGCTACGCAGAGAACCTAAAAGGCGACTGCAGACTCGTACATTCCGGTGGGCCTTACGGGGAGAACTTGGCCGGTAGTAGCGGTGACTTTTCTGGCGTCGCTGCTGTGAACTTGTGGGTTAACGAGAAGGCTAACTACAACTACAATTCAAACACGTGCAACGGGGTTTGCGGTCACTACACTCAGGTTGTTTGGAGAAATTCAGTGAGACTCGGATGTGCCAAAGTGAGGTGTAACAATGGTGGAACCATCATTAGTTGCAATTATAATCCTCGGGGGAACTATGCGAACCAGAAGCCTTACTAATGTGTGATTATGTTACATATACACACATATATCAAACACGGACCTGCACAAAGGACGTGAATATATATTTCAATAAGGAGCATCATATGAAGGATGTGTTATGTGTATCAATATTTATTAAATAAGAGCTGAGATTACTAGAATATCTATACGACTATCCATTTAAATCCCACACTTAGCTGATTTAATGATAAACTCTAAGCCTCTCTCGCTCTCTTTCACAATGATGGTAGCTCTTACTATCTTCATAATTAGACTTTTTACTAAAGCGTTAAGGGTTTTAAATCCCCAAAAACAACACAGATATTTGATGGTTCCTTTGGCAACTTAGGCTGTGTTCCTATCGGAGTTTGTATATTTGGAACCGCATTTTTTTTTATCATATTTGACTATAGAATTAGTGTACCACGTTATTTAAGCAAAGGTTCGGATTCATGAAATTGTGAAATTTTCCCTTGAAAAGATATATATGTGTGTGTGTGTATAACCGTATTAAGGTTCTCAAACTGAGAATATAAGTTTATGTATTTGTTTTTGTTATTCTTTCTATTTATATATAAAAATATATCAAATTTTTGTAATAAGAACTAAATTTAATTAATATTTGTTTGAAAAGTAAATTTGATGATTATTTCATTGCAAAAGTAAAAATTCTACATGTTTAAATCTTAAATTAATTTGATCAATAATCTCTAGTGGCATATTACAATTTTCAATGACCTTTAGACATCTATTTTTTATTTTCTTATTATGTCTTTCTTTCAATAAAATATGCAACATAGATAACATTTGAGAGGGTATGCATTAAGCAATTATTCCATGCTGACGAGATAATAGCCGCTGCAAGAAACTATGAACGTAATTTTGATGTACACATATATTTTTGCAGAGTAACCAGTATACAAATTTACATCAAATGCAAAAACTAGTTAAAAAGCAAAAGTTATTTGGATGTCGATCATAAAAATGCATGTGGTCTTAGACTTCTACTTATTAGTTTACAAACGTGAAACATCATTCATGAGGGAGAAAATATTTGATTAATGAAATGTCATATTTCTGAAGACTTTGATTGTTGCAAGAAACAATATATACCATGCTACAATGGTCTTAAAGTCCTTCCACATTATGGTACTGTTCAAAAAATTACATTAATCAAATTTGGATGCAGCATGTAAAACGAACGGATCTTTAGACTTTTTTTTCCTTGGGGCAAATATATACTTTTTCTTATTATATGACTTTCGATTCTTTCAACAAAATATGCAACAAAATATTCAAGAAGCAGGCTATAGCGATTAATATAGTTTTCTAGAACAAAGACCTTTAAAGAAATCACTCTTCTTTATTGATGTTTAGTAAAACTCTCTCAAAAACTAAACACAAGCTCTCAATGTTCTCTCAAAACTCTTAGGGTTACATCTCAACCCTAGAGATGTATTTATAGGGATAACACAACTCATTAACCCTAGTTACATATCTTGTTAACTCTAGTTAACATTAGGATAAGATAACTCTTTAATCCTAAAGAAGTTTCTAGACCTATCTTATTTCTAACCTCCTTATAGAAATATCTTGGGCCTAAAGAAACTTGAATGTTTACCCAACATTTACCCCCTTAAACTTCAAGTCATTCTTTGAGAGGTCTTCAACACCGATCACACTTCTCATTTCTTTGAACTTGGTTCTTGCTAGGGCCTTTGTTAGGATGTCTGCTCGTTGCTCTTCTCCGGGAACAAAATCTACTTCAATTTGCTCGTTTTCAACGCATTCTCTGATGAAGTGATAACGTTTGTGAATGTGCTTACTTCTTCCGTGAAACACAGGGTTCTTAGTGAGCTCTATTGCTGACTTGTTGTCAATGTAAAGAAACGTCTTTACAAAGCTTTGTCCTGTTATCTCGCTGAGCAGTTCTTGTAACCACAATGCTTGCTTGGCAGCCTCTGTTGCGGCCATAAATTCTGCTTCACAAGATGATAAAGCAACTGTTGGTTGCTTCTGTGAACACCACGTGATAGGCGACTCTCCATAATAGAAAACATGACCAGTTGTGCTTCTCCCATCATCGGGATCCACATTATGGCTACTGTCACTGTATCCTATAATCTTCTTAGTCCCACCTTTCTTAAAAATCAAACCATGCGCTAAGGTACCTTGTAAATATCTCAGGATTTGTTTCAATGCATTGCCATGAGATTCTTTTGGATCCTGCATATACCTGCTTACAACTCCGACTGAGAAAGCAAGGTCTGGCCTTGTATGCAAGAGATACCTCAAGCAGCCTATCCTTCGACGATACATAGTAGCATCAGCTTCTGTTTTTTCTTCTTGAGCTTTAGACAATTTCAGACCAAACTCCATTGGAATGTGAGATGGATTACAATTATCTAAGCCAGCTTCCTTTAAGATTCTTCGTGCATATGCTTCCTGCTTTAGTTCAATACCATCTTTACTCTGTCTTACCTCAATGCCAAGGTAATAGGTGAGTTTACCTAGGTCTGTCATCTCAAACTTAGAAGACATTCCTTGTTTGCACTCTTGTATCAATCCTAGTGAATTCCCTGTTACAAATAGATCGTCAACATATACTGCAACGAGAAGTAGCTTTGTACCTTCTGACTTACGATACACTGCATTTTCTTTAGAACATTTCAGAAATTTCAAACCCTTTAAGATCTGATCTAACTTCGTGTTCCATGCACGTGGGGCTTGACGCAAACCGTACAAAGCCTTAGAGAGTTTGAAAACTTTATGTTCTTCTCCCTTCTTTTCAAAACCCTCCGGTTGAGTCACGTATACGTCTTCTTTGAGTTCTCCGTGTAAAAACGCGGTTTTAACGTCGAGATGGTGGATTTCCCAACTGTTTGATGCAGCAACTCCTACTAACAATCTTATAGTTTCGAGCCTAGCTACTGGAGCAAAGACTTCATCGAAATCAATTCCGGATTGTTGTGCATATCCTTTTGCAACCAATCTGGCTTTGAATTTGTTTATAGATCCATCTGCATTCCTTTTGATCTTAAAAACCCATCTCAGACCTATAACTTTTACTCCTTTTGGCTTTTCCATTAAATTCCAAGTCTTGTTCTTGTTAATTGAATTGATTTCTTCTTCACATGCTTTAACCCATTCAATCAACTCCTTTGCTTCTTGAAAATTTTCTGGTTTATCATTGATGGATAGTAAAAGTTTCTCGCACTCAATATCCATAAAGAGTGCATAATCTTCTAGATATTTTGGACGTTTTACTTCTCTTCCTGATCTTCGAAGTATTGGTTGAGTTTCTGTGACCTCATTATTATTATCTTCGCTTGAATGATCTGTGTGATCACTCTCTGTTTCTTCAGTATTGTTTTCTTCTGGACCATTGTTTTCTGAGTCAGGTTCTGTGTTATTACTAACATATGGTCCCTGTCCTTCATCTATAACTCCTCCCCAAGTCATATGGAACATACCTGGTGATTTGTCTAAGTCCTCATTAGCTCCCTTCCAAATCCAGCCCTGTTTCTCGTTGAACACAACATCACGGCTAACAACAACCCGTCTGGTTGTAGGGTTATATAGTCTATATGCCTTAGTACCAGGCTCTATACCAAGATGAACTAATGTTTGAGACCTGTCATCAAGTTTCTTCAACTGAACTGGCTCTGTTTTTGCGTATGCAAGGCAGCCAAAAACTTTAATGTGATCTATGTGTGGCTTCTTATCTCTTAAACACTCATAGGGTGTTTGATCCTTTAAAGCTCTTGTAGGAACTCTGTTGATCAAATATGTTGAGTGTCTCACTGCTTCACCCCATAGAAAATTAGGTACTTTCATGGCTTTAAGAATACTTCTTGTCATCTCCATTAACGTACGATTCCTTCTTTCAACTACACCATTTTGCTGCGGGGTATAGGGAGCTGTGAGTTGTCTCTTGATCCCATTTTTCTCGCAGAATTCTTGGAATTCTCTAGAGGTAAATTCTCCACCTCTATCCGTACGCAAAGTAACAATCCCTTTATTGCATTCTTTCTCCACCAGAGTCTTGAATGTTTTGAATTTTTCGAAAGATTCACTCTTTTCTTTCAATAGGATAGACCACATATACCTTGTATAGTCATCAATAATCACAAACACATACCTATTGTGAGCCAGTGTAGCCGGGGAGATTGGTCCACAAAGGTCAGCATGAATGAGTTCTAATGCTTGTGATGCTCTGTAGGAGGATGCTTTAGGAAAGGCTTGGCGAGTTTGCTTACCAACTAGACATGACTCGCAGAGTTGATTTTCCTTATTGATTCTTGGTAGGCCATGAACCATCTCTTTTGTTGACATAGCCTGAAGTGTTTTAAAACTGATATGACCAAGTCTCGCATGCCATTTCCATGTTTCATCATCAATACTTGAGTGTAAACAGGCTGGTTTACCAATGGTGAGTTTGATCTTGTATAACCTATTAGGAGACCTTAGTACTCTTATCAAAAGTCTTCCATGTGGGTCATGTAGTGTGAGATAGTTTTGTCTCATTCTAATGTCACAACCATGCTCGGTTGCTTGTCCTAGACTGAGGATATTACTTTTTAGCTCAGGGATAAAGTAAACATCCGGCAACAGAGATTGTTCTCCAGTCTTTCCTTCGAATAGTATTGATCCTTTACCACCTATGTCTACACACGATCCATCTCCAAATTTCACCTTGCCTCTGATATTCTCATTTAACTCTGAAAAGAAAGATTTTACTCCTGTCATATGGTTACTTGCACCATTGTCTAAGTACCATGTCCCTTCTTCTTTCTTCTCTTTCTCATATTTTCTTGGTATTAAGTTTTCTTCATTGAGAAAAACAATCTCATGCATGTAGAGAGCTCCGTCTGCTTCTATAGTCTCTACTTTGTTTGCTTCTTGATTATTTTGTTTTCTCTCAGGGCATACAGAGGCATAATGTCCCGGTTTGTCACACCGATAGCAAATCAACTTTGATTTATCCTTTTTATCCTTATTATGATCCTGATCGGTTTGGTTACTAGGGAAATTTTGTTCTTGATTTCCTCTGCCTCTGCCTCGTCCTCTGTTTCCTCTTCCTCCACGGCCTCGGCCTCTGCCTCGTGTATTTGATTGAGTATACAAAAGTTTTTCTTGTGAGTCACTTGGTTTCTCATCTATTCTTTCTTCGTATACTTTGATTCTTCCTACTATTTCTTCAAAACCCGTTCTTTTCAAGTCAAGGACTTGTTCTAAGGAGGCGACAATCTGTATATACTTGCTTCTTGGTAAACTATTCATGAACTTCTTCACCAATTTCTGTTCATCTATTGGTTGTCCAAGGGATGAAGCTTTTGATGCAAGCTCTGATAGTTTGTTTGCAAAGTCATCAACGGTATCAGACTCCATCATCTTTATTCTCTCGAAATCTGACATCACAGTACTTAGTCTTGCTTCCTTGACACGTTCTGCTCCTAGGTTACGAGATTTGATCAAGTCCCAAATAGCTTTTGGTGTTGCTTGATCTCCAACTTGAAGGGTTAGGGCTTCGGAGATAGATTGAAAAATCAATACTGTTGCGATATCATTCTTATTAACATCAGTAGATCCAGGTTCAATCGTGTCCCAAACCTTATGAACCCGTAACATCATCCTCATCCTCATAGCCCAAACGGTATAGTTTGTAGGGGTTAACATCGGGCATTTAATCGATGCGGGTATATGATCTTTATGTGTGGTGTTGGCCACGGCGAGAGTATCATCATCGTCAGCCATGTCTCGACTATATCTAATGATCTTCACGCTTCTATAAGGATCGAGTAATCCTCTGCTCTGATACCAAATATAGTTTTTTAGAACAAAGACCTTTAAAGAAATCACTCTTCTTTATTGATGTTTAGTAAAACTCTCTAAAAAACTAAACACAAGCTCTCAATGTTCTCTCAAAACTCTTAGGGTTACATCTCAACCCTAGAGATGTATTTATAGGGATAACACAACTCATTAACCCTAGTTACACATCTTGTTAACTCTAGTTAACATTAGGATAAGATAACTCCTTAATCCTAAAGAAGTTTCTAGACCTATCTTATTTCTAACCTCCTTATAGAAATATCTTGGGCCTAAAGAAACTTGAATTTTTACCCAACAATTAATTATTCCATGTTGTGGAAATCATATATAGTCGCTGCAAGAAAACTATGAACGTAATTTGGATGTATACATATATTTTTGCAAACTAGCAATTAAACAAATTTACATCCAAATGCAAAAACGAGTTTAAAATTTATTTGGATGTAGATAATAAAATTATTTATTTTTAATTAATGAAATGTCATATTTGTGCAGACTTTTTGATTATTTTCCATAGCTGCTGCAAGAAACAATATAACATGCCATAATGGTCTCAAAGTCAAGAAGGCTTTGTTTTTCTCCCTCATGACTGATGATGTTTCACGTTTGTTATCTTGAGGTTATCGTAAATTAGTGTAACTCTAACAAATAAACCCAAAGTGATCTTGATTTGATCCCTTTGATCTACCAGAAAACTAGACACCATCCATAAACTCGAATATTTAATTTTGAGTTTCATCACAATTAATTTAATTTATTCTAAAAATAACTAAAAAAAGAAAGTCAGAGAATAATTTAGAAAGTAAAATTGAACTTTTTATTTTGAAAGCCAAAATCAAAACGAAGTTCTTCTGTTCCTATCAATATACTTAGGTCATGTTAATAATTATGTATTAAAGGCTCAAAATACGAAATCAAATTGATGTTCTTAAATCTTTAAAGGGTATTTAGAGCATTAAGCATTCTTGACTGAAACATTTCTTCCAAATTAACACAGGTCCCTATTAATAACTAAGTATTAAAAGTTTAGTTGACCCAAAACCTAAACAAAACTAAAACAGAAACTACTAATTCAGAAAACTCCTAACGAAAAATAATTAGAAAGAAAAAAGAAAGAAAGAAAATAATGACCAAAGCACAAGTCCGAATCTCTTCACTTGTGTCACGTTATACGCTGCATCACTTAGGTCACCACTAGATTATTTTTAATGTAATGTCATATTTTCCAAAGGCAACCTTATTCAAGAAGTAGACTAAAACGTGATTAATATAATAAAACAAAAATTTTAGCGTTTTATAATTATTCTATGAAAAGTTTACTTTATTTAATTTGATTCGTCGAAGATTATACAATTATTTTGTTATTCCTCTATTTAGATACACGACAGTTAAACCCTAATAGTACACAATTTGATTCCATGCAACGTCAAAAGGTTTTTAATGTATTTTTCACAAAATGTCGTATTTTACTAAAGCAATCTTATTCAAGTCGTAGACTTTGAATATTCCAAAGTCGTTGCAAGAAACCAATTACCATGACATTACCGGTCACATGTTTTTAGTGAACAAGTCAAGATGGCTTTGTCTTTTTCCTTAATGCATAGCTTTGTCGGTCATCTCTGGCCATATGAATGTGTGTCTGATAGTATTTGATGTTACTGTTTTGGGCTACGTCGTATATAAAGCAAGTGGGAGAGATACATGCATGAAACATTAAAAGACTATACTGTATATTCTTCATGACTTTTCACTTGTTAATTTTTTTAAAAAATTATTGACACTTTAATCTTAATTTTGTAAAGATTTACAAATGCATTTTTTTTTTACAACTACATTAGGACTAAATATTTTTGAATAAACTATAAGATATTTGATAACCAAAAAGAAAAATTAGAAGACTCAATTAGTTGCCATTCAATTTTTTATTTAACTAACTAGATTTTAACCCGCGGTATACCGCAGGATAATTTATTTTTAAAGTTAGTATAAGAATATTTTGTAAATTGTATCTCCTTATAAAATATTTATTTATATTATAGTTTACAATTGTTATTAAGTAACGGTATACCACGAGTCCACGAGACAATTGTTAATAAACTGAGGATTTAACCCGTATTAAAGCGGCATGTTAATGATATTTATAAATATTGATTCAAATTTGTCCGCCATATAAACCCGTTCCAAAATATAACTCGTTCCGTAATTTCTTAACCCATCCCGTGATTTATTTTTATTTTAAAATTTAATGATTATTTATTATATTTAAAAGCTTACAAATCATATCATTCTCTAAGACATTTATATTTTAATAAACTGAAGATTTAATCTGTATTAAAGCGGCATGTTAATGATATTTTAAAATTTTATAAATATTGATTCAAATTCGTCCACCATATAACTTAGTTCCGAAATATAACCCGTTCTATAACTTCTTAACCCGTCCCGTGATTTGTTTTCTAAAAGTAGTAATTTAAAAATTTAACGATTATTTATTATATATAAAAGTTTGTAAATTTTATAATTTTTTAAGATATTTATATTTTATAGTTTACAATTGTTATTAAGTAACATTATACCACGGGACAATTTTTGGTTTTATACAATCTTTTCTAAATGAGACTGATTTAATATGTCTAATATTGGTGGTATTAAAAAAAATTAAGGATTTAATCCGTATTGAACCGGCGAATTAATGATATTTTAATCTTTTTATTATTGTTGATTCAAAAACCCGTTCTTCCAAATCCGTCCCGCCAAAAAACTCCTTTATTTTATTAGTGTTGATCTTATTTATGATATGATTCTGAATCATTGTCTAGATATTTTAATCGATGTAGAACGTTGAACACACATTTTCGTCAATTGGATAATATATGTCCGTTTTTAAAATTTTGAATCACAGTATATGCAGAAAAAAAAATTTGATTTTTTTTTTACTTATGTATTATATGATGATTCAAAACAGTTAAAAACAAATCAAACAAAGATTATAGGAGAATCATAATTCTAAATCTTAATCAAATCTTCTAAATATCTAAATTATTAAATATAGAATATTCGGTGTATGAGTTGGGTTTTATTTAACCCGATCCAAGTATATTTTTGTAAAGAAATTTAAAAAACGGGTCGGATATCCGATTAACCCAGAAGCATTTTTACCCACCCGTCACCAAAGTGTTGCAAAAATACTAGTATAGATATGTTATATTTGCCTAATTTAACCAATCTCATTCAAGATGCAGTTGTGATGATTCCATAACCGCTGCAAGAAGCAAGAAACAATAAGGGGCGGATCTAGTAGGAAAGTATGGGTGCAGTTGCCCCAAGTAATAAATTTCCTAAATTTGAATTTTTATATAAAATTTGGATGATTGAAGATTTCAAATGGAGAATTCACTTTATTGCACCCGTTAACTTCAACTTAAAGTTGCCCCCCATTCATTTATTTGTTTTCTCTTCATTCTTTGTTTCCTTCATACATTTATTTTCTCCTTCATACATTTGTTTTTTCTTCATACATTTCCTTTTTGCATATTCTCATTTACCTCCGCATATACCCAAATTATATACACTAGATGAATACCCACGCTACGCGTGGGTTTGTTTTGAAAATTGTGTAGAAAAAATTATTGATTCTTTTTGCTAATTTATGTTTATTTTTTATTTGTTATTATGTAGTTAATAAAACTAAATCTATCTTATGTAGTTACAATTTTTAAGATTAGATCTATTTTTTGACTTGAAATATAACCCGGGAAAAAGACTTACTTGTCAGCTGAGACCTCTTGCTTGTTCACGTAATATCCTTCATCGTCCTCATGGCTCTGCTAGTTGGTCAGAAGGTACTTTATCAGCTTTCTCAATATCTATTATGGGTACAAAGTTTTTTTATCCTTTTTGAATGAGATTCATTGAACTCTCTCGTTTATATTTTCCGGGGATACAAAAGTTCTAGCTGCAGTATACGGACCTAAAGCAGGAACGAAGAAGAACGAAAATGCTGAGAAGGCTTGTTTTGAAGTCATATGGAAGCCTTAAACTGGATAGATTGGTAATCGTGAATGCGTTTAGTTGTTCAGAAGGAGGCTTGTTTTGTTGCTTGAGTATGTCGTACAGGTGGTTCTTGGTTTTTAGATCTGAATTACTTTTGCTTTCAATATTGATAGGAAAAGTTGAAAGGGAGTATGAAACGATACTGAAAAGGACGCTACAGAGTATTTGTGTTTTGACAGTTGTTCCAAATACCACCACCTCAGTGATAATTCAGGTGAGTAGCTATTCAATGTTGTGTATATCGATATTGTCAACTTGAGTTGTATCTGATGTTTTCATTTTGTAATTCCCGTGTAGGTTGTACATGATGGTGGTTCTGTATCGTTTTTATGTTCCTTGCACCTTGGTAAACATTTACTGATGCTGTCTGAAACACATATAATCCGGTATAAACAATGTCTGTTTGAGTATTTATAGAGTTTATAGTAGTGAAAGTTTGTAATCCCATAAGCTGAGAGTGTGAATATGTTTTTGTGTAACTTCTACCGTGGCCTCCATTCTCGCAGTTAGAAGGTAGAAAAGGTTTGTTCTAAAGAAATATGATGTACAGAAAGGGAGACTATGAAGGATGGAGTTTACGAAGTCGAGAAATTTGCGTTGAGATTCTTCTTCTTTCATATTAAACGATCGAGCAGAGAGTGGGAGAGATTTATTTTGTTAAAGTCTTGTGGGGAATTAGAATATTTGTTGGGTTTAGAAGCATTAAGCCATCACTAAAATGGGCTCGATCCATTAATATTGCACTCTAATAGATTCTAAAACACATATGGCCCATCCGTCATGGGCTATTTTGTTTACTCCATTTGACACTTATAATTAGAAGCTGATGTGTATTAATGAAATGTTTTGATTGGACGAATAAAAAGCTGATGTGTCATCTGCAAAAGAGCTAAAAATGCTGACGTGGCGGAAAGATGGAGAGAGATAGCCTCCTTTCATTTATATGATTTCTATACGTGTTTTGCATTAATGGAACTTTCTTTATCTTTATCAATCATATGTATAAAAGTAAGGTTTCACTCTCTCTTTATTGGTCCACTTGGCAATATAATTTTTTTAAAAATTATTTTCAATTAAACCACAAATAATTTTTTTTAATATATACTTTTAACTCACACTTTAATATAAAACTGAAATCATATAAATTATACATTAACTATATTTTTCTAATTATATTTAGTTTTTGTGATCCAATGGATAGTTATATTAAAATTATTATAATGTTTATTTTATTTAAAATTTGAGGCTTAAGTGTTTTTCAAAAACAAAAAAAAAACTTTGTTAAACAAATTTGGTCTTTAGGATTATAAAAATATATGAAATCATATGTTCCATGAAAATTATATTTAGTTAGTAGAATATTAGAATAAAATCATTAGAACGAAACCTAGCACTCATACTTAAAATTAAGTGAAATATGAAAAGTATATATATATATAATATAATTAAAACAAAAAACGTTTTATTAAATCCTATAAACATGAAACTATTAGTATGAAATCTAGCACTAGAATTTTAATTGATGAGTGTAATTACAAAAAAAATTACTACTATCCTTGGGTTTTTCTTAAACAAAATCTTTAGATTGAAGTTTATCTGATTTTAAAAGAAAATAAATTTAGCTTGTCACTTACAAAATAATATGAATTTGAACTATTATGTGAAAGTTTATATCAACAAACGAACAAATTATGTGTGAGTTATATCAACAATTTATTTTGTAATATATAACATGTATTTACTAAAATATGAGCAAATGCAAGATATCAAATCGTAAGAACTTTTTAATTTTCTTATAATTATACTTATATTGAAACAAAATTATGGAAATTATTTTAAATTTATCTTTGAAATGATAGCATTTTTATTCTTTTTTTTTTTTGTCAACAGCTATATTAAATTGGCTCAAATGAGCAAATGTCGTGGTAAATTGTTTACATAGGTAATAAGTTGCGGCTGGGTACAAATATTTCGTGCTAGTTTATCCGCTTTCACATTCGCATTTCGAGAAACTAAAGATAATGAGAATACGTCGAACTCTTCCTTGTCGCTCTGAATCGCCTCTAAGTATGTTGCGAACGCTGGCCACTCTTTCGGAGAAGACACCATCTTCACCAGGTCTGAGCAGTCTGTAAAGAAAGCTACTTCTCTTTTGTCTTGGCCTATCATATATCACATCTCCCAAATTAATGCTTCGACCTCTTTGTGAAGTGAGGTTAAGCTTCTTCGAAGATTAGCAGCTCCCATGTCTTGCGTTCTATCATTCGGGCTAGAACAAAACCAACCTAATTCGGAGAATTGATCACTCTCCTTCCAAGATCCATCTACATAACACTGAGACCCATTTCCAGCCTGCTTTTGCTCGGCAATCCTGGAATGTGAGTGTGTATTCCCCACTACCGAGTCTACAACGTCATCCGATATTTCCACCTGAGCTAACGGCCAAGCTTGCTCTTCATTCTCTGCTAACCGCAAAATCTCATGTGGACTTTGATCCACACTATTATAAATTTTATCATTTCTTGCTTTCCATAAATACCAAATTATCCATGGAAACGTAGCTTTATAAACATCCGATGATATTCGCCAAAATAAATAATCCATGTTTGCATATAGTGAATCGGCCCCTGCAGTTTTTACCTCAGCATTTTTATTCTCTACTATGTAGTTTTGATTCATTCCTTACATATTCATGTATATATTTTCTAAAATTATGTGATCTTTTAATGAAATAAATTGGGTAAGTCTCTTTTTCTTATGTTTGTTTTAATATAAACATAGTAATTATATTTAGTTTTATGATCTAACATATAATTTTATAAATATCAGTATATATATTTTTAAAAGGTTGTAGTTAAAATTATTATTTTTTCAGAAAAATAAATTTACTAAAAACAGTTATATAATAAGTAATCCGAATTAGTAGTAAGAAAATAAAAACCTTGTGTGAAATATAAAAAAATAGAGAAAAAGATAAAAAGTTATCTCTTAGGATTGTTGTTAAAAAATGTAAAATGTATGTGATACCAATGTTTTTATTGAAAATATTATATAATATGTAATTTTATCTTATTTTATATTATCTAAAATATTATATACTATACCAATATTTTATCTTATTTTATATTATTTACACAAAACATAAGATTTATAAAACAAGCCGCGATACTCGCGGCTAAACAATCTAGTATATTTAACTAAAGTTATGTCCATTTTGTTTTGCTTTTTTCACAAAAAAAAAATGTTGTACATATCGTTTTACACAACAATGATTGTTTTTTATTGTATTTTTTTTTGTAGGAATTGTTTTTTAATGTATACTAAATTTCAAATAATTTCTTACAGACCTACAATTTTTATGCATTAAGTAATATAATATAAACATATATATATATATATATATATATATTAAAGAACTTTAGATACATTTAGATACATTTATACTTTATATATATACATTTATGATTATTTATGAAAGTATTATAAGGTTTATAAGGTACTTTTCATGGTAACTAATAATTGGAAATTTGATCCAAATATTTATAAGGTTATTTTATAAGGTTTTACAAAGTATTTATAAGATATTTGTAAGATATTTATGTAACACGTCGGTTTAAGAAATATGGTGGTGCTTGCAGATATGTTTAAAAGAATTGATTTGGCCACCTATATTACCAAAGTGCACTTATCTTATCTTTTCTTTTCGTTCAAATGTCCTGAAAAAAACTCCACAGTTAAGCGTGTTTGACCTGGAAGAATTTCAGGATGGGTGACATTCCGGAAAGTGATTGTCGGAACCGTGTGGATGAGAACTAAACACGAGAAAAGATCATGTGATGATTTGTAGGATCGGTGTTTTTAAAGCTTCCCGAACGTAGTGTACCGGCCGTCGGACAGTGGTAGAGCCCATGGATCCGAAAGGGGACGTGGGTGCTCACTAGTAGGGGCTGTTGGAGAGTTATAAGTGGTATCAGAGCTGAATCGAGGCAAATATAGAGTGAAGAGGGCTCACACCGTCGGAGGTGACGGTCTTGGTGTGCAACGAGGACGTTGCGATCTGTTAGTGGGGGTGAATTATAACACGTCAGTTTCAGGAATATGGTGGTGCATGCACACATATGTAAAATAATTGATTTGGTCACCTATATACCAAAAAACTTATTTTTTCGTTGAGAGGACTCCACAGTTAAGCATGCTTGAGCTAGAGTAATTTCAGGATGGATGATATTTCGGAAAGTGATTGTCAAAATTATGTGAGTGAAGACAAAACATGAGAAAAGATCATGTGATGATTTGTAAGATCGGTAAACAAATCTTTAAAACCTCTCAGACGTAGCGTACCGGCCATCAGAAATTGGTAGGACCCATGGGTCCGAGAGAGGATGTGGATGCTTACTGGTAGGCGGACTATCAGAGCGTTACAATTTGTAATATATTTATAAATACTTACACACGTATAGATATTTTGTGTATGCTTTAATAATATTACACATGTATCTAGGTAAATCTCAGACTTTTAGAGGCATTTTGGACAGAGGTTATGTAGGTTACCACTTAAATTTCAAATACTTTCCATAAAATTGATATTTAGTTTTTAACCTGCATATTTACCCGGACCTATCTAGTTAAGGAATAAACTGAAAGCGTCAACGATTAATTGGATCAAAGGTCTAACTAAGAAACTATAAACATGGATTAACAAACACTTGTTGATGCAAGAGGATCAATTAAGCGCTATCTTAGACAATGAAACACTTAAAATTGACTAATTCTCTTTCACTGCACTCATTAATATTGTTAATCAGTTTAATTATTCTAAATTTCAATTTGCAGGTTCAATGATTTTCAAGCATTGCAGATAGGTTAAGAAAGCTCAGATTAAACTTTAATTTAACGACATCAGAGATTCTGCAACACAAACAAGAACATCACTAAAAAAACAAGACATGCATGGGCAGTAATTTTCTACACTCTCTGATAACGGAACATCACTCTCTCTAGTCTCTTGTAACTTTTGTTTGGATATGGGATGTTTCTCTGTATCTAAAATTGAAGTGAGAAAATCCTTGTGATTACTTGTCATGGAAGAAAGAATTTATTTAATGATTTCGTCCAAGACTCAAAAGATGATCAAAATTCATCAACCTTGGTGTGGTGGTGGTGGTGGAGGTATAGACATGTGATGATGATGGTGCATAGGCAGTTGTTGTGGTGGTGGTACACCTTGCTGTATATGTTGCGGTGGCCAGCCATGTTGGTGCATTCCCATGGCTTGATATGGTGGTGGCGGCCTCGGACCACCGAAACCTTGTTGGTGGTGATGAAACTGAGGAGGTGGTGGTTGTTGCGGCTGCATCCCTTGAGGCGGACGGAATTGCATGGGCGGTGGTGGAACCACTAAGCCATGTTGTTGTTGTTGTGGCTGAGAAGGCCAAGATGGTGGCTGAGTTTGATACACTTGTGGTGGTGGTGGATGTGGAGCCGGGGTCAGGACAGGTTGCATACCTCCATTAGCGAACGGACGTGGTAGACCGTTAACTTTAGGAGCATTAAGATGCGTAGAGGCCGGGCCACTTGCGAATAGCGTATGGGGTCTGCTTCTTTGGGAACTTGGATTTGTAGCAGCCAAAAGCCTCTCTGTAATTCACAAAAGTAATTTGTTATTATTATTCCAATGAGTTAAGACAAGACAAGAGTATAGAGAGCACCCTAACCTGCTTGAGTACCGTGGCGCTCTCCTTTGGTGTCTTTCTTGTATGCATAAGAGACTGTTATTTGACGATTACTCAGATATTGTCCACTCATTGCCTGAAATATCAGAGGAATTTACTAGTTATTATACTACCATTGGATTATGTGAGTAGAGACATCATTTATCGAAATGTTGTCATAAAATAAACAGAGAATTACCTCAATAGCAGCATCAGATGCCTCAAAAGAGTCATAGCTAATGAAACCGAAACCTCGTGGGTTTCCAGTATCGGGATCTCGCATTATCTGAAACGAAAAGTTGTGATGAAAAGAATGGTATATACGACCTAAATCAAGAATCTAACGAAAGAAAGAATTCTACCTTAGGATGATCAGCAACCATACCAAACGCGCTAAAAGTATCATACAACATCTTTTCATCAACATCCTGTAAAAAAACAAAACCTAGTCAGCTTTTGTTGAAGTAACCAATTTCAGAGTATATTACCATATCAAGATGCTTACAGGATCAAGGTTTCCAATAAAAAGGTTAGCACCAACATCCAAGCTCTTCTTATCTTGAGATGCCTAATACAATTTTCATCAAGAAACCAAAAATGTTAGCATCAAAACTCACAAAATAATCAAAGTTAAGAGATACAGTTTGATACCTTTTTAACACGTATAGGCTCCCCATAGAGCTTAATCATGTTAAAAACCTTAATTGCCTACACAAAAAACAATTGAAATTTTTTAGCATTGTACCCACAAATAAGCTTTAAAAAAAACTCCTCACGTAAAGAAAAAGAGAAACACTTACATAGTCAGCATCTTCCTCATTACGGAATTGAACAAATCCAAATGTTTGTTGAAGATTTGTCACTTTATCTTTTGGAATAAAGACGCTAACTGATGCAAATCCAAGAACCAGAGGAGATAAGCTAATGTCAGAAATATGAATCAAACCAAAACCCTAAACCATTAGAAACTAAACGAGATACATTGATATTAACTTACCAACTGGTCCGGCTTGTACGAACAATTCCAAAAGCAAATCTTCAGAAAGCTAAAAATTCAAAGATGAGAATGGATCAGTTTCACCATAAATCATTCCGAAACCCTAAAATTACTTTTCTTAAGGTACTCACAAAAACAAGAACTGGTATTATCATAAGAAGAGAGATCACATGGGAGTTGGAAAAGTTAAGAACCTGAGGACTGAGATTCCCGACGTAGATGGTGGCGTCTTGGTTCCTTTCAGTGGCGTGTTGGCCGAGAAGATTAGCTCCTACACCAGGAGTTATTCGAGTCGTCATCTTCTTCTCTTTGTTTTCTTACTCTGTCGTCAAAAATAAAAAGCCTCTTAATTGAGAAATCTGAGGTTTTCAATTACGTGTCCTTCACGTCTGCCGATTATCTTACTTTTAGGGCGGTGAAGAATGACGGTTTATTTCCAATGGGCCGATAAGTTATTTTTTTAATTAATCATTTTATGTCCACTAGTTAAATAGCCAAATTTTAATAAAATTAATACATTTAAATTACAAATCTTATTATATACACGTAATCTTGTTTTATCATACAAGTATATAGAAATATATATATATGTATATATATATATATTAGAAAATTTTGTTTTCCAAAACCCTAGTTTTTTTTTTTGCTATGCAGCCAAAGTTGTATCTTGACGCTTAGAGTAAAAGCATCTTAGACCATCATTGACAGGGGGTTCTTAACTTTATCTCTTAACATTGTTTAATATTAAAATTTTGGTTTTTGTAAGTTAAGAATCAAATTTTAGCTCTTAACACTTCCAAAAGCTCTTAGCTAAGAGTCAAATCTTAGCATTTTAATTTGTTTTAATTTATTTTTCAATGTTTAATTCTAAGATAAAAAAGTTAAGAACCATCTAAGAAACCACCAATAATGGTGCTCTTTACATCTTCTATATATATTCACATGCAGGGGCGGACCCACGTTGGAGTTGGGTGGGGCATGTGCCCCATACTAAATCCTATAAATATTTTATAAGCTATATATGTACAATGAATATGTACAATGAAATTTAGGTAGCATAAATGGTTTTATAGCTAAGGGTGTCTCATATCAACCTAGGTTCGATTCCCAAAATTGTAACTTGGGTAGATTATTATTCTTTTTTTTTTCTGTCAACAGCTTTTAATTAAAATTCAAAAGAACCATTCCTGAGGAATGTTGTTTACATAAGTGATATGATGCGGTTCGGTACGAACTTTTAGTGCCAAATTATCCGCTTTGATATTTGCACTACGAGAAATTAAAGATAAAGAGAAGCTTGAAAATTCCTCCTTGTCGCTCTTGATTTCTTCCAAATATGCTGAAAAAGCCGGCCATTCGGTTGGGGAAGACACCATCTTCACCAGATCTGAACAGTCTGTATAAAAAGCTACATCTTGGTTGTCGGCTCCAATCATACACTTCATCGCCCAGAGAAGAGCTTCCACTTCGGTATGTAAAGGTGAGAGACTTCTTCGGATATTGGCTGCTCCCATAGTTGGCGTCTCTCCATTTGATGATGTGCAGAACCACCCTGTTCCTGAAAATTTATCAGTCCCTTTCCATGATCCATCCACGAAACAACGATATCCGGAGTAGATAGTATCATGTGAAATATCTCTCTCTCGAGCTCGTGTTTCGCAGTTTGAAGGACCACGACTTTCATTAATAAGCTCGAATTGGGCTAATTGCCAAGATTGCGCCTCTTTTTCCGCTAAACGTAATACCTCCAGTGGGTCTTTATCCACATTTTCAAAGATCTTTTCGTTTCGAGCTTTCCAAATATACCAAATTATCCAAGGAAATGAAGATGAATCCACCTCTGAAGGAATTCTCCAAAAAAGGTGATCCAAATTCGCATATATTGAAGTCGTTGGGAAGATTTCTGGGGCCGTAGGAATCTGAGATAATGCCCAAACTTGTCTCGCTGGATGACACTCAAAAAGTGTATGATCTATTGCACCTTCCAAGTATGTGCTTTTAGAGATTTAAAATCTGGGCCAATAAACAATAAATTGGCTTCTAAATCCTCTAGCCGCGCCGTATGATAACCAGATTTAACTGTATATTTTCCGGATTTTGTGAAATGCCAACCGAGGGAATCCTCCTTAGTTGGCGCACCCAAAGGTAGAGCACTAATCATCGCGACATCTTCCGGAACAAAGAGTTCATTCAAGAGATCAATGTTCCAAAAATTTGACCGGCTGTCGATAAGGTTTTTTACTTTCAAAGATGGGTCAATAATTAACCCATTACTTTTTGCTGGTCTCGGGAATTGAGCTGGAATCCACGGATCTTCCCAAATTGAGATGGATGCCCCAGAACCGACTCTTTTAATAAGTCCTTTAATAACCAGAGATCTAGCTGACATAATACTTCTCCAACCATAGGAAGGAGAGTAAGATTTTATTGTATCCAGAGGATTGGATTTCCGAAAATACCTTCCTTTGAAAACCTTTGCAAAGAGTGAATCAGGAACCGTAATCAAACGCCATAATTGTTTCGCTAATAAAGCCGAATTAAAATCATCTACATTCCGAAATCCCAGCCCACCGTCTGATTTACTACTACATAGCTTGTTCCAAGCCATCCAGTGCAATCCTCTCGATTCTCCATTTGAACTCCACCAGAATTTAGCGACCGCACTTGTAAGTTTAGAAGTGATCGTTTTTGGTAGTCTGAAGCAAGACATAACATAAGTTGGTAATGCCGCAGCCACCGATTTGATCATAACCTCTTTTCCGCCTTTCGACAAAAATTTTGCCGACCAACCATTTATTCTAGTCTGTAATCTCTCTCTAACAAAGGAGAAGATCTTTGTCTTCGATCCACCTAGACTTTCCGGTAAACCAAGGTAAGTACCCATACCACCAAGGTTATTAATACCCAATACTGATTTTATTTCCGCCTTGATAGAGTCATCCACCTTATGACCAAATGAATTGATGATTTTGAAAAATTAATTTGCTGCCCCGAAACCGATTCATATTGTTTTAGGATCCCCAAAATTACCCCGCATTGATCTATATTGGCTTTGCAAAAGAATAGACTATCATCAGCAAATAAAAGATGAGAAACCGAAGGACTAGCTGTTGATATTTTAATACCAGTGATCAACTTTTCGTGTTTCGCTTTCCGAATATTTGCAATGAGGACCTCCGTACAAAGAATAAATAAATAGGGGGATAATGGATCTCCTTGCCTTAATCCCCTTTCTGGAATTATTAGACCTCTAGGTTGACCGTTAAGGAGAACCCTATATTGGACTGTTGAAATACACCACATCATCCACGAAATCCACTTTTCGCAAAATCCCATCTTCCTTAGTAATTCTTCTATAAACTTCCATTCGACCCTGTCATATGCCTTACTCATATCCGTTTTAATAGCCATATATTTCTCTTTACAGGATGGGTTAGTTCTTAACCCATGGAACATCTCCTGCGCTATAAGAATATTGTCCGAGATCAGTCGCCCTTCTACAAAAGCAGATTGGGTTTCCGAAATAAGGTCTGGTAGAACCTTCTTCAGTCTTTGACAAAGTATTTTTGAAATTACTTTATATCCCACATTGCAAAGACTAATAGGTCGTAATTCCGTCATCCGAGTCGGTCGCTCTGTTTTTGGTATAAGACATATGTTAGTCGTATTTAACCGCTTATCAAAAACTCCCTCTTTTAAAAAAGAATTAACCAGAATTAACAGATCCGTTTTAATAGTAACCCAAGCTTTCTGGAAAAACAGGGCTGTCATGCCATCTGGTCCTGGCGCCTTTTCTGGGTGCATCATAAATAAAGCCGCTCGCACCTCACATTCGGTCGCAGGTGCCATTAAAAATTCATTCGTCTGATCCGTTATCCTTAATTTAACCTCTGCTAATGATTATTTTATATAATCATAGTATAATTTAGCTAATTAAATTTTAACTAGTATTTTATAAATAAAGTGTCCCATATAGAATTTGGGCCTGGATCCGCCACTGTTCACATGTACAGTATTTGAGTATATGCACAGACGAAAACTTAAAACATGGATTCTAAAAGAAAGAACCAAGAACTTATCACATCAGCAGATCCCTCTCTCTCAAAGATGAAGAAAAAGCAAAAGATAGATATGCAAGAAGCGATGAAGAACCAAAACGACGTTTCTCTGTTCCTTGCGGGGAAAGTAATCTCCGCAGTAGCCAAAAACTCTAACTTTGTCTTTTCTCCGGCATCGATCAACGCCGTTCTCACCATGACCGCTGCCACCTCCGACAGCTAAACATTAAAATCCTTCATCCTCTCCTTTCTTAGGTCTTCTTCCACCGAAGAGATCAACGCCATCTTCCAAGAAATCGCTTCCGTCGTCCTCAAAGATGGAAGCGAAAGAGGCGGGCCTAAAATCACGGCGGTTAATGGAGTGTGGATGGAGCAATCGCTTTCGTGTAACCCCGGCTGGGAAGATCTCTTTCAGAACTTCTTCAAGGCTAGTTTCACTCAAGTTGATTTCCGAAACAAGGTTAGTTCCTGAATAAATATATACTTTTGACCAACGTTGTGTTGGCCAAGTGGTAAATCTCACAGGTGGAGGTACTGGGTTCGACGCCCGTTGGGAGGGATCTCTTCTCCGAAGGAGATGAATTTAACCTGCTGTGGGTTCCGCCTCTGGGAGATGTAGGCCCTTCGCGCTTGAACTTCCAGATATTCAATATATATATATATATATATATATATATATATATATATATATATATATATATACCTTTGCGACTTCAAATTTGCTTGATTAGATTAGGTCAAGAGTTATGCATGTGATCTCTATTGCAATTTTTATTATGTGATCTTTGGTTGTTGTTTTGTGATTATGGATTTTGTGTTGTTGTTTTTGAAGGCTGAAGAAGTGCGTATGGAGGTAGATACGTGGGCATCACGTCACACTAATGACCTAATCAAAGATCTTCTTCCTCCTGGATCTGTTAAAAGCCTAACTAATTGGATATATGGAAACGCACTGTACTTCAAGGGAGCTTGGGAAAAGGAATTCGATAAGTCCATGACAAAAGAGAAACCATTTCACCTTCTCAATGACAAACCAGTCTATGTGCCTTTCATGACAAGCTACAAGAGCCAATTCATAGAAGCTTATGATGGTTTCAAAGTCCTCAAGCTTCCTTATCGACAAGACAGTGATGATACCAACCGCAAGTTTTCAATGTATCTCTATCTCCCTAACAAGAAAGGTGAATTGGATAATCTTTTGGAGAGAATGACATCTAGTCCTGGATTCTTGGATAGTCATATTCCGAAATACCGAGTTGATGTTGGTGATTTTAGAATTCCAAAATTTAAGATCGAATTCGGGTTTGAAGCTATGTTGCATGGAAACGGAAACGGAAACGTGGAAGCGAAACGTTTCGGAAACGGGAAACGATTTTTTTTTAAATTAGGGATTGGAAACGTTTTGGAAACGTATACACATACATACATATGATGTATATATATATAACATTAACATAAAACTATATTATATTAAAGAAAAATAGTTTAATTAAAGTATTAAACAATACAAGTCCAAAACATCAATATTAAATAGGTTAACTAAAATTCTAAAAAATAAAAATTAAAAGGTTCAAGTTTAAATATTTAATTTAAACCAACATTTTCATTCTCATTTTCATTAGTTTCATCATAGGTCATATAAAGATGCCTCCAAATCTATTTTGTCGATAGAAAGATCTTAAAATTCAGAGTCTTCCAAAATTAGTTATATGTATTATAAATTTTAATATTTTCAACTTTTATTTATTAAATTTCCAAAGTCAATAAAAAAGATTTGTCGCGTTTCTATTTTGGAAACGTGAGTTTCTATTTTAGAAACGTGAGTTTCCATCGTGTTTCCAAACATAGATTTTTAAGAAACGCGTTTCCGTGACGTTTTTCGTGTTTCCGAAGAGTTTCCGTTTCCGAAACGTTTCGGAAACGGGAAACGGACCTCGAAGAGAGTTTCCATGCAACATAGGTTTGAAGCTTCAAGTGTTTTTAATGACGTCTTTGAGCTTAAAGTGTCATTATATCAGAAAGCATTGATTGAGATTGATGAAGAAGGTACTGAAGCTGCGGCTGCTACTGCTTTTGTCGTGTGTTTAACCGGCAGCTGTGCGTTTGAGCCGGAGAAGATAGATTTTGTGGCAGATCATCCATTTCTCTTTTTGATTAGAGAAGACAAAACCGGAACTGTTTTGTTCGCTGGTCAAATCTTCGATCCTTCCAAAGCTTGTTCTGCATTGGACCGGCCTTAACGGGATAAGGGTTTGGTATTTTAGATTTGGTTGTTGTTATAATTTTTGGACTATATTTTGATCAATTAGAATCGAGATCAAAAAAATTCTGGTGGGTTTAGGGTTTCAATTTGATTCTGGTTGGTTAATTTTTTGGAAAATTTTTAATGGATTGAAAGCTAACTACTCCTAGATTGCTGCTACTGAAGTCGTTAATGATGGCATGATTTCAATTAATAATTTAAATTTCCTAAATGTTTTTAAATCATTTTTTAAAAATTGGATAAGTGATTTAATTTCTGTTATAATTTTGAAAATTGGCATACGTCAAAATTTAATAGGAAAAGCTAAGTGACTATAATTATATTATAAAACACTTTAGAAATGAAATTTTTTTTGACAAATGTTAAGATATTATATTTTGGAAATATGATTTGTTATTTCTCAATTATATAAAAAAATACATTCAGTGTTTGATTAGTGAAAGTGCAGATATTGGTGGAACAAGAAACGGTCTGTTGGAACAAGTTTGAGATTACTCGGTTTGTGCTGACGTGGCTCGTGGAGTTGAAGATAAATATCAGAAAGATATTTAGAGAGATCAAATGAGAAGAAACGTGCAACTGAAGATATTCTTGGAGAAGAATATTATTGAAGATTTGTTTCTTTTATTTAGAAGAGGATATTTTCCTTTTGTATCGGGATAAAATCTAGGGTGACATATCTCATAGGTATATGGGTATATATACTAGGGAGATGTGTGCTGCTAGGGTTAGCCGACAACAGAGAGAGAAAAACAAATTGCTTTGTTTCGGTGCTTTTGTAGGCAAGTCGAGCTGCTTGCTGGAACACGGGTTTAGTTGTTCTAATACTGGGTGTAACTAGATATTGTTTGGTGTCGGACTGAGAAGTTCTTAGTGTCGTGTAATTCTAGTTAGGCAAGGTCTTGTTGTAAAGATTGTCTAAGTGAATCTAGTTATTGTTTTGAGGACGTAGGCACGTTGCCGAACCTCGTTAATTCTCGTGTGCCTTTTCTATCTCTGCTTTTTCAATTGGTATCAGAGCGGGCATCTGTAAAGAGTCTGATTCCACAAACGGGTGAGGATCCTGAGGAAAGAGATGGATGATATATTTCGAGAATGGTTGGCATTTAAAAGTCTTGCGTTAGATGCTGAAAACTATGGATATTGGAAGGTGAATATGAAGGCAATCATACAAGGTATTGATGAGGACGCTTGGACAGCTGTGGAAGATGGCTATGAAGTCCCAAAAATTGAAGAAAGAGACGGTTCTATTGTCACTAAACCAAAGGCTAAATGGACAAAGAACGAGAAGACTATGTCAAGGTATAATGCAAAAGCTTTATCTACTATTTTTACCTCGGATAACAAGAATCAATTCAAGTTGATTGAAGGGTGTGAATCAGCCAAAGAAGCGTGGGATAAGCTAGAAAAAGTTTTTGAAGGAACAAAAAGTGTGAAGATATCAAGAATTGATAGGCTAGCTTCTCAATTTGAGAATCTACGAATGGATGAGCACGAAAATGTTACAGATTTTAGTGCTAAGCTGTGTGCGATTGCTAATGAAGCACATGTGATTGTGAATACATACATAGACAAGAAGCTTGTCAAGAAGTTGCTGCGATGTTTGCCTAAGAGATTCGAGGCACAAAAGGCGGCTATGGAAACTGCTTTTAACACGAGACCCCATTTGATGAAATAGTTGGGAGACTACAAGCGTATGAGATGGACCAAAAGGATGTCATTTTAAATAGTATCAATAGACCAACTCTATATGAGAATGATGACAAGTTGAGAATACAAAATTTAGAAGAATCTATGGGCTCACTTGTGAAGATGTTTGGGAAACTTCTTAAAGACGTTGGAAAAAGGGGTAAGAACTCTTTGGAAAATGATCATGGCACATACAAAAATATGGGAGAAGGAAGACGTGGTATACAGTGCCATGAATGTAGAGGATTTGGACACATCAAGTCTGCATGTCCGAGTTCAAGAAGAAGAAAAAGGTTCGTTGCTTAGGATGTAACGGTTATGGACATACAAAATCTGAGTGTGCCGTTGGTGTGAAGATAAAAAGGAATATCTATGAAGACTCTAGTGAGAGTGAAACGGATGATGAAGAGGAGTTAGCCAACTTCGTGGCATTACCCAGCGCCGGCTTGAGCATTTGATAGGCCCCGGGGCAAAAACAAAAACAGGACCCCTATTATATTAAAAAAAAAACGTTTCGGGAAATAAAAAACAAAAAAAAACAACGTTTACAAAAAGAAAGAAACAAGATTCTGAATTTTCGTTTGCACTTGTTCTTATCACAAATTTATTTAAAGAGCTTCTTAGTGATTGAACAAATAATTTCATCGATTGACAAAAAAAAAGAACATTTTTTCTTTTCTGATATCCAGGTTTATGTTCAGTCATGATGCAATCTAGATGCAAAGTAAAAAGAAGAATGAACAATGTAAACCTGAAAGATATCCAAAAAAATTGAAAAAAAAAAAAAACCTGAAAGATATTAGTGAGTAGTGACCAGTTGTTAGTGATTAGTTAGTTCCAATTTAAGAATATAAAATATTAGTTTAGAAAAAACAGAACATGAAAACTTACATATACCGATTACAGATCTAGATAACTTGAACTGAATTGACTATTTTATAAGATCGAAAACAAAATCATTCATTGTTGTGTGTTGATCCATGATCACTTGCTGGAAAAGAGATTCGAGAGACAGACTCAGAGACGTGGTGGGAAGGTGAAAAGTTTTGTAGAATAATTTTTGATGTAAATCTTTTCTTTGTAACACAAAGCAAAAAAGAACTAGACATAGCCCAATAAATCAATAAAAAATTTAGAATGGTTGGGTTGGGGTAAAGAAAATTAAGATCCAATTTTGGCCCAGTAAAAAAGAAAAAAAAACTTGTCGTTATGTTTACATAAAAATACAAGCTTTTTTTTTTTTTGGCAAAGAAAAATACAAGCATTTATGGGCCCTTTTGATTAAAAAAGCTACGCAGTTTTTTTTTTTTTTGGTAATGCTTTAAAAAAAAATTGTGGGCCCCTTTGATGTGTGGGCCCCTGGTGGTTGCACTCTCTGCCTCCCTAACTAAGCCGGCACTGGCATTACCTTCATTCGTGGAGCACAAAGAAGGAAGCGAAAAATTTGATTCTATATCAACTACTGAAACAAGTAGTGAATACTCCAACACAAGCAGCGATTCAGAAAGCGATCAAGAGGTGGATCTTCAAGCTGAATTCAAAAGTCTTTATGAGAGTTGGGTTAAGAAAAGTAAAGACTACATGGTACTAATCGATGAGAAGATGTTGATGGAAAGTAAGATGAAGAATATCGAGAAAGAGCTAACTTTTGAAAAGAAGAATCAGAGAAATTGAAAATCAAGCTTGCTGAAAATCAAAAGTGTTCTTGTGCTTTGAAGAATGAAGATCATAAAGTTGTTCATATGCTAAAAGTGAAGGAGGAACTTGCAGCAGAAAAAAGGATGAACTCATGCAGAATGAAAAGTACTTGAGGATGTTGAATAATGGAACAAAGAACCTAGATCAAATACTAAGCATGGGAAGAACAGAGAAAACAAGATTTGGTCTTGGTTATCAAGGAGGTACATCTGATTCAAAGACTGTTTTTGTTCAAGAGAATCTGTCGAAATCTGCTGGAATAAGGGAAAACCTGTTGGAGACGACAACAAAAAGTCTCATCACAACTCCGATGGATGAGCATAATGTACAAGTCAAAAGTACCAGTCCATGTATTTCTGATGAGAAGAAGATGAGTTATGTTCGTGGATGCAACAAAAGTTCATCAAATTTAAGAACATGTGTTGTTAGCTGGAACAAGCTGAATTCTGTTGGAACAGAAACCCAGAAGAATCACCAAAAGGTGTTTTGTACTTCAGGATGCTTTTATTATGGAAAGAAAGGGCATATCAAGGCCTACTGCTATAAATTCCTTGACAAGATTAGATGTGCATTAAAGTAAAAAAAGTTTGTTCAAGATTCAAGGAGATTTCAAAAGGTTTGGATTAAGAAGATGGATTTGTATGGTGATGTGTCTCATAAGTCATCAACCAATACTCCAAGGAAGATGATGTGCTGCACATGTAGGTGTTTGAATCACATATCAAATGATCAAGCAAAGTTTGCGAAGAAAAAGTTCAGATTTAGAAATGAGAGTTATTGGAGAGATCCAAGTGGAAGACGATTCTGATCAAGGAGAATATTCCAGCAAGTATGGTTATGCACATGTTTTTTTAACAAAGTTTTATCACTCAAGCAGGGGAAGAATGTAGAAGATCCATGGAGAGTAGAAAATCCATGGAGAGTTAATTATCACAGTGATATATGATTAAGGGGGAGTTTGTGTATCATGATGTCTTTCTGGGGATGCGTGATAATTATGGTGAGCTTGAGTTGTAAAACTCAGTTAAAAAGGGGGAGAATGAAAGTGCATATATTGCTGGAACAAGAAAAGGTCTGTTGGAACAAGTTTGGGATTGCTCGGTTGGTGCTGACGTGGCTCGTGGAGTTGAAGATAAATATCAGAAAGATATTTAGAGAGATCAAATAAGAAGAAACGTGTAACTGAAGATATTCTTGGAGAAGAATATTATTGAAGATTTGTTTCTTTTATTTAGAAGAGGATATTTTCCTTTTGTATCGGGATAAAATCTAGGGTGACATATCTCATAGGTATATGGGTATATATACTAGGGAGATGTGTGCTGTTAGGGTTAGCCGACAACAGAGAGAAAAACGAATTGCTTTGTTTCGGTGCTTTTGTAGGCAAGTCGAGCTGCTTGCTGGAACACGGGTTTAGTTATTCTAATACTGGGTGTAACTAGATATTGTTTGGTGTCGAACTGAGAAGTTCTTAGTGTCGTGTAATTCCAGTTAGGCAAGGTTTTGTTGTAAAGATTGTCTAAGTGAATCTAGTTATTGTTTTGAGGACGTAGGCAAGTTGCCGAACCTCGTTAATTCTCGTGTGCCTTATTCATCTCTGCTTTTTCAATTAGTAGCACAATCTCAATGGGTGTCTTATCTCTCTCATTACAGGTCAAAGTGAAACATTGATGTAGAACCAGCTTATAAAAAGCAATTCTCCGGTCGCCGCCGATAAGGTCCTCCTTTTCTTGAGAACTTCTACGACCTCAACGATGTCTTCATCAAGATCGTTTCCTTAGCTTGTGAGAGTTGAAATTAAAGCGTTTTATGAAAATATCTCAATTGTGTTTAATGACGTATTTAATCTCTTGTTTACAAATCGTGAATCTTTTATTTGCTTAATTTAGTTGCTATTTACTTTTGTTAACTTTAAAACACCACAAAACAAATTCGTTTCAAGTTTTTTTGAAGATTTGTTGGGAGATACCGATGTGAAATATATTTTTAATTGTTATTAGGAAGATAGATTAACATTTGTGTATATATTCTTATTGTTAAATAGGTAAATTTACTTGTATCATAAATATAAAGAACTTGTTAGGCAAGTTATATCTTTATATAAACAAGTCTATTGGACTAATCATTAAAATTGAGAGAAACTATTCTACTACTTAGTGTTTTCTCCAAACTTAACGTGTATCAGAGCGTTAACCACTCAATCCTTGGCTCATATTTTGTTCTTCCGTTTCGATTTTCTTCTTCTTTCTATTGGATGAGATCATTCCTCTCTTTTTTTTTTTTTTTTTTTTTTTTTTTTTTTTTTTTTTTTGAATAACCGCGAGTCTCCCAAAGGCTTCCTAGGCCCAAGGACTAATCCCACGAGGCTGGCAATTCCCCTATGTAAACCTGCCAGTGGCCGTGCCTCGAACCCTGGTGGCGGAAGTCACAGCTGTGACCCCTTTACCACTAGGCCACAAGGCCCGGTTGAGATCATTCCTCTCTTACGTCTTGTTGTAGAGATTTTCTAGTTTTTATTATATAACTAAGTTTTGTTTTTGTTCCCAAAAAAAAAAGATAAAAAAAAGAAAAGGTAAACAAACGAATCATGAGAAGCAACACAAATCAGTTCTCGTGGTCTTTGATGTTGCTGACCCAATGATATCTTCTAGTATGAAGGTTGTGGGCTTACCTTTCTTAAAAAAGAAAAAAAAAAAGAAGAATGAAGATTATCTCATACTACAAATGCGACGTTTAATTGATGACATTGATGTGGGTTATGAGCATGGACCATTGATAGGTTGGTTCAAATTCACTTATTTGATCTTTCTTTTTTTTTAGATTTTATGTCGTTATCTATCAACTACAAATATGATGTAACCACAAAGATGATGAATTCCAACGGGTATATACGGGTCCAATGGAAATGATGATATAATGTTGATATAAATTATGAGCATGAACCAATAAATGAGTTCGTTCAGTAGACATGGTGTCATAAAACGATGGAGACACAAAACTACTACGGTATTTTCCATCGAATCGATGACCTTATGGCGAGGTATAAACGCCATTAATGATCCTATGATGGGTATGAAGACAGTGAAGATGATCTGATGACTATCCAATCTTATACATGTTACTACGTATGAGCTTGCAGGAGAGTGTTGGGAGATCTCGGGATTACGAGATCGATGTAAAATATATTTTTTTAACATTTGTGTATAACTTCTTATTGTTAAATAACCCTATTTAGTTAATCAATAAAATTGAGAAAAACTATTTTACCACTTTGTTTCCTCCAACAAGATTAATAGTATGATTCATTGTTTTCGAGGATTTGATATACAATATACTATTGTAATTAATTGTTGTGAAATTGTAGTATATTTGTGTTAGTTTAACTAGATTTGTGTGAAGCATTTGCTAGTAGATTATATTTTTAGTTTCTATAATTTATTTATTTTTGTTTGTTTGTGATCTTACCATCGTATTAGAAATAAGATTAAATTAATACACAATGTAATCTTATGTCTTAATTATTTTCACAACTTTAACATTTAAGCCAAAAAAAATATTTTGAACTTTTAACATGAAGCATAAGTACGGTCTTACAATAAGACTTGATAAATATCCTAATTCTTATTAACGCGGGATAACACAATCTAGTAGAATCAAACTCTTTTTAAATTTTTTGGATCGACAATGTTCATCCGTAGCCAATCTCTACTACGCGGGGTAATGCGACTTAGTGAAATCGAATTCCGGTGAGAAGGTAGAGTCAAATAGAGTTAACCACTTGATTAAAGACATATCCCTAAATAATAATATTTTAATCTATGAGTTTATTATTATGTTATTTTACTATGTCTAGATATAAAATATGATTTAGATTTCTTGTATAACATGTTATCAGTTTGATCGAGTAACTTGTATTCATATTTCTGAAATCTTTATATATCATGAAAAAAAATGAAGTTTTTTTTTAATTATTATTGTACATATATACTTGATGCGATGATTCAATTTCAGGAAAAGTGTTTGACCAAAAAATAACTAAATTAAAAAATACGCAGAAGATAACATCAAAATTTACAAGAGTACAAAAAGAAAAAAATGACTGACACTAGACCCAACGAATCAAAACATGTTACTTGAATTAAGAGCTTCGGTGTGATTCTTCCTTCAGGTTACTTAACCTTTGATCGTATGGAGAGTTGCGACGAATAAATCATTCCAAGTGTCGGTGATGCCCGGGAGGCACCAATGCATGCAGTCATCGTGATTCTTTCCACCAGCTGCTGCTGGATGAGCGTCGGCTCTGTACTCACTCATTCGAGTTATGTCCAAAATGTGGAAGGCGCTTCTACTCTTGAGGGAGTTATAGAGGTGTTGATTCACCAGACGAACCTCTACATTTGTCCCGTTGTTCCTCACTGAGAACAATTCCTCAACCTACCATTAAGATATGAAGCCGATTATAAGCGTCTCCTAACAATTTACCGTACTAAAGCTTAAGTTCCAAAATCTCTCAGCTCCTCTACTCAATATCTAGCCAATCAGATAACGGGTATCATGTTTTTTTATTATATTACCAGTCCCTGGTTCGAACTTCGTAGTATTCATACTGGCCAGACCAAACTAATGATTTCATGTAGCTTTTCATGAGTGAGTCGCATGTGTATCATGCTTTATAACATCAATTAACTATTAGATCAACGACTAAATTGATAGAATTTTCTGACTTACTTGTCCAGGTAAAAAAGGTTGCAGTCTTTGACAAGTACCACCTTGGTCCCAGTCACCTCCTTCAAAGTGCCTAGGTGATTGTGTTCGGAAGAATATGATCCCTCCAGGTCGCTTTGTTTTCTCCACAAAATTTACCTATTACAATGACAGAACGTTGTATGAGGATCACAATATTTCACTACCACTAGTTTATCATATCGCACAGTTTGGTGCTTGCTCAAAATCTGATTCTTCAATACAAAACGCTATAAAATCATGCAATATTTTCCCAAAAATGTCATAGCACATCTTATTTTTTGTAAACAGATAATATAGTACAGTTGTCAGTGGCAACAACACACGAAATCAGAGAAATCCAGACAGCATACCATATTGTTTAGAACCCGATCCAGGCCAGAAGCAGGAGGTATAGGTGGAAGTATTGGCCGGCCGCCTTCAAAGAAAAGCATAGGAGATTTTAGAGGATCAAATTTTGACGGCGCCCACCACCTTACAAAGATAAAAACAACTAAAGGTTGTCAACAACATCTCAAGTTCACACAAAAAATTACTGTTTAACTGAAAGATGACAAACCAAGGTATCATTTAACTGATGTAACAAGACTTTCTTTTCCTCAGGGAATTGAATGCAATGATCAGCATACAGAATATTATTAAGATTTAAGTTTTGAATCGGCAGTATCTTGAAGAAAGAAATACGGCAAATAATTTGAGAACTTAAAAGGATTTCATGTCATGACAGTGTCATGTATGTATGTATTAGCTCAAACTAGAGAGCAGTGGACCGACTGGAACAGAAATGAACTCTAAACTAGAGGATTTCACACTTGCAACTTAATTTTTAAATCAGAAAGCAGGAACCAGAAGTAAACGAACTTAGTGATGCAGCATTGGATCTAAAGTTTCGGTAAATCAGATGAGGAAGTACTTAACAAGTTCAAAGTAGTTTGATTTTCATCAGACAAGAGATAGAAAAGGGTATTTTACCAATGCCCAGTGTTCAAAATGAGAATGTCATGGAAACTCGAAGCCTTCGCCCATGAGCTGTCTGGAATATCGACATCAACTCTATAGCCCTCTTTAAATCCAAGAGATTCTAACTCACCACCATTAACATTAGCTGACCACCTAAAATTCCATCAGCAAGAGGAAATATGTTCGATCAGTTTGAAGGACTATAAAAGAAAACTGTTTAAACATAAAACAGGTAGCAAAATCTAAAAGCCAAAAACTCTTCAAAGACACGATCCTTTAAATGTTAATCTACAAATACAAATCTTAGTAGGAACATGATGGCAGGAAGTAGAACAGAGCAAACAAACAAAAGAACAATCAGTCAAAGCAAATTTTAGTTGATAAAGTACATCAAAGAGAACTCAGCTTACCTACCATAACGTGCCAAGAGATTTGTTCGATGATACGCAATCGTCAGATTGTACTGCAAAAACGTAAATCCGCGATCTGCACCCGCTGGTCGCCACTTCTTCAGTTCACCCGTCACACTCTTTAACATACAGAATAAAGATACAAACATGTTCCTATTCAATGAATCACCCACAAATCCTGCACTGTTTCAAAAAAAACTCGTAAGATATACAAAATTCACACCTATCAACAAAGCACACTCCATGAATATCACAACTTAGCTTCTGATTCCTCTAATTCTAAACAACAAGAACTAGTAATGATTTTCGAGAACTAAAAGCGTACCGATGTTGGTATTTCGATGAGTCTGAAGAAATTTGAGTGGATCAAACGAAGGAAGATCACAGTCCTTAGGCTTCCATCGCCATTTAGAGATCTCGAGACCATTGGTTTTGTTGTTACGAATGCAATTCCATCCTTTGAAGATCTCTTTACAATTACTAGTGTACCTGGTGGATCTGAGGTTGGGGTCGTAGATCCAGGAGCCGTCGGAGAAGTCGCAAGCGGCGGAGAGAGGTGAGAGGGAACCGTCGGATTTTGGAGGGAAGACGGTGGCGGAGCGGTGAGTGGTGGGAGAGGAGAGAGAAGCGCGTTTGGATAGAGAGAGGAGGAGGAAAATGGAGATGAAACAGAGAAGGGAGAGTAGAGGGAAGAGTGAGAGTTTGTTGGGTGAAGTCGTAGCCATGGCTCTCTCAGAAGCTCTCAGCCATGGCGGAGATTTTGGATTTTGGCTAGTTGAGTTATTTGATTAATTGATTTTTTTTATTTTTTAAAAAAAACTTTTTTAATAAATTTGTGTGATAAAAGTGGTTTGATTGCGACGAAGTGGTTAGGCCATACACAGAGGCGCAACTTTTGTTCGGGTGTTATGATTAAAAAAAACAAAAATAATCGAATAGTGATGAAAGAGAAAGAAGATGGGTGTAGACTTACAATCGGGTGTAAGTGCCACATGTCTCACTCTCCTTTCTATTCTCTCTATCTCTCTCTATCTCTTTATCTCTCTCCCTCTTCTCTTTTTTTTTATTATAACATTAAAAATATTCTAACATATATACTCAAGTTTATCCCACTGTGCATGCTCTTAGATGAGAAATATGGTTTGGAATAATTTGTATTAACATAGCACGTCTAAATCCTCTTCATAGGGTTCAATGTTGTTTACTTCCTGATGCGTCATTGTTTTTTTTTCCTGGTTTGGTTTGTTCAAATTCAAGAAAAATTTGGTAACATCCCGGTTTTAAAAATATGGTGGTATATGCAAAAAAAATTAAATTAATTGATTTGACCATATCTATATATACATTTTTGGTGAAGATTTGGCCTCAAAAATCCTTTTACAATTTCAATATTGTACATTTAGTCCCTACAAATAAAATATGACAAAATATTTGTCTTAATGAAATTTACAAATCAATTAATAAACTCTTCTAACAATTCCTATTTTTAAAAAAACGAGATTTGAGATCCTAAACAATTCCTATTATTTCGTTTACCAGATTTGAGATCCTAACATATGGAAATCAAATATTCAAAATTAAATACTATTAATAATCATAATCTCGAGAATATCTAGGAAATGGAAACTACTAAAACAATAAAATCAAAATCAAATCTAAATTTCTAATGATTATTCCACATACCTTATCCTAAAACATTTGCCACATTTACGAAAATCTTATAAATAAAACGTCATTAATACTATAATTACACATATATTTCGGTTTAAGCATATTTTCTTAACTACTTGCCACAGTAATCGGCTCTATTATTTTTTATCTCGAGATGATTCATTCTTAAATGTATCAACTACATAAAAATCGATTTGAAGATATTGTCTTTACCAAATTTTACAAAGAATCCAAACAATTTACTCTACAATAACTATTTTCCCTTAACTAGAAAGATATTGTGGTTACGATTTTGCACATATGTAGTAGATATTTATGTGCATACACTTCGTATTCCATATTCCTCATCTTTATATTCATAAAAACGAATATATTGAAGAAAAAAATCAGTACTCATAATAACGAAATCGTCGGATGTTCCAAAACAAAAACGATTATATAGATTTTATACCAATTTTGTTATGGTATCAAATATATTATTCTTGGCCACCAAGATTTTTTTTGACCTACCTTATTCTACTATAAATACACTATGCAATTGAGTCTTCTCATATCATCAATCACACAAATCCACTATTTCCTATATCGTGAAAACACACCTTCAAATGGTTGTTTCATTTGCATTCCTCTTTTTCTTTTTAGAATCGTTTTTCTGTTCTCTTTTACTCAAACAGTGATATTCTCATGTTTTTGCAATTCCAATTCTTAATTTATCTACCAACATTGAAAAGATTACTATTCTATATACACATATTTATTTAAACAGATGGAATGTTATTTAGTTACTAACCTGAATTTGATGTAACTTGATCACGCATATTGGTACTTCCATTAGTTGTTTTTTTGAATTTTGTCTCACTTGATTTGAATTCCACAGGAAGCTTTCTTGGAGAAGATTAGGTCTGAGAATCCAGGGGTTCCATGTTTCCTCCTTGGTCACTTTACCGGTGGAGTGGTTGTCTTGAAAGTACCTAATATCGTACCTTTGAAGCTCTCTTTAAGATTTTAGTGTTTACAGTGTTCTAATTTATGGTCTACTCTGTATTACTATAGGCAGCTTCATCTCCCTCTATTGAAGATATGTTAGCTAGTATCTAACATCGCCTGCATCTCATGTCAAACTCGCTCATCCCATTGTCCGGGTAAGTTATATATATCCTTTTTAGTTTTTAAAGTTAGATGCTTTTTTCATTCTCGGCTAGAGAATTTAGTAGGTTATCATTAACTCATATGTTTCATTGTATGCAATAGCTCCAATCTTCTCATTGGTCATCCCAAGGTTTCCATTCAAAGGAGTAAACGAGAGAGGCATTCCGGTCTCAAGAGACCCTGAAGCTCTCTTAGCCAAATACTCTGATCCGTTAGTATACACGGGTCCAATAGGGTCCGAACAAGGCATGCGATTCTTCTCATAACAGCTTACTTACCCGGAACTTCAAATCTGTTACAGTGCCTTTCTTTGTCCTCCATGGTACAGAGGACAAAGTTACTGATCCACTAGCTTCTCGAAATATTTGGAGACGAAGAGGAAGCTACACAAAAGCGAAGCGAAGAAGAAGACTTACATATGCATAATTGAGTTCTCCGAGATAGAAATCTATCCTTGCGCCAGCGATTCCTGTCTTATACCTTTTTAACAAACCCAAACTGAGACCAAACAAGAGCTTGTGCTTGCATGAACATGTGGAGATGTTCATAAACTGTTCCGCTTCGAAGATGTGTTTTGTCCGAATCCGAGGCGAATTAAAACCTCCATTGGCTAAGTTTGGATTTCGACATGTTTAATAACAGGAGAAAATTTTGGATGGGAGGAAGAGAAGCCATCGACACAAGCTTAGGGTCTCGGCTGGATTAAGGATCACACAGAAGAAGAAAACAAATAAATGAATTGAGATCAAAATTATGGAGAAACTAAGCTTGAAAACCCAGATTTGAAGATCAAGGATCGAGAGAGTGAAGAAAATTTAAGCATAAGAATGAATCTCTGTTTTTTGATCTCAGAATCTGGGTTTGGCGAGTGAGATTATGGAGCTTTGGTTTTTTTCTCCTCGATGAAGACAACATTACCATTCCCGATTGTTTTTTCTGCGATTTGGACTTACTACCTAAAAGGGCTTTTAGTTATTGGTTTAATTAGATTCTTATGTGGAATTCGCTAACGTGTATGGGCTGTAAAAACTATTAGGCCTCGACCATTTTATTTTTAATGCAACAAATTAACGAATATGAACTACAAAAGTGTCATACATAGTAATAAATGTTTACTTTCACGACAACTAATTATTACTGATTAAATTCTAAATGAAAATAATAATTTTATATATCAAGCAAATAAAATTACAAAGATCTCTATATATCTTTCTACAAAACTAAACAAATCTAAAAAATTATAGTTTATCCAACATAATGTTTTTTAATAAATTATAAAACATGAAAAAACATAAAACGTTTTAAGTATTTATAATATTTAATAATATTAATTATAATATTTAAATTCTATAAGAAAATTATAATATTAATAATATTTAAAATTATAATATGTCTTATTTGCTCATTATAACAATATTTAAAATATTACTAAAAAATATCTCACATAATAACAATGCAAGTATGACAAACAATAATATATAATATATATATATATATATATATATAACACATAAAACAAACAAAGATATTCTAACCTTAACAATGTCTAATTGATCAAATTCCAAACAAAAACAAGTAATTTGTACATACATCAACAAATAAAAATACACGGACTTTCCAAATATGTCTATATTATTCTGCAAAATGAAACAAATTTAGAAATTAATATTATACAAAATAAAAATTAAGTATAAATAAAACAAATTTTAAGTTCTAAACTTATTATTTTTATTAAAAACCATTATCCCGCGGTGTACCGCGGGTCATATCCTAGTATGTAACGAAAGAGCATTTATTTTTTCGGTCAAACATTCTCAGAGAATTCTACGGTTTAACGTATGGGAGACTCACAAAAATGCCCCTTTTTCAATACCCCTTTTCAAAAATGCCCCCTTTGGCTGTCCATTTTTAAAAATACCCCTTTTTATGTACAAAATGACTAAATTACCCTTCTTTTAATAAAAGATATCATAAATATATAAGGAAATATAACAAAATTAGGTCCACAAAATACAAAATATTTTTTGGCGGGAAAAGTGATCCCGTAATTTTTCCCGCCAAAACACTTGTAAAAACTTGTAAAACCTTTAAAATACCTTGTAAAATTTTCCCCCCAAAAAATTTTTTTTGTGGGAAAAGTGATTCCGCAATTTTTTTGGCGTTAAATTTTTGGCGGGAAAATTTTTGGCGGGAAAAATTTACAAGGTATTTTAAAGGTTTTTTACAGGGTATTTATAAGGTTTTACAATGTATTTTAAAAGGTTTTACAACGTATTTATAAGGTATTTATAAGATATTATAAGATTTTACAAGCTATTTTATAAGGTTTTACAAGTTATAAGGTTTTACAAGTTTTTTATAAGGTTTTACAAGTTATAAATACCTTATAAAACCTTATAAGTACCTTGTAAAACCTTTTAAAATACATTGTAAAACCTTACAAAACACTTGTAAATACTCTGTAAAACCTTTAAAATACCTTGTAAATTTTTCCCGCCAAAAATTTTTCCGCCAAAAAAATTTAGCCAAAAAAATTGCGGAATCACTTTTCCCGCAAAAAAAAATTTTGGCGGGAAAATTTTTTGGCGGGAAAAAATTTTACGGGGAAATTTTACAAGGTATTTTAAAGGTTTTTACAAGTGTTTTGGCGGGAAAATTGCGGGATCACTTTTTCCGCCAAAAAATATTTTGTATTTTGTAGACCTAATTTAGTTTCAAATAAGGGTAAAATGGTCATTAAAAATTAAAAGAGGACAAACTTAAAAATGGACTCTGAGATGGGGCAATTTTGAAAAGGGGTATTGAAAAAGGGGCATTTTTAACAATTTCTCTTAACGTATTTGGGTTTGATCAATTTTAGGATAGAAAAACTACCAGGAATGTCGGTTCGGTGCGATTAAGGACAAAACATAGGAAACAATCATATAGTGATTTGTAGCGTCGGTGAACAAGTTTTCAAAACATCTGACCGTCGGACATATGTGGGCTTTGAAGAAATCAAATTAGAGTATTTATAATTTTAATCTTTTTAATTTCTTAAATATTTATGATATTTTTTTAAATATTAAATCAAACTATTTTTAAATGTTCCAAATTAAAAAATTTAAATTTTTTATTGTAATATATAAAATTATGAATTTCAATAAAAAGAATTATATGAAACTAAATACAAATATTCAAAATAGTTATAAGGATCATAACTCATTCCATCATATAATCAGTGTTCAAGAAAGCGCTATGCGCTAAGCGGGCGGTGACCAAGTGTCTAGCGCCTAGAACGCCTAATCGGGGCCTAGGCGATTTTTAGGCGGTTTAGACGTTTATAACATAAAACATTATAAATAGAAAAATTGTTAAAAATGCCCCTTTTTCAATACCCCTTTTCAAAATTATCTTATAAATACCTTATAAATACGTTGTAAAATCTTTTAAAATACATTGTAAAACCTTATAAATACCCTGTAAAAAACCTTTAAAATACCTTGTAAATTTTTCCCGCCAAAAATTTAACTCCAAAAAAATTGCGGAATCACTTTTCCCGCAAAAAAAGTTTTTTGGCGGGAAAAAATTTTACAAGGTATTTTAAAGGTTTTACAAGTGTTTTGGCGGGAAAAATTGCGGAATCACTTTTCCCGCCAAAAAATATTTTGTATATTGTGGACCTAATTTTGTTATATTTCCTTATATATTTGTGATATTTTTTATTAAAAGAAGGGTAATTTAGTCATTTTGTATATAAAAAGGAGTATTTTTAAAAATGGACAGCCAAAGGGGGCATTTTTAAAAAAGGGTATTGAAAAAGGGGCATTTTTGTGAGTCTTCCTTATAAATATGATATTATATATAAAACTTAAAATTATGAAATTATAAACAAAAACTAGATAAAATATTTATTTATATTTATATTAAACAATATATAAATATTTATATATATATATATAAATAAAACTCTAATTAAAATTGAAAAAATACATTAAACAAGATCTATGTAATTTTAGGCGGTCAAGGCGGTTATCTAGGCGTCGCATGAGAGCCTAGCACCTAGTCGGGGCCTAGGCGACCGCCTAGACCGCTTTTTAGAACACTGCATATAATACATCATATTTAACTTGCCGCTTATTATAAATAATTTAAATATATATATATATATATTTAAATGTCAAATTAGAGTATTTATAATTTTTAAATTTTGATCTATTAAGTATTGATGATATTATTAAAAAATATCAAGTAAAACTATTTTTAAATGTTCCAAAATAAAATATTTAAAAAGTTTATGGTAGTATATAAAATTATACATTTCAAAAAAATAAATGTGTGAAACTGAATATAAATATTCAAATTCTGACCCATTACTCTGACGTCGGAATTTTTGTTTTAAAAAATTTATTAGTCAAGTCTGAATTTTTGACCATTACATTTTTTCCTTCATAAATTGAACAATTTATATTCTTTTTTAAAACTATTCTATACTTAAAAAATTGGCAAATAACTATGCATTTTTGTTTTGCAACTTACTTTTTCATGTTTTGTTGTTAAATTTAAGCCATTTTCTTTTTGCTCAGTTAAATTTCCTTGTAACACGTTATTTATTTTTAACAAAACATACCATTTATACATAATTTAGCAATTTATTTAGACCACCTGCAAAAATATCTATATAACAAAAATTGATAAATAAAGAAAAAAATGTTACATTAGAATTGTACATTGTATATTAATATGTATATATATATATATATATATATATATATATATATATATATATAAGTGTTGTTGTTTATATTTTTCTATGAATCAGAAAACAAATTAAATGATTAACTATATATACCCTTAAAATACTTTATTGGTTTGATTAAGGGAAAATATGTATTTTTGAGGGAACATATACATGATTCATGATAAATTCATTTATTAAACATAACAATATTCTTAATATAACACCCATTGAAGATAGTAACCAATTTTAAAGTTAACTTATTTTTGAAGAATGATTGTTATTTAGACCGAGATGTCTCATAACTAGAGAGAAAGTTATATGTTACACTAATGTTTTTTCTTGAAAACTTAGAAAATAAATTATTAGATAAAGAAATAGAAAAACCCAGACGGCAGTTGGTTTGTCTATGTTCCCTTACCTCTTTCCTCTTAGAAAACTTTTGTCAACTTTCAGATCTTGTTTGCTAGAAAATTCTCATGAATTTTTTTCACTCTCTAATGTTATTAGATATGTGATTAGGCATTTAGTCATTTCGTTTTCAGGATTTTTTTAATGTCTTCTTCTTCTTCCTTCTCGTCTAACAATTGGCGTTATGACGTCTTCCTAAACTTCAGAGGGGAAGATGTCCGGAAAACATTCCTCAGCCACTTTCTAAAGGAGCTAGATCGTAAACTGATCAGTTTTTTTCCAAGACAACAAGATCGAGAAAAGTCAATCGCTTGGTCCTGTGCTTAAACAGGCCATTAAAGATTCGAGGATTGCGATTGTTGTCTTCTCCAAAAAGTATGCTTCTTCTAGATGGTGCTTAAACGAGCTGGTGGAGATACTCAAATGCAAGAACAAGTTAGGTCAACATGTGATCCCTGTTTTCTATGATTTGGATCCTACTGATGTTAGAAACAAAACCGGAGACTTTGGAAATATATTTGAAAGGACATGTCACAACAAAACAGAGGATGAGATCAGATTATGGCGGGAAGCGTTGACCGATGTAGGACATCTCGTCGGATTTCATTCTCAAAATTGGTACAAACTCAACGAACCATTACCTTCATTTTTATATTTTACAAATATTTGTTTCTGCTTGGGATTATATTTGACTTTATGTATTTGTTTTTTTTCCTTGCTTGTGTATTGATATTTCGGCTATTATATTGGTAGGAATAATGAAGCAAAACTGATTGAAGATATTGTCACTGACATTTTGGAGAAACTAAATTTAACTCCATCGAAGGATTTTGGGGAGTTTGTTGGGATCGAAGATCATATCGCGGAGATGAGTTTAATGTTGGACTTGAAATCTGAGGAAGTGAGGACGGTTGGGATATGGGGTCCCTCGGGAATTGGCAAGACTACCATTGCAAGAGCTCTATTTACTCGACTCTCTCATCACTTCCAAGGTAGAGTTTTCATAGACATGCGTTTCATATCTAAGAGTGTCGAAGATTATAGCAAAGCCAACCCGACTGACTATAACATGAAGTTGCACTTGCAAAGAAAATTTCTCTCCAAAATATTAGACAAAGAGGGCATAAAGTTAGATCACTTAGGTGCGGTAAAAGGGAAATTAAAACACCATAAAGTTCTTATCATTATTGATGATTTGGATGATCAAGTGGTGTTAGATGCCTTGGCGGGTGGAGATGAATGGTTTGGTTCTGGCAGCAGATTCATTGCGATTACAAAAGATAAGCATATTCTAAGGGCCCATGGGATTACATGTATTTATGAGGTTGGTTTCCCATCTGAAAAAGTAGCTCTTCAGATGTTTTGTCAATCTGCATTCAGGCAAAATTCTCCGCCTAGTGATTTCATGAAGCTTGCTTCTGAAGTTGCAATGTGTGCTGGTGGTCTTCCTTTGGGTCTTAACCTTCTAGGTTCATCTATGCGGGGGAGGGACAAGAAGTATTGGGTAGATATGTTACCCGATCTTAAGAAAAGTCTAGATGGAAAAATTGATAAAGCACTAAGAGTGAGCTATGATGGATTACTAAAAAAAGATCAATCATTATTTCGTCACATCGCATGTTTTTTCAACGGTTATGAAATAGATGATATCAAGTTGATGCTTGCAGATAGTGAGTTGAATGTTGACATAGGTCTTCAAAATTTAGTTGATAAGTCCCTCATACATGTAATACCATCACTAGAAATGAGTATTATCGAGATGCATTGTCTAGTCGAACAAATGGGAAAAGAAATTGTCCGTGAACAGTCCAACAACCCTGGAGAACGGGAATTCCTACTAGATTGGAAGAATGTATGTGATGTGCTTGAGAATAAAACGGTATGATTTTTTTCCCCTTCCATTAATTTCTCTATAATATGAAAGTTATTTGTTAAGTTAACGATTGTTATATTTTCAGGGTTCTAACATAGTGCAAGGTATATCATTAAATCTAGATGAGATTGATGAGTTACGGATACATAAGAAAGCCTTCAAAAAAATGAGTAATCTCAAATTTCTAAACATTTACACTAATACATTTGGCGGAAACAAAGAAACTAGATGGCACCTACAAGAAGGCTTCGACTATTTGCCCCCTAAGCTCAAATTTCTAAGTTGGGAAAAATATCCGTTGAGATTTATGCCTTCTAGCTTTCATCCTAAAAACCTTGTCAAGCTCCAAATGATGAATAGCAATCTCGAGAAGCTATGGGAAGGAGTTCATGTAAGTCTTTAGTGATATTATAATTTCTAACTATGAAAAATCATAAGCTTCCAACACAAAACCAATTGGTAAGTATATAGTCGCATGTCTCTTATATATTAACTTTCATCCCTTGAAAAGTCTGTTCTCAGATCCTAACAAATCCTCTCGAAATGATAGCTCCATTTAGTTCATTCATCTCAAACTGAATCTCGCTTTCTTTTGGATTAGTTATTCTTGTTTAAGACTGCTATGGATATAAAGTCTAATATGTGTATTTCCAACATGTTAGTGAGATTCATTATAATGCTATCTTCAATAGCAGTTCAGTAAACCGTGCTATTACCTAATGCTATCAATGTGGACTTTTTTTTGTAGTGTTACAAGATGAACAGAGAAAAATCTATCATTTCAACGAGGTGTATTAGGATCCCACATAAAATAATATATACTAAACACCAACTAATTAATCATTACCAATTAATTTTTAGTTTGAAGCTCAGACACATAACAATATCGAGATTATAATGCTGATTTAAATTTTTACTGACTAATCCTTTCAAGTGTTGTGTAACTTACCTTAACTTTAGTCACTTACAGGGCTCAAGGATATGGATTTGTGGGGATCTAAAAAACTGAAAGAAATCCCGGATCTTTCTATGGTTACTAATCTCGAGACACTTAACCTTGGGAGTTGCTCGAGTTTGGTGGAGCTTCCGTCCTCTATCAAATATCTCAATAAACTGATTGAGTTGGACATGTCATATTGCACTAATTTGAAGATTCTTCCAACGGGATTGAACCTCAAATCTCTCCAAAGCCTCGATCTGTGGGGATGTTCACAATTGAGGAGTTTTCCAGATATCTCAACTAACATTTCAGATCTTAATCTAGGGGAATCAGCGATTGAAGAATTCCCCTCTAATCTACATCTAGAGAATCTTGATGCATTTCACATGTTATCAATGAAGAGTGGGAAATTGTGGGAAAGAGTGCAGGTATGTACTTTAGCTAACATTTTCTCCTTTCCATTTTTTAAATTTAAATTTGAATACGAAGCTATCGTGACTATGTCCGATTTATAAAACAACACGAAAAAATAAATTCTGTATGGTACCATTTTGATCTGTAGGAATTAGACTCTCATGATGTCGCGGAAGAATATTCTAAAAATCTATAGATATTTAAGAATTGAATAAAAAAAATTTAAACTCAAAATGGTACATGTTGATATAGTTTGAAAGTATAGAAAAATAACAAAATTGAAATTATAGGAAATTGAGTTCCTTTATTGTTAAACA